>VDFB02193867.1:625939975-626090612 GCA_007258455.2 Sequoia sempervirens
TTGTAATCTATTGAGGTTAATAAGATCTATGGAGCTCCACATTATAATAAGGAACCAAATATATTAACTTAGAAAGCGCCACTCTAGATTTTATACACAGCTGTGAGGATGGACATAAATACAATAATACATAGAAAACTTGGCTACCCTTTGTTCCACAGCTATAGGAAGTGTAAACTTCCATTTCCAGTGAGATCTAGTAGAAGAATATGCCTCTTCATGCTTCAAATTACTGGAAGTTAAATATCCAGAAACCACTTGACTAAGAACTAGCTAGTGCAAGAGTTTTAGGCTATGGCCTGCTCAATCCCGCAAAATACAAAACAAGGTCAACCACACTATGTTCAAATATTATATTACATTTAGTAAAATGCATGAGTACCTAAAGATCATTTTGATAAAAGCTAGAATCCATCACTTGTACAAACCTTGGTGCCTAGTGCTAAAAATATTTAACAAATCATGACTGATTGCAATAAATCATTGCCTGGCTTGATTGGCAATCTAATGTAAATTGTATTGTCAATTTTTTTCCTTGATCACTACCACAATTCCCAAAGAAATTAGTTTTCACTCTGATTTTGTCAAGATTTCCAAGGGTGGTCAATCATAAATTAATTGTGGCTAATTCATCTAGTTTTTTACATTTCCCCATAAAATACATGTTTTTGAATTTTATGTCAAATCCTCATTTATGCATTGGAGATTTAGATTTTACTGAAGCAACTTAACATTAGATCAAACAGTGAACACTCAAGGGAACTCATCCTTCAATGTATGTCCTCCTAGTCTCATTCAATTATGACATAATTACTATTTTAAATTTTATGGTCTTGTCACCTACAAATTTTGAATGGCTTCTAGTGCTTGATTAAAAGTCATAAAATTACGAAAAATGCCATTCACCATTAAGGTCTATATGGTCTCAAATTTTTTGAAAAATGTCATCCTCCATGAAGGTCCATCTGGTCTCAAAGCCTACTATGATTGTGCCAATGGTGCTGCCCCAAAAATTCATGATGGTCACTGCCCCTCAACCTTATTAGGAGTTGCCATCCCTAGGCCCTCACTCTAGTTTGAAAACATAAAAAGGAAAAACTATTTTGGCTTCCACAAGATGAAAAAGCAATATTTTTTTGAATTGTTCTTTTATTTGACATGAAATTAAAAGGGATATACCTTTTCCCCCTATTTTTATAATTTTTAGTGTTTTTAAATTTCATGTTTGGGTATGTGCACGATCATCATGGAAAAAATAGGCCCTTGAGTGGCAAAAAATTCAAAAAAATCAGTGTTAGGCAACTTGACGTATAAATTTGAATAAGTTATCAATATTATTTCAAAAATATGTAACAATAGAATATGTAGAAAATTGAATGTAGTTTCTAAACTACTAGGTTTATTTAAAAATAAATAAAATCTATTTTGTGAAAATTTGAAATTTCAATATAGTAGTATTTAAATTTCAGGGAAAAAATAAGAAGTAGGTGTTTATCTGACCACCCTAACCATAATAAAATGATAATATTTTTTTATAATATTTTATATATAAGTAGAGGACTCATGTCTGGATGTTTTGCGTTTTTTTTGTAATTTTTTTCCAAGTAAATAATTAATTATGAATTTTTTTATTAAAACTTTTAAAAATATAGAAACTCGTATGTCTAACCACCTTAACTTGGTCAAAACTTCATGAAATTTAATTTTTTATTTTTTCAATCCTATAGTATGTGAAGCATAGAATGTGATGCATGTTTTGGATTCAAAAAATGTGATACCATTTGAAAGTTATAGATGTTTTTCAATAAACCTATTAATTAGGACTTTAGTCATAATTCTAATAGAAAATAAATAATAATTATTTATTAAATTCAAATTAAAGCATAATTTATATTGGTGGAAAGCTGAGAATCTCCTCTAAAAACCCTTTTTGTTTCATCAATTTTGGGTAAAAAAAAAATTCGTCAGCCACATACCCAACAAATACCCATAATATTGCCACTTTTTGGCCCATCATGATCCTGCACACCCCCGTTTAATGAAATAATGTTTTGTTCTTGATACCAATATTGCAAAAAAATTAGGGTTCTTCCTTTGTAATTCTAGGGATTGTTTAAATGTCTTAGCCAAAATTCCTAAGCATTCTATGGCTATGTTACTTTTTCTTCTTTTTTGTCATTGACTTTCTGACCAGGTTTCCAGCTCCTTAAGTTGTCTCATTAAGCATTTTTTTTTGTGTTACTAGTTGTAGTGCACCTCCCATTTGCATCTTATTAATGTGAGATAAATGTTTGAACTTCACTATTTCCTCATGATTTTTGTGATTGTTCTATGGCCCTAATTGGTGTGTATGAACCACCTCATGTTTAAGATGAGGTTCCTCAACTTTTCAGTTGTTGAAATTTTGTATATTCAAATGTTTGGATATATCAATTTGCTTTAGTTTGGTGATGTGCATTATATATTTTGTAGTTAAATGTAATCTTGATTATTGATGTTCAAAAGGAATGATTATGCAATAAGTTATATAATAAATGTTAATTTTATGTTTTTCTGATATTTTACCCCATTGGATGATTATGTTGTGCTTTGGAAATATATACATAAATCAAGTACTCTTGACGTGCATTAAATGGTTACAAGTACATGGCTATTGCTGATGAGAAAATATATTGAAGCATAAAAAAATAATACAAAATCACAAAGCACACATATGGTTGTACCTCAATGCATTCTCATCTCCATGGTAGAGCTAAATAAGCTTTGCACCCAAGAAGCTTATTGAGATGCTCTCAAATTTTCTATGTGGATTAATCAAGTGTAATTCTAGCATAGTCTAGTTAGAACCCAAGACTTGATGAAAATTGATAATGATGGATTCTATTTATAGAAAGAGGGTCAAATTGATGGAGGGCTAAGATCTTGCTACAAGATCAATGCCTTGTGTACAAAGGTGATCTCAAGCAAGAGGAAGAGGAAAAGTGTCATGTGAGGGATTGAGGAGAGTGTGAGCTTGGATGGAAATGATTGGATAGGATAAGGTAGAATTCAAAATTGGGTTTTATGGAGAGGAGAGAAATGGCCCCATACAAAGTCAACTCAAAAAGTGACATTTGTCTTTAGTAGATTTAATGAGATGAAGGTAAGAATTTATTAGAGAAATAAGGAAGCAAGCATGTGAAGAGAAATGGCATGTGGCATTAGAAGAATTTAAAATTGAAGAAAAATCCTAAGTGGGAATTAATAAAGAGAGTTTTAATTAAAAAATCTAGGATTAATTAATTAGTAATTTTTTAGAGGAAATGAATGGTGTTGACTAACATTATACTTGAAATGTAGAAAAATAGGGTTCACCACCAAGATGAATGGATCAAGGTGATAAACCACTTAATTTACACTACTAAACATTTAATTATGAGGGATAAAAGATGTAAATAAAAATTAGAAATTCCACCCAACTATTATAGCAACTATGAGAGAAGTTTTTAGAGCATAAAAAGTTGTGTACCTTGTCAAAAACTTGTTGTTTATAACCTATAGAGAACTCATTCTCCTTCAATGGAAAATGAGTCCCTGTTAGGGTTTTTGAAACCAAGATCAAGGTTTTTTTCCTTGATGTATGCACTCTTAAAGTATCAGTTATCAACTTCTAGAACTCTGTAGATAATATTGTAGCTTCAAATCTTTGATTTTGCACTTTAGATGACAACTTTTGCAACATGACAACTTTGACAATTTTTCTCCAAGCTTGCTCAACTTGATCTTCAACTTGTAAATCTGCAATCACACATTCAAGGGAAGAAAAACTTGTTTTTTGTTAGTGAATGGGGGTTTTCCTCAGTAAAACCCTTTGTAGGTAATTAAACCAAATGATGAAATTAAGGAATGAAGCATAAAACATGAAATATGCAATAGATATCACCTTGGATGATTTCTTGTGATGTAAATATGCAAACTAGCATGTAGTGGACATGAATAATGTAGATATAGGATCCTTGAATATGATGTGAACAATGTTTGCAAGTAGATCTTCAATGCTACATCCACTTCATAGCTCAACAACATGAATGCATTAAACCTTTGTCATGATATGGTCTTGAATTGCTCCAATAAACACTTGAAATCTGGCTTAAAATTCCTTATGAATGCTCTTGAAGTGCTCTATAATTCTCTTGTAAAGTCGCTAGGATTTCTCATAAAATTGCTAGATATTGTTAGGAGAAACAATGTGAATTAACCCCTCATTTATACTAAATTATGAGATTAACCTTGAAATTCAAACAATTCAATCTGACACCATATTTGGAAGCAAACATTATTAAATTCCCACCGGAATGAAATTTGAAAAGGGGGTCCTCATTAAGGGAGGACCCATTTTCCACCTTGGGTGAATGGGTCCTAGCTCAATTTATGAAGACCTAACCCTCGAGGATGGAAAGAGTGTTAGAAACCCATTTCAAATCAACTAAAAAAGGGGGGTCCTATTAAGGGAGGAACCATTTACCACCTATGGAAAATGCATCCTAGCACCATTTCCTAGGACGTAATTTTTCCTAATTTAAATCTTATATTATTTAATTATTGGGTGTCGGGATAGATCTTTGGGAGGTGTCATAAATAAGGTTTGAATTTAAATTAAAGGGGGTCAATTACTCCAATTAACCACAATTAATAAAGAACACTCTAAATAAATGTGAAAGTTCCTTATAACACTTTACAACACTTAAATAAGGTACAAATTTAAATATATTTTATTAAGATTTGGCCCATTACACTTAATTAAGTAAATAAATCCTACAAAGTGTGATACAACACTTCACAACAGCTTTTCAAAGGACCAATTAAAGCATGTTTCAGTCAAATAAAGGTCCTAGAATGATGTGAATGTGTACAACACATTACAACACTACTCCAAGACACTATTAATTTAGTTTTAATGTCAATTATCAAAGCAAGTAAGGGAAAAAGGTTACTTTTTCAATTACTACATTTTTCTCCACTTTAGTGAGAGGATGACCCCATGTAAAACTTGCACAAAAGTATACATCTAAGAAACTTAAGTATGCAACCATAAAAAAGATACATAATCATACCTTGTCAAAGGCCAAAATAAAAAAAAAAGAAAAAAGGATCAAGCACAACCATTCCAATGCAATGTGGAATGGGGTTGTTTTTCCATAACATGTGTTGCTCACTTTGGGGTAGTGGAACATTAGTCTCTCCACTAGGTGAGTTTTCCCAACAAAGTGGTTTAGTGAGAAAGTCATGCCAGTGTGTCGACTTCTCAACATATAATGAGAAAGTCATGCTAGTGTATCAGCTTCTCATCATACTAACCATATCAAAGCTATCCTTTTGATAACTTCGATAAGGCACCACAATGCAATACTTTTTGTAAATGATTTTGTTATGTAAAAAGAAAATTATTAAAGGGGATTTTTATTTGTTCATGTAAAGGTCTTCTTCTCAAGGAGCATTGTGCCTAATGTCTCTAAGAGAGGAAAAGTCAAAAGTGTCAGATCATTTCCCATGGGATGCCTCATTTGCATCATGCCATGTTAGTAGATCGTACACTCTTGGAAGACATCAAACCCAATGAAACCACCAAGAAGAGAACACATCACAATAAAAAAGAAAAATCATGCCATGAAATTTTTCCAAAAGATGTCATTGATGTATGCCCCCACTTTAAAGTGGTTGCTACACCACTAATTTGAGAAATTTATTTAAAATTAGCCAATGTTTTTGGCCTAATACATGAGAGCTCTCCTTGGAAAAATTTAGCCAAGTCATATGTTTCTAAAATAAGCTATGTCATGAAATAGGAAGGAAGGGTTACCTCCACAAATACATTAGGGATCTATGGATTTGGGATCAATAGGTCTATGCTACAATATTGTCATAGAGCATGGAATTGTCATCATTACCCAAATACTCATATAACTAGAAGAATGACACAAAGAGAGAATAAACAAAGAAAAATCCTTTTGGGTCAACATAGAAGAGGCCTAAATGTCTCAATGCCTTGTGTAATTCCCAAAAGGAAAACACAAGAAAAATGAAAGAGAAAAAAGAAAAAGCTTTTGGGTCAACATGAAAGAGACATGAATGTCTTAATGCCTTGCATCATCCCCAAAAGGTAAACACAAGACAAATGAGATTATGACATACAAAATAATGGCACTACATATAAAAGAATGCACAAAGAGAGGATACATCAAAAGAAACAACACATGGGATAACATTATGCACATGTAATCACATAAAGAAAATATGGAAAATCAAAAGACTAGTAAGGAATTGGTGAGTCAACCTAAAGAAAGTCATCTAGTTCCCAATCTCGGTTAGTATAAGTGGAAGGACGAAAACTAGCCAAAGGGACAATATCAAGTGTCGAACTAGGACATGCACCAAGTTCAACAATCTTAGTAGGAGATGTCATCTAAGCCCATAGAAGAAGAAAATAATGTATTCAACTCATCATGCACTTGTTCATCAATCTTTGCAATATCAATGTCATCATCTAAGTTTATCATAGTAGGAGGTTGAATAAAAATGTCCATGTAATGTTCTTATTTATGTTGCAGTGAGGGTTGAGAGTCATAATGCATTGCTTCAGGTAGGTTTGGATTTTGATTTTCTTTGTTGCTATTGTTTTCTTGAGGTTTTAATCTATGAGCAATAGCATGATTTCTACATCTATGCTCTCTAGCACTTCATTTTTTTTTCAGTTTATTGTGATTTTTTTTTTGTGTAAGAGTTGGTTTGTCAATAATAGGTTCCTTCTCTTCCTTGGGAGGAACAAAAGAAACAATAGGAGGTTGTTCAACCACATTCTCTTTGAATTTGTAAACTTATTTGACTCTAGGAGGAACAACATGATTACTTGTGTTATCTCATGGTTGTTGTATGAAATTATAGGAGGTTTATCTATAATTTTTTCTTGTATGTGTGGAAGAACTTTTGGTTCAATCATTGTTTCATCAAGGATAGTTGGTTTAGTCATAAGTTCAAGCATATTGCGAAGGGATAGTTTTGCTATTTTCTTTGCCTTGAATTTCTGGTATGATTTGAACAAGAAATCTTCACAAGGCTTGATAGGTTCCATGGGCTTGGGCCAAAAATAATCTAGTGAAAAATTCCCTTTCGTTAAGGCTAGATGAAATCCACTATCATGCATAGTGAAGATATCATTGCCAAATGGAAATTTTAAAAATTTATGCACAATCGAAGGAATGAAATTCATGGAGAAAAGTCATGGATAGCCTAGCTTCAAAGGAAATGTGTCTGATTGTGGAATGATGGAAAATGAGTTTGCTAATGTTTTTGGTCCCACTTTTAAATGGAGATCTATCAAGCCTATCGTAGGGCAAGAAAATCCATTATGTTTCTTGATCCATGCTTTCGGGTTATCATATGTTTCTTGATATAACTCATGCACATATAAGAATTATTTTGTGATCGTATTCTCTCCACATACAAGATTAATTAATATCCCATTAGTGGCCTTGTTAATGATTTGGCCAACTATGTAAAGAGGACCATAGAGTGCACATTTAGGTATGTCACTGTGTGAGAAAGCAATGTCAAGAGGTTGTTTAGTCAAGCTCTTACAAATTCTAGCTTCAATGAATGATACCACATTATCTATAGGATTTTGTTGAAGAATATCCATATTTCCATCATTTGTGTCAACATTCATTACATCATTCTTGGTTTCACTAGCTTTGAAAAATGAGATATTGTGCTTAGGCATGGGATTTCTAAAGATTTGTAAATTTTAATTAGGAGGACCTACAAATTTATTTCCTTGATCATTCACACCTCCAATTTGAAGTTTATTATTCTCAATAAAGTCTTGAACAAGATGCTTAAGATGCTTAAAATATTCTATACTATGTCCATTTTTCTGATGGTAATGACAATAAGCATTTTTTTGAAAGGATTTAGGAAATGGTATATTAGGATCACGCTATTTAATAAGAAGTAAGGAAAGCATGTTCTTGTCAATAAGCTGCAACATGATATTATGAAGGGTGTCAGGTAAAGGGGTGAAATCTCTCTCCCTATCCCTAAAAGGAGTTGTCTTTATAGAAGAAACTTGATTATTGTTTTGTTGACTTGTATGAGGAGAATTTAATTGTAAAAATTCATTATTTTTCTTCCTTGAAAGGTTGGTAATTTTTTTAGGTTGTGGATTTAGGCTTTTTAGGATGACTAGGGGGATTTTTCACATCATGACCACCAGCTGAGTTTTGATGGTCACAAAGGCTTGTACATAACTATGTGAAGGATGAAAACCTCAAAATTTCAAGTTTTCTTTGGAGTTTAACATTGAAGTTGGAAATGAACATTTGTTGAAGGTCATCATCAGGAATCTTAATGTTCACTTGTGAATAGTGTGTTTGATATCTTTCTATGAAATTAGTCACTTTCTCATCCTCTTTTTGCTTGCATGTCATTAAATCAATAAGGGTCATCTTGGGACCCATGTGAATATGGAAATGGTTGTAAAAGGAATCAATGGGTTCATTGAATGAACCAATTGAATTGTTCAACAAAGAGGAGAACCACTCTAAAAATTATCTTTTAATGATCTAGGGAATAATTTACCCAAGAGTTTATCCTCAAAGATGAAGTCACTATACAAGGCTATGAAGGCATAAACATGGCTAACAAGATCTCCTCTTCCCCCATATTTATCAAATTGAGATACCTTTATACCTTGTGGAATTTGCGCTCTTAATATGTCAATCGAAAATGAGGTGGACTTGATGTATTGCAAGAGTTGACCAGTGTTGTTCTATTGTAATGTTGCCACTTATTGTTGAAGGGATGTCATGATTTGAAAAAGTGATTTAATGAGAGTGTCATTTTTGTTGTAAGGTTGAAGAGAATAAGGTGGTGTAATGTATGTATGCAGAGGGATATTGAATTGTAAGTTGGTGGAGTTAGATTGTTGCAGAATTATTTTATTTGAAGGCACAAAGGTGGAAGGAATTCCTTTAGAAATACCTAAGGAAGTGTACACAGTGCTAGTGGGTGTGAATGTTGTGGTTGGTTGAATGGTTGTTGTAGGTTGAAATGTTTTTGTAAGTTGTAATGTTGTTGTAGGTTGGAATGTTTTTGTAGGTTGTGTACTAGTGTATGTAGGGATGAACATTGCTATTATGGTGGATGGGATTGGAATTCCACCTTGACTTTGAGTAGACCCCAAAGATTTAGTGGAAGTGGTAATGGTAGGGAAAATTTTGGTAATGTTAAGGAAATTGGTTGTAGGAGGTAAAGTCATGGGTAATGAATTATGAAAACTATGAGCCATAGAGGGTTGATTCTCAACACTATTAGAAAGAGACTTAGAGCACCCAAGATCCATGACAAGTGAGAGAATGTTGGATGACCTGAGCCTCAAAGTATGTCTTATAATAGTATTAAGCTCATACAAGTTTTGCAACCCTAGTGTGCAAGCCCTAGAATGGAAAAGGGGCAATGCAATAATCTAGAATGAAATGAAATTTTTAGATTCTAAGCAATGCAATGAGATGAAAATGAAATGCTTGAATACAATTTCAAATTTTAAAAAATGCACTAAAATGAAGCAATTTAAGCTAAATGTAGTGAATTTGATGAAAGAAAAAATCAAGAAACTGAAACCACAAAGTAACAACACCAAATAAAAGTTAAAAAATGAGATTTTAATGTCCTAAAAAAGTAGATCAATAGCTAACAGGGACTCATTCACCAGTATGGGTGAATGGGTACTGCTTAGATGTTTTTGAAATTTTGCAGTGGATTTTAGGGTAATTTTTTATGCCTTTTTAGATTCCAAAAGATATAGGTTTGACCTGATCAGTGACTCATTCACCAGTAAGAGTGAATGGGTCCTAGTGAGGTATTTTCTAAACCATTCTTTAATGATTTTTAAGCTTTTAGTGATAGGTTTGAGATAGTCAATTACAGTTTCAGAATTTTAAGAAATGTAATGTAAATATACAATAAAAACATGAAATAAAAGGTCTAAATTGAAATGCAATTTTTATTTTTATTTTCAAATGAAATTGAATTGTTGGTGTAATTAATATTTAATTACACTTTGTATAACTTTACTTAGGAATTATTTAATTCCTAGGTTTATTTATTCTCATCTTTATCTTATTGAGCTATCTTGTTGCTCAAAATAAGATTAGGTTTATGCATCTTTTATTTTATAAAGCAAATCATTATCTTGTAATTAACTCACTCAAAATTATTAATTTGCACTCATTTTTCTATGAGAGTTTACAGAAAGTCTTTTTTTGTTCTAAATATCTGTTGCATGTGATAGGTGATTGCTTGCAGGTGATTCTTGGGGACTATGAAGTTGGTTTTTCAACTTATACATGGTATCAGAGCCTCGATTTGCAGCCCCTCCTAAGCTTTTTGCGAGGAATAATTTTTAGAGCTCGTTCGGGGTCCCTCGAGGGTTTCATTCCTTGAGCATCTTTATGCAACATCTTTGATCGGATCAGGGTTTTCTGTTGGATTTAGAGCACTAGAAAAAGTCAGAAATTGCTTTTACTTCATTCATTTTGGTCACCATTTTCCAGATCTGCGAGGGTTTCAAGCTCAATGATTTTTCTAATAGATCTAGGGGTCACCTAATTTTTAGAGCACTTTGGGACAAAATGGACCTCGCCATTGGAATTGCAGTGCCCAAAAACCCCTATTTTGATATAAAATTTGTCTGATTTGGACATAGTCATCTGGAGAGGCAAAAAAATTTTTGCCCAAGGGTCATACGGCCCCCAGGCATAGTTTTCGAGGCACAAAAAATGAAAAAATATCAAAAAAATATTAAAAAAATCAAAATTTTTGAATGAAAATCTACATGGCTAGTGTATTTGGTCACATCACTCATGCACCATCGGGCGGCCACTGCCCCGCCACCGCCGCCGACAGGCACCGACACCTCCACTGGCCTCCTCCGCCAACACCCTGCTTGGCCAATTCACAACCCCCGCAGGCTTATTTGACTTTCCAGAGGTTCTATCAGCCACTGAGAGCTAAGATCAGCCCCCACTGGTAGTTCATAACACCCACCCTGGTCACGTGGGTGATCGGGGGCCGCGCCTAGTGCCCAACCGACGGTCTCCAACCCCAGGCTCAGTCACATGGGTGACCTAGGGCTCCACCCCAGGAGCCAAAAAACTAGCACCCTGGTCCGCCTAGGTGACCAGGGGCTCTAGTTTTTCTAGCCCCTAAGGGCTTCTGGTAGCCAAATCAGACTTTTTTGGAGCACTTTCACAGAAATGGGCATAACTCAAGCATACATCATCCTTTTTTTGCAAACGAGATATCGTCGAAAAACTGTTTTGATGCTCTATGTAATGGTATAGGTGTGATTTTATGATTTTGTTTATTTTATGTCTTTTTGGGCCTCAAAAGTCAGATGTTACCTTTTTCACTCTGGGAGACGTATCTTTTGACTCGCTCATCCATTTTTTGCAATTTTCACAGCGTTGGAAAGCTAGTTTTTGCCTCTATAAATATCTAAGGTCATTTATAGAATATTTTTACCTTATTTTATCCATGCATTAATTTTTGTTTCATGCACTAGGTTTGCATTTTCACTTATGTTTCTATAGTTTTACATTATCTCCTTCTGCAATCATTGGGTTTTGTAATAACAAACTAATATAAAGTTCCATTAAAGGGGGTTCTTGCATCCATTCTTTGTATTGATGACAACTTGCATGAGTTTGTCTAGTTTCCTATTGTTTTCTTTAGCTTTTTTCTTGCTTAGCTAGACACATCTTTGGTTTTCTTTGATTCAAACTTCACATTGGGAGTTTATGGCTCTTGATCCGCATTGGTTTAGATCTTTCTCAGTTTGAAGGCCATGTTTTTATGGTTAATGTTCCAGAATCTTGATGGTACTCATCTTATGGACAGTTTTAGTTTTAGTTTGGCATTGGCTTCAAGAGACACAACTTCTAGATTTGTCATCATTATGGGTCCTTTCATCCTTTCATCTACTATTGCTTACAGATTCCGGGGTTGATCCAATATGTGAGTTTCTAGTGTTCCTTGGCATTAGTTTTGTTGTTGCATTTGTGATTTCGATATGGTATTTTTCAAATAGAAGTATCTTTCCTTGCTTGTTGGATTTGGGGTTCCATTTTTGCTTCTTTAGAGTTCTTCCAGTGATTCTTTGCAGTAGTTCATCTCATTGAGGGGGGGTTTTTCCCACTGGGTTTTCTCTCTCTTTGCATTTGTACATGGGTACCTAATCAATCCTTTGTTTTCAAGACCCATCTCACATCATTTGCATAATAATCTGCTTCTCCCTAAGTTGCACTTATGGGGGGTGTTGGTGTAATTAATATTTAATTACACTTTGCATAACTTTACTTAGGCATTATTTAATTTGTAGGTTTATTTATTCTCATCTTTATCTTATTGAGCTATCTTGTTGCTGAAGATAAGATTAGGTTTATGCATACTTTCTTTTATAAAGCAAATCATTATCTTGTAATTATGGTACTTTGAATTATTAATTTCCACACATTTTGCTCTAAGAGTTTACAAAACATCTTTTTTTGTTCTGAATATTTGTTGCATGTGATAGGTGATTGCTTGCAAGTGATTCTTGGGGACAGTGAAGTTGGTTTTTCAACTTCTACATGAATGAGATCTAAATTATATGCAAAGTGACTAACTTTTTTTTGTTATTTTCAAATTTAAGAAATGCAAAACAATGCAATTCTAAACTCTAACGAAGATGAAAGATTGCAATGCACACCAATTAACTCTAAAAGAGATCTTAAATCAATGCAAATAAAAATAAAAATGAATGCTAGATATAATCCTAAGATGTAAAACAGACTTCAAAAATCAGAAATTTGCAATGCTGAATATGTTGAGTTTACCAAAATAAAACATGGAAAAATAGGGTTCACCACCAAGATGATGGATTAAGATGATGAAACACTTAATTTTCACTATGAAACATTCAATTATGAGGTCTAAAAGATGCAAATAACAATTATAAATTCTACTTAATTGTTATAGCAACTATGAGGGAAATTTTTAGGGCATAAAAAGATGTGTACCTTGTCCAAAGCTTGTTTTTAAGTGACAAAGAACTCATCCGCCTTCAGTGGAAAATGGGTCCTTGTTAGGGTTTCTAAAACCCAAGACCAGGGTTCTATTTCTTGATTTATGCATTGTCAAAGTCCCAGTTATTATATTTTGGAAGTTTGTAGATAATTTCTTAGCTTCAACTCTTTTATTTTTCACATTAGATGACAACTTTTGCAACTTGACAACTTTGAAAAAATTTCTCCAAGCTTGCTCCACTTGATGTTTAACCTATCAATTTTCAATCACACATTCAAGGGAAGAAAAACTTGTTGTTTGTTAGTGAATGGGGGTTCTCCTCAGTCAAACCCCTTGTAGGTAATTAAACCAAATGATGAAATAAAGGAATGAAGCATTAAACATGAAATATGCAAAAGATATCACCTTGGATGATGTCTTGTGATGCAAATCTACAAAATAGCATGTAGTCGCCATGAAGAATGTAGATATAAGATCCTTGAATATGATGTGAATAATTTTTTCAAGTAGATATTCAATGCTACATCCACTTCTTAGCTCAACAACATCAACGTATTAAACCTTTTTCATGAATATATGATCTTGAATTGCTGCAATAAACACTTGAAATTTTCCTTGAAATTCCTTATGAATGTTATTGAAGTTCTCTATAATGCTCTTGTAAATTTGCTAGGATGTCTCATAAAATTGCTAGATCTTGTTAGGAGAAACAATGTGAATTAACCCTTCATTTATACTAAATTATGAGATTAACCCCAAAATTCAAAAAATTCAAGCCAACACTAGATTTGGAAGTGAACTTTATTAAATTCCCACCAAAATGAAATTTGAAAAGAGGGTCCTCATTAAGGGAGGACCCGTTCTTCACCTTGGGTGAATGGGTGTTAGCTCAGTTTACTAGGATCCAACCCCAAGGGATGGAAAGAGTGTTAGAAACCCTTTTTAGATCAACTAAAAAAGGGGGGTCCTATTAAGGGAGGACCCATTCACCACCTATGGTGAATGGGTCCTGACACCATTTTCTAGGACCTAATTTTTCCCAATTTAAATGTTATATTATTTAATTATTGGGTGTCAGGATAGATCTTCAGGAGGTGTCATAAATAAGGTTTGAGTTTGAATTAAAGGGGGTCAACTACTTCAATTAACCACAATTAATTAAGACCACCATAGATAAATGTGAAAGTGCCTTATAAAACTTTACAACACTTAAATAAGGTACAAATTTAAATACATTTTATTAAGAAGGGGCCCATTAAGTTTAATTAAGTAAATAAATCCTAGAAAAATGTGAATGTGTGATACAACACTTCATAACACCTTTGCAAAGGACCAATTAAAGCATGCTTTAGTTAAATAAAGGTCCTAGAATCATGTGAATGTGTACAACACATTATAAGATTACTCCAAGACAATATTAATTCGGTTTTAATGTCAATTTTTAAACCAAGAGGAAACAACCACTTTTTTCATTACTACAATATTAAATAAACAATCTAACCTTTCTAGAAGAGTAAGACCATAGTGAAAATTAATTAAATCAAATATTTAATTAAATTTAAAAGAGAAATGGAATCTTTAATTAAATAGTATAATATTTGATTAATTTAGGGAAGAAATAAAATAATAATTAAATAATATATTTAAATAATTATGGGATGAAATGGAATAATTAATTAAATAATATAATATTTAACTAATTATAGGATGATGAAAGGGATTAATTTACTTTAATTAATTAAAAGTGTAATGTTAGAATTGAGGTATCTATATTTTTGTTGTCTTTGATGTAGCATATGAAGTGATGTTGCATCCAAGAAATTTCAAAATTTTCCCCAATAGGATAGATGAAATAGGAGGTGATGCCCCCTCAAGAGACTAACCATTTTTTTTTTTGGGTGATATCTCAAAAAGGTGAGTTTAGAATGAAAAGAAAAGAAGATGAGAAAAAGGTGGAAATGAATACAATGATAGGTCTAGAAATAAGTGGTATTAGCTAGGGGTAGGGGGAATTTTCCACATGTCTTAGAAGAATTATGATTGGAGGCCTATAATAGGATTTAGAGGGCCCAAAGATGTCATTTTCACCTTTAAAATTTAAGAGAAGAAGAGCATAGTGAGTGAAGAAGAGATCAGTTTCTGACAAAGGTAGGAGACTTTGTGAATGATCTAACCTAGGGTTTTTTGGTAGTTAGGGGGTAATAAATGAAAGTAGAATAGGATATAAAGTTTGAAAAAAAAAAGGTGCAATTTTGTGAAGTTTTTCTTGCACACATGATTGTAGTTCCTTGGCTGCATGAAGTCATGCTTACACCTATAGTGGTTCTTGTGAAGCAAAATGATGCCTGCACTTCATCAATTGAAACTTTTGAGGGAATCACGCTTGTGCTAAATGTGGTGCTTGTGTTTGGGTTTTTGACAGTTGCACAAGTTACTTTCATTCTTGTGCCAAAACAACACTTGCATTTTGTAAGTGTGCACCTTTGAGAGTTAAGTTCATGCTTGCATTGGAAATGACACTTGTGTAGGTTAGATATGTGCCTACACTAAATGGTTCTTATGTGGGTTAAATATGTGCTTGCACTGAAAATAGTTTGCATAGGTTAGGTACGTTCTTGCATCAAATGGTGCTTACACAATTTAAGGACATGCTTGTGCCAAACATGCTTCTTGTGTAGGTTAGGTACATGCTTGTTTCGAATGATGCTTACATGTGTTAAGGAAATGCTTGCACTAAAAATGATGCTTGTACAAGATAAAAATTCACTTGCATAAAAAATGATGCTTATGTAGTAAAAAAGTGCACTTATGCTAAAATGTAGGTGTGTGAGGGTTTTATAAACATAATTGAAAGGAATTTATTTTATTTTAAGGATGACTAACATTGGTTAGTGTCATGATGTGGGAGTCTCTAGTGATCCTACAGTCATGTGAGTGACAAATTTGAGTGATGACATAGTTACAATACCACCTCACAATGATGGAAAAGGAGTGCCTAAGTTTGATGGGTTTATTCCATGTATCCAAGATGCTATGATTGAAGGCACATCGAGTGATGATGAAAACCTTAATGGAGTGATGGAACACCAACATGAGTAGCTTCCATTTACTAACTAGTAATCCTATTGTTACCTTGGAGGATGTGTGGCAGATCTTGATACTCCCGATATAGGGAGAGATTGTATAGTATGATTAGATGCATGCCAAGGATGCTCTAGCACATGTATTAATGATATATGATCTACCTATTAAGGGTATTGACCTATATTTAGAGGTGGGGATGGGAGAGCTTCCAGAGTTTCCCTTTTTTTTAGTGGAATTGATGATACATGTTTTGTTTCTAGATCGATGGTCTCATGGCATTGCCATTGGTTGAGTAGGAATACTAGATAGGTTCATTGTCAAATGACACCATTTTTATGTGGGGCATATGTGTACTAATAGATATTTATAGGGAGATGCACCTAGTAGTGTATAGGAATGGTTGGAGCCTGGGCTATGATTTTACTTTGTTACACATTTGTTCATATGAGCATGTGACATTTTTTTTTTAGTGGTGGATAGGGAAAGAGGGCCACACATTCCCTATATCTTTTCATATGCATCATTTTTGCGACATCAGTGGCTTTGAGATTTTTCTTACTAGAGATGGGTCATTAATGAGATGGATAGCTTTATTTGATGGCCATACCACAAGTACGAGGTATAGAAGGAGGATCATACATATATGCCATATATATAGAGGACCCACTATTTGATTATTGAACACCTACCATTCTTGAGTAATATTTTCTAGTACAGGTTATGAGGAAGTTTGGTCTTTAACATAAAATACCCATGCAAGAGATTGTAGCATAGGTGGTGTAGAAGAGAGGGATATGGGGCAGGTACATAGAGCCCTACATAGCTAGATAGGATTGGAAAGACACCCTAATAGTATTGTGGGATCCACAATATGTAGTTATATACATAGGCACTACAATTAAGTATGATGCATGGTTGTCACAATGGAGGCCACTATAGTTGACATTCCCATGGGATCAACTTGATTTGGTTGATGAGGAGGATGATAGGTGATGATTATAGTGATGGGGATGATGGTGGTTGATGAATTTGAAAAAGGAGGGATCCGAAGGTAGGTAAAGGAGAAGAGATGGCGATGGAGGAGGATGTGGATATAGATGGAGAGGAGCACCCTGATGATGAGGATGATATATAGGTGCAGTTGGGGTTAGTGATAGCAGAGTAGGATCAACTCTAATAGAGGGAGTGAAACTAATGGGAGAGAATGATATGGCATAAGAAGAGGTAGTTTTATTATATTGATCATTAGATGGGTTCAAGGGTGGAGATGGAGGGGTACATTTGGCATTAGTCACAACAAAGATGGATGTAGCTCGAGCCATAGTAGCCCAAACTTAGGGGGATGTAGCTAGATTATGATAGGAGTGAGATATTGTGAGATAGGCAGTGGATGGTTAGGGGATGTAGGACATTGTTTTAGACCTAATCCATATAACATGGGAGATGCAACACTACCACACATTATATGAATGAGTAGTGTGGAGAAAGCAACAAGAGACCAGTTTTACAATTAGCACATGATCTCATAGGTCTAGATCAAGTAGATTACATCCATAAATGGGTAAAGGGACACCTCCTCTTCATGCTCCACCTCCTCCAATGTCACTACCAATAGGGCCAACTCAGTCAGAGGGGGCTAGCTCATGATAATTTTTTTTATTATATGGGCTAGAGGGGTATCAAGTTTTTGGATGTATATGGGAAAGACCTTTCATATATTTGTATCATGATATTATTTTGATTTATATGAGATCACGAGTTTTGGAGTGATGGTGTACATATTTTATGAACTTATTATGTGATGCATAATGATGATCTAGTTATTATGAATATGTTTATGTGGTGATAATTTTATGATGCCTAGATGGATGTGTGTATGGTTATATGTATTTTTATGTTATGATGATTTTATATGAGATTTGTATATATCTTTAATATGTATTTGTATTTATATGATGCTAACATGTTTATGTAGGATGTGGAAGGAAAATGATGGGATGCGCTTGGCTACAATTTATTATAGATATGGTCATGGATTGGATGGCCTTATTTTTCTTTGTAAATGATTATGGTTTATGGGTTAATATGCTTATGTATTATTTTTAAGGAAAATTTAAATTAAGATTTACTAATGATGGATGAAGATACATAAATGGATATGGAATATGAATATACCAAATATTTATGATTATGCAAAATGAATATGTAAAATAAAAATTAAAAATGGAAAATAATTATTCAAAATGATTATGCACAATAGTTATGAATATAAAAAATGAATATGTAAGATGAAAAATGATTATGAATATGATTATATGAAATGGATAATGTAAAATGGAAAATGATTAAAACTGGAAAATGAATATGACTAAATGAATGAGTTAAATGATTAATGATTCATGATGGTTTTTTCTTCATGATACAAGATACAATTAGGTTTGGGTGGGGGGAATAGAATCATAGGATATGGGGGGATGAAAAAGGGGTTTCTTGGGGGGTGATTATGCTAAAAATGTGGTGAAAAATCCTAAAATTTGATATAGCAAAGGATATTATTCCCCAATGGTATATATGACCAATGGTGCACATGTCCTCTTTGTGTGGAATTTAGACCCACAAAAAATAAAAGGTTTTCCTAAAACATAAAATTCCCTTCACAACCTTAGTGGGTCATAGAGGGGATGATAATGTATACTTGAGTTCTTAGCACACACAAGTGAGTGGCTGGCAAGTCTATGTGACCAAGAAGAAAAAGTTTATGCTACAAGCATCCACCTCCACCTAAGGTATTAAGTAGCATAGGTGGGTCATGTAAAGGCCAATAAAAAGAACACCATACAAAAATGGTCATGACCCATTTCACACTTTATCCAAAACACACCAAGATATGAGTAGATATAGGTGGTCTAGGACTAGGTGACTGCATGGGTTTGAACATAAAATTATAAAAATAAAATGATCCACAAGGAAAACATATAATTATCATGTCTCTTGCCAAAATTAGGATGGAGGATAATGATTTTTCTAGGCTTGGGAAATATGCATCCCAATGGGAAAAGATGAGGATTAATATAAATGGTAACTGAAGAGGAATAGTGACTCAATGGCCGACTTGTTGGTTATTAACCTAATCATGATATAATGAGGGTGCATATATGTAGGTATGTCATATGTTTGATTTGTTTGTTTTTGTGAATATGCTTGGTGAAGTGGTGTCTAAAGTAGTATATTATCATTATTATGGATGTTATGGATGAGTGATGGTGAAGATGTGATATTTTTATTATGAACACCTAGGAGTGGGGACAACCCATCCCAAGTGTAAATTTAGGTCTTTTTTCCTATGTACACTAGGGTAGATATGATGAGATGATGTATGTGTGGCTTAGTTATACATGTGATCATGTGACAATAAAGAGTGAGGAGTTTTTCAAGGGGGGGTGAGATAGGATGAGTGTGTATGGATGGGATAGGCTATGTAAACTATCTAATGAATCATATGATGGGACACAAAGGAGGAATGCTTGGATTAGCTTCAACATGTGTAAGGAAGGATTATGGAAGTTTTCATATTAATCATATCTTAAAAATTTATGGGGATATGCAAGATGAGGGTACTTAAATGCATGTGAGTTTTAACCTACTTATGATGTAGATAGGTACTGACAGTGGTTGATGGGAGAGAGGTAGTGCCTAGGAAAGATTGAGTGATTGAGGGAATATATGATAGGTAACATCATGGTACAAAAATATTTCCTTTTAGAAGAAAAGGGTGGGTGTATGGTGAGTTAGGATGATGGCATGAAAATATTCCCTGTTAAAGGAAAAGGTGAGTGGGGTTTATTCTTATGGTAGAAAAATCTCTCTAATTATAAAATTGGGACTAAACATCATTTATTCCAAGCCATCGTTAGAGGATGGTACAAGTGAATTTATTATGGATGGTAAGTGTGTGGATGAATGAGAGGCCTATTAGATGTTGGATATGACTCTTCACATGTGCTTGTTTGCTAAGTTTTCACCATGGTTCTTGCCCAAGGCACTGTAAGAACTGGTTTAAACCATTGGATGGATTATTTCTCTTTAATATTTTGATTTTATTTTTATTTTTATGCATAAAATTTATTAAGATGCACAATATTCATTGTCTCTTCCAAGGGTCCACCTTCCCTAGTAGCCAATTGATAAGTGCCAAATTTGTATTTTGCTATGATAATATAAGGACCTAGCCAATTGGGTTGAAATTTTCTTTTCTTTTCACAGTCCTTTAAATTACATTGATTCTCTTTGAGGAATAAATCACTAATCACAAATTATTTGAGCTTTATTTTCTTGCTATAACTTCACTTAAAAATTAATTTTGATAGACTAATAGATGATTTAGAGCATTGAGGCATCTTTCATCAAAATTTCTAACTATTGTAATTGTGTCACTTGATACTTTTCTTCATCAATAAAATGTTATAAGGGGATTCTTAACGATGGGATTTTGACGTCAATTTGATGAGGGCACAACCCGAGACACAGAAAATAACCCACAAACAAGAGAATAATTTTATTATTCAGAAAATGGAACTTCTTACATGCAGAGGATCTCAAATCCCCAAGTTTTACAGCACATGCAAGTTATAGAAAGCTACAGAATCACCCTTTCACAATATGCGAGCTTGTCCCCAAAAGTTACCCAAAAAATTAGAAACCCGCCCATAAATAGAGCTCCCCTTTAGTTTGGAGTGAAAACAACATTAAAATTTGAGTTTAGGCGGTTAGGTGCCAAAAAATTACAACTTGAAGTTCAAATTTCAAAAGAACATTTGCAATTGTATCTTCTAGAAAGTGCACCAACTTCCCGGGGCCATAACTTTTGATCCGAGACTCCGATTCACGAACCATTTGAACCCTTGGAAAGGTCTCGAAGTCAAGAATATGCTCAAAATCCACTACGCTGATTTTGACAAGTTTCGGGGCCGATCCGGGAACTCTAAGTGCCTCAAATCTAACTCAGAAGATTTTTAGGTACAACTATGGGCAACTAAAACTGCAATATATTTCAACCCAGGAATAGAAAATAAAAACCGTAAATTGGGAATTTCATTATGACGAAAAGGGTATCCAAAAATGTAAAAACATCTAAAAACTGAGAAACTTGAAATTTAACTATTTTTGGGTGATGCAAGATTGCCCTTACACCACTGGATGCTCCTGCATCAGACACCCAGGGTAATTTGAGAAGTGACCCCATCACGTCTCAGATGGTGGAGGAAAACCCAAACGGTCAACCTCTACCTTAGGCAACTAGGATGAATCTTCAACAAGCCTTCCTTTCCATTTCACCAGATATTCTTCATACTGCCTGTTCCTAGTACTCCTCCCATGACTATCCAGGATTTCTTCAATCTCCTCCTTTTCTAAAGTAGGTGCTGGAATCCCACACTGTTCCATTGTTGGTACTTCCTCTACACCACCTTCATGATACTCTATCAAATCTGAAATGTTGAACATAGGGGAAATGTTGAATCCATCTGGAAACTCTCCTCATATGCATTCTTTGAATCATGCCTCTTCAAAATTTTACAGGGACCAAACTTCTTCATCTTCAATTTGTTATATATTCCCACTGGAAACCTTTCTTTCCTCAAGTGGACCATCACTTCATCACCAATCTGAAACTCCTTATACCTCCTCTTCTGATCTGCCTTAGCCTTATACTGCATATTCATCTTGTTAATATGTTCTCTTACCTTCTCATGTATATCTTTGATGTGTTCTGCAAAATCTTCAGCTTCAGCACTTATTTTCTTCTCTTAGTCCATCTTCCTCAATTCTAGAGTTGTTCTGGGGCTACCTCCATACACAATTTGCAATGGTGATCTACCAGTGCTTCTGTTGACAGAATTCTTGTAAGAAAATTTTTCTTGGGGTAAGATCAAGTCCCATCCCTTGGATTTATCTCCTACCAAACATCTCAGTAGGTTACCTAGAATCCTATTAACAACCTTTGTCTGCCCATCTGTTTGTGGATGGTGTGCAGAACTGAACTTCAACTCTATCTTTAGCTTCTTCCAAGGTCCTCAAAGTACCCCACAAATTTGGTGTCACAATCTGAAACAATACTCTTTGGCGGACCATGTAGCCTCACCACCCCTTTGAAGAACAAGTCAGCAATGTGGACTGCATCATGGGTCTTCTGACATGGAATGAAATGTACCATCTTCGAAAACCTATCAACCACCACAAAAGCTGAATCCCATTCCTCATTGTGTCGCCCAGCAAACCAAGAACAAGTCCATACTTATATATCCTCCCATGGCCTCTCTGGTACAGGTAAGGGCTGATATAAGCCTCAGATTTTGCTCACTTTTAGCCATCCGGACATACCCTTAGATTTGCACAAACTTCTTCACATCCTGCGGCCAACCGAGGCCAATAATAATGCTCATTGATAATGGCAATGGTCTTATCTCGCCAAAATGTCCTACCATTCCTCCACTATGCTTCTCCTTTATCGCTCTCCTCATGGAACTCCTGATACACAATTGACTCTTAAATAACATGCCATCCTAGATTATGAAATCCGTTTCACCTTTGTCTCTTGTCCATCAGAACAGTTCCTGCAAGCTTCCAAGCCTCCTCGTGGAAATCGATCTTCTCAGATACAATGCAGCCTAAGTTCATTGAATCTCAAACTACCTAATCTGCATCTTTTTCATCAATGTATGCCTCCTACGTAAGCCATCTGCAACCCTATTTGACTTCCCACTCCTATGTTTCAAAACAAAGGTATAACTCTACAAAAACTCTTCCCACTTCATATGCCTCTGATTTAATTTTCCCTGACGATTTAGGGTAATCGGTATACACCGATGATCAAAAGATATAGAACAAATTCCTTCAGAACAAATAATGTTCCATTTCTTTAATGCTTGAACTATTGCATAAAATCTAATCATATATAGAATACTTTCTCTTGGCATCATTTAACTTTTCACTAAAATAGGCAATGGGCTTACCTTCTGGCTCAACATTCACCCAATGGCACAACCAACAGCATCACAGCCCACACCTTGTTGAAATATGGGAGGGCTAGAATAGGTTGCTCAGCCACCTTTTCTTCAACAGCTCAAAACTTTTTGCCACCCAACTACTCCACTTGAATTCTTTTCTATCCCTCTCATTGTTTCAATCAGGGTCCACAAATACTAATGAGTTTCTAGTGAACTTTCTATAAAAACTAGCCAAACCATGGAAAGATCTCACCTCGGTAGCAGTTCTTGGGGTAGGCCATTCCAGAATAGCCTTCACCTTCTCTGGGTCCATCTTGAGACCTTCTGCTGAGACAACAAACCCCAAATACACTAACTCCCTCTTCACAAAACTACACTTCTTCAGATTAATCAACAATTTCTCTTCTCTTAACTTCTCAAAGGCTCTCCGAATATGCATCAGATGCTCATCCAACATCTTACTGAAAATAAAAATATCATCCAAATACACAATAACAAAACTTCCCAAAATTACTTTAGTACCTCGTCATGAGCATGAATGTGCCTCTGCATTAGTTAGCCCAAAAGGCATGAATAACCACTCATACAGCCCTCTTTGGTCTTGAAGGCAGCTTTCATTCATCTCCCTCTCGAATCCAAATCTAGTGATATCCACTCTTCAGATCAATCTTTGTGAAGTACCGAGCTCCACTCAAACAGTCCATCAGGTCATCCATCCTTGGCAGAGGAAATCTGTACTTGATTGTTATCTTGTTTATGGCTCAGGAATCTGTACACATCCTCCACTCCCCATCCTTCTTTGGTGCAAGTACTGTAGGTACTGCACATGGACTCAAACTCTCCCATATCAAACCATTTCTCAACAACTCTTGAACTTGTCTATTCAACTCTAATTTTCTACTGGAGTCATTCTATGAGCTACCTTATTTGGAAAAGCGCTCCAAGAATCAAGTCAATCGATGACGATCTTCATATTGGTGGTAAACCTCGTACATTATTAGAAACAATATCTAAACTCATCCAACATCCCAAAAACTTCTTCTGGAACCTTCTCACTATCCTCCTTACTCACTCTAGGAATCAATGCATAACACACACGCTCATGCTTCATACCTTCTAAAAATTTATTCCATCTACATAACAAATTCTAGCACTACTACATACCTTTTCTTCGGTCTCCTTCAGGGGCTTCAACTTGTGACGAACCCCATCCCTTGTCAAGGAATAACTTTTCATGGCCATCAGGTATAACTCGCCATGAACCCCACCCCTCCCCAAACAGTAACTGCATCCATGGCCATCATATATAGAGCACCTATCAAACTACCTCCCCTCCCCAACAATACGAGACATGCTCATTGACCAAAACTTTGCGGTCTTTCTGCAACCAGCAATCTGATACGGATGCGGGTTCCTTTCCCTCTTCAGCTTCAACTTTGTGACCATCTCTTCTAACACTAGATTATCGGTACTCCCACCGTCAATAATGACATCACAACATTTTCCTTCACACTTGCACCTTGTCGACAGATTCTTCCCTGCTTGTTTCATTTTCCTCATTCACCAGGGCTATCCTAATCACTAGGGCTTCTCCCCTTTCAACATCATCTCAATGTTTAGATTGGGCTCCTCATCTGCGCGCAACCCTTCCATGACCTTCCGGCCTTTTGTCTACCCTTCCTTGGTGTTGTGGACATTCATAGGCTTGATGCCCTTCTTCACCACATTGGAAACACGTTCCTTTGAAACCACCTCTTCTAGATCCTTATCCATATCTCCCTCATCCTTTACCTCTTTGATCACCACTGTTTTGATCATGAGGGCGGTAGAAGTTGTCATTCCTTTGGCTTCAGCTGGTACCCACATTTTCACTTTTCTTTTTATCATCATTTCGGCTTCCTGAAGGTCTTCCACTGCCCCTTCCGCTTTGACCTCCTTGTCCTTTTTGCTTTCCATCAAATATTTTGTTCAACTTCTCTTCCACCTTTAGAGCAAACTGATACACATCCTCAATGGTGGTCATTCTGACTAGGCTTAACTCCTCCTGAATGCTCGGTCGTAACCCATTAAGATATCGATACCTTCTCCTTATTGGCCTCTCGTGGCTCATTCTGATGATTATTTTGTGAAAATCTTCAACATATTCTTTCACATACCTCGTCATTGCTTCAACCTTGCAATTTCTTCAACAGATCTAACTCAGAGTCCACTGTATGAGCCGCTTCTTCAGTTTACCATGCAATCCCATCCGGTGATATTTCCTTTTCCTCTTCAATTTCTTTCCAATCGACCTTTCCACCAAATATTGGCATGGCCCTTCAGCTTCATTTTCACAAAATTAACCCGATCTGGGTCCTCTATTTCCTCATACTCAAAATATTCTTCTAGCTCATTGATCTAGTCAATAAACTCTTTTGAGTTTAGACTTCCAAAATAACTGGGGACTTTTGCTCTAGGTCTTTTCCCAATCTTTGAAATGGACCTTATCAGCCACATTTGGTCTTGATCAATTGCTTCTTCTTCCTCTTCTGCATTTGAACCTTCTTCCTCTCCTTGATCCTCACTTTCCTCCCTCAGGTTTAACCCTCTTCTCACCTGCTCTTGTAACGCATCAATCTATCTTTGGAGGGCTGCCAGTGCATCTCTTCCACCAGCATTTCTACCACCTTGACCACCTCTAGCACCACCATGCCTACCAGGCATCACTCTTGGAGGCATCTTTCTTGACCTCGACCCACAACCACAGTCCTGGTGCGAACTGCCTCACGATTGGCAATCTGTCCACACGCTCAAGAAAACCTCGCTCTGATACCACTTGATGAGGGCACAACCCGAAACATAGAAAATAACCCACAAACAAGAGAATAATTTTATTATTCAGAAAATGGAACTTCTTACATGTAGAGGATCTCAAATCCCCAAGTTTTACAACACATGCAAGTTACAGAAAGCTACAGAATCACCCTTTCACAATATGCGAGCTTGTCCCCAAAAGTTACCCAAAAAATTAGAAACCCAACCATAAATAGAGCTCCCCTTTAGTTTGAAGCCAAAACAACATTCAAATTTTAGTTTAGGCAGTTAGGCGCCAAAAAATTACAACTTGAAGTTCAAATTTCAAAAGAACATTTGCAATTGTATCTTCTAGAAAGTGTGCCAACTTCCCGGGGCCATAACTTTTGATCCGGAACTCCGATTTGCCAACCATTTGAACCGTTGGAAAGGTCTCGAAGTCAAGAACGTGTTCAAGATATACTACGTCAATTTTGGCAAGTTTTGGGGCCGATCCAGGAACTCTAAGTGCCTCAATTCTAACTCAGAAGATTTTTAGGTACAAATTTGGGCAACTAAAACTGCAATATCTTTCAACCCAGGAATAGAAAATAAAAACCGTAAATTGGGAATTTCATTATGACAAAAAGGGTATCCAAAAATGTAAAAACATATAAAAACTGAGAAACTTGAAATTTAACTATTTTTGGGTGATGCAAGATTGCCCTTACACCACTGGATGCTCCTCCATCACAATTGGTAAAGTGACATCAATACCATACACAAAGGAATATGGTGTTGCCCCTATAGGAGTGTGGATGCTGGTACAATAAGTGCACAAGGCAGGATTGAGTTGGAGATGCCAATCTCAACTAGTGTCATTGATCAATTTTTTAAGTATTTTAAAATTATTTTATTAGTGGCCTCAACCTAGTTGTTTTCTTGTGGGGGACTTGAAAAATGGTGTTGTCTATGAAATTTTTAGCACATATCACAAACATTTTTATTTTTGAATGGCTTTCCGTTATATTTGACAATGGAGGATGAACTACTAAAATGGAAAATGATGTAGTGGATGATAAAATTACTAATTTGTTTTTGGGTGATGTATGTTAATGGAATAGCCTCCACCCACTTGGTAAAGTACCCAGTGGTGGTGATGATAAATTTATGATCATTAGAAGAAGATGAATGTATTTTTCTAACAAGGTATAACAACCATCATGAGAATGGACATGGAGTGACAATTGGTTGTAATTCTTCTAATGGTGCATGAATGAAATCACCATGTTGCTTGCATGGGTGACAAGTTTTTACAAAATTATATGCATCTTTCTTCATTGTTTGTTAGTAGTATCCAATGTGTAGTAACTTCTTGGCTAGAACAAGACCACTAGAATGGGCCTCACAAATACCTTTATGTACTCTGCTTAAAGCATTTTGAGCCTCTTCTATGTGTAAGCACCTCAAGAGGTTCCTTCAAAGGTTCATCAATAGAGGGTACACCAAGTAATGTGAAGCGAGAATATATTTAAATGAATCATTGGCATCGATAGATTAGGTGGAAGGGTATTTTTATGGAGGTAGTTATATATATCTTGGTACCATGGTGAATTGGGACCAACTATAACACATACCAATTCTGATTTTGGGAGGTCATAGGGAATAAATAATTGTTCAATCAAGAATTCATACTATTAACTATTTTGAGGCATCTCCAATAGTGGTGTAGGGGCACCCAAGCTCTTTGAGGAACACTTTAGGGGCTAGGAGGTTGTAGGGGTCTTGAATACCTATAAACCATTCCATAGCATCAACTATAACATCTTGAATCCTATAATGGATTTTGAAATGGATAAAAGCATTAAGGGAGTCAAAAGTCCTCAGGGTCCTGATAAGGACCCTAAGACCAAAATGACTTGTAAATGGACCAATAGTGTCCTAGGAGTTTAAATACAAAATAATGTTTTAATTAAGTAAAATAAGGTTGAATAATGATATGTAATAGTTTTGGAAGCTTTATATTTAATAGGAGTTCAATAAATTACAAGTTGGAAATTCAAATTTTTGAAATCCAACTTTGGGTGGGTAAGTGAGATTTAGGAGTTTCAACAAATATAATGTAATCAAATCAATCCAAAATGGTTTGAGCAGTTAGGGAATGGGTTTATAACCTTAGAGGAATCATTTGTATAGAGGTTGGTTGATATTGCAAGTACTGTACAGACTGCTATATAAAATTAACAAAAACTTTAGTTGTTTTTGCATTTTCTTGTGTTCTTTTGATGAACTACAGATTTCCATTGAAGATATGCTCATTTGGATGGTTTAATAACTTGTATTTACATTCTTTTTAAACCCTCGTATGTTTTGAAAGCAATAACAAATAGTTTCTTTGTACAATATATCTGACTGTACATAAGAACATTCTAGTTTTTCATTGATTTTGAGAGTCTTCATGATTAAATGATCCATTTCATGGGAGAGTGTGACTGAAATTTGTGAAATGGATCATATCTAACTTGTATTATACAAATCTAACAAGTTAATGTGTAGGAAAGAGGAGTTATAGGGTGTACACCATGATTTGATAGGGCAAAGGGCATGAAAATAGTGCCTAAAGTATAGTAGTAGGAGATTTGCCTAAATAAGAGGCATATATTTGAGTTGGAATTGATGAAACATGTTGACCTAATGATGAAAATTCAATGAACTGGTTTTGGAAGTGTTTGGGAGGCTAGTTTTCAAGAAGCCCTAGTTTTAGAGGAATTTGTTGAGGGTTTTGTGTTTGAGGGTATTAAGGGTGTCAAAGAAGTATAAGACCTTGAAAATCCTTGGTTTGGAAACATCTTCAGACACTGTTGAAAGTCTCTTAGTTAGGGGATAAGATTGGAGAGGGGTTGTTTTGAAAAAGAGGACTAATTAGGCCTTGATTTTGTGGAAACAAAATATTTTGCAAAGAATGATCTAAAACAAGTGCCATCAAGGATTTCATATGTTGTGTATCATCACAAAATACATCTTAATCAGTCATTTATTTGGGGATTCCTTTGGAAAAGTTGTGAGTAAAGTCAAGAAAATAGTCGCTGGAGACCTAGTTGGGCTAGAAGCCTAGTCAAGGTGAAAAGGTGGGTTTTTGTTTAAGTCAGAGGTTTGGGGATTTTTCAACATTCAAGACAAGTGTAATTGTGTATCTTAAGAGAATTCCTTTGGTTTGGGTCTAGAGGAGAAGGATTTGAGTCATAAGTGAGCCATTTAGGCATTATCTCCACAAGGGCGCCTAGAAGAGGGTTTGAAATTGCATCATTGTAATCCTTGAAATCTTTGTGTTCTTTCAAAAGTCCCATACCCTCTACATCAAAGTGGTATCAAAGCAGTGAGTAGGTCCTTTAGGGATTAAAGAATCAGTAATGGCACCTAAAAATTAGTTAGCAAGAGAGTTGGAGGAGTTGAGGGAAACCTTGGAAAAAGAAAGAAGGGAAAGAATAGAACAAGAAGCAGCAAGAGAGTAGGCCAGAGCAAGGGAAGAGAGGAAATGGAGAAGGGAGAGAGAGACTATGCAAACTAGGATAAACAACCTTTAGAGAAGTAGGAGAAGAGAAGAACAAGAAGACCA
Source organism: Sequoia sempervirens (assembly GCA_007258455.2). Lineage (NCBI taxonomy): Eukaryota > Viridiplantae > Streptophyta > Pinopsida > Cupressales > Cupressaceae > Sequoia > Sequoia sempervirens. The sequence goes on from VDFB02193867.1 coordinate 625,969,550, forward strand.
AGAAGACAATGATGATGAAGAAGAGCATGTACGATAAAATCAAGAACAACCAGCAGATGAGATAGAAGTCCTTGAGGAAAGGAGGTTATTGAGATTGTTGAAAGCAGTAAAAGGTCATGGAGGAAAGAGTCACATAGATTTTTCTATCTATCAAGGGAAGATGGATAGTGAGGAGGTGTTAGGATGGCTTGATGCCTTAGACAACTATTTTGAGTTTGAAGAGATGGAAGAAGAGAGGATGGTTAAGTTTTCCAAAACCAAGTTGAGAGGTACAACACTGACATGGTGGACTAGTTTTCAGAATGATAGGATAGCTAAAGGATTGGAAAAAATCTCTACATGGGCAAGGATGAGGAGTTAGTCAAGGAGAAATTCCTACCATCTGATTATACAATTCATGTGAAGAGGATGAGGTAAAATTTAAAGCAAAAGTACATGGATGTGGGGAAGAAGATGAAAAAGTAGCCAGGTATATCAATGGCTTGAGGTATAACTTACAAGATGAGATTGGTTTACAGATGCCAAGGATATTAGGAGAATGCTTTCAGTTGGCCATTGGAGCAGAAGAAAAGGTGAAAAGGAAGCAAGAAATGTCAAGCAATGGTGGAAGAGGAGGTAGTTCAAATAGAGGTAGAGATAATAGAGAACAAGGGCAAGGCAAAAATGATAAGAGCAGCAATGACAAGGGAAAATAGTTGATTTGATATCAAAGAGGTGTATATACTCATAGAGGAGGAGGCAAATTTGGACAAGGTAGAGGTACATACATTAGCAGGTGTTTCAATTGCAATGAACCAGGGCATCCTTCTTTCAAATGTCCTAAATGGGAATAATCAGATAAGGGCAGAGATAAGAGAGCTAATTTGGTACAAGAAGAAGAGGACAAAAAGGAGGAATCAAAGACATTGACAGTAGACCCTATGATTGATGGTGAGTTCCTTATGGTAAAGCAAGGAGAAAGACTTCATCAAGAGCCAAAGGTAACTATCTTCAAGAAAAATTGTCTCAGACATGGTAAAATATGCAGATTACTCATAGATTTATGATCACATAGAAATTTAGGTTCATCTAATATGGTAGCCAAGTTGGGAATTGAAACATTTGATCATCCTAGTCCTTACAAGGCCACTTGGGTAACTCAAATGCAACATGTAGAGATTAGTAAGAGGGATTTTGTGGATTTTTCAATTGGAGCATATCAGGACAAGGTGCTTTGTGATGTCATTCCAATGACTTGTGGTCATATCATCTTAGGAAGACCATGGCATTTTGCTAGGAGGACAATGCATGATGGATACCATAACACATATTTGGTGCACAAAGGGGGTAATAGATATAAGTTGAGGCCTTTTCCTTTGGAGCAGTTTAATGAAAGTTTTTTGATCTATTTTAAGAAGAATTTGTAGGTGAATATGTAGGGTAAGACATGGGAAGATACTGGTTGGAAGAGAAATGATAAGTTGTAGCAAGGTTATGAAGCACACAGTCCTAAAAATTAGAATCTATGGGACTTGGATAGAATCAAGGTTGGGAATATTGAATGCCCTGTTGTTGAGGTTAATAGAAATGGTGTTTTTTCATAAAAGAATCAGTGGAATGAAGGCATAATCAAGGTACAAGGACAAACTAAGTTCAAATAGCAAAGAGGAAAAAGAAAACATTGTTTTGATTCTAACATGTTGAGTGACATGAGGGCAGGTTGGTAGTAAAGGAAGAAGGTGACTTTGGGAGACTACATTCCCTATAATTTGAAGGTGCAAACATCCAAATAAAATGGGTCTTATGGTGGTAACAAGTTGGACCATTCTTGGGGCAAGAAAATTTTCTTTCTTGGGGAGAATTGTGCAGGTACACCCAAGCTCTTTGAGGAACACTTTAGGGGCCAGGAGGTTGCAGGGGTCTTGAAGACCTATAAACCATTCTAGATCATCAACTATAACATCTTGAAGCCTATAATGGATTTTGAAATGGATAAAATCATTAAGGGAGTCAAAAGTCCTGAGGGTCTTGATAAGGACCCTAGGACCAAAATGACTTGTAAATGGACCAATAGTGTCCCAGGATTTTAAATAGGAATATAATGTTTTAATTAAGTCAACTAAGGTTGAATAATGATATGTAATAGTTTTGGAAGCTTTATAGTTAATAGGAGTTCAATAAATTACAAGTTGGAAATTCAAAATTTTGAAATCCAACTTTGGGTGGGTAAGTGAGCTTTAGGAATTTTAGCAACTATAATGTAATCAAATCAATCCAAAATGGTTTGAGCAGTTGGGGAATGGGTTTATAACCTTAGAGGAATCATTTGTATGAAGGTTAGTTGATATTGAAAGTATTGTATGGACTACTACAGAAAATTAACAAAAACTTCAATTTTTTTCTGCATTTTCTTGTGTTCTTTTTATGAACTACTAATTTCCATTGAAGATATGCTCATTTGGATGGTTTAAGAACTTGTATTTACATTCTTTTTAAACCCTCATATGTTCTGAAAGCAATAACAAATAGTTTCTTTGTACAATATATCTGATTATGCACAAGAAAGTTCTAGTTTTTCATTTATTTTGAGAGTCTTCATGAATAAATGATCCATTCATGGGAGAGTGTGACTAAAACTTATGAAATGGATCATATCTAACTTATATTATATAGATCTAACAAGTTAATGTGTAGGAAAGAGGAGTTCTAGGGTGTACACCATGATTTGACAGGGAAAAGGACCTGAAAATGGTGCCTAACGTATAGCAGTAGGAGATCCGCTTGAATAAGGGGCATATATTTTAGTTGGAATTGATGAAACATGTTGAACTAATGGTGAAAATTCCATGAACTGGTTTTGGAAGTGTTTGGGAGGCTAGTGTTCAAAAAGCCCTAGTTTTAGAGGAATTTGTTAAGGGTTTTGTGTTTGAGGGTGTTAAGGGTTTCAAAGAAGTCTAAGACCTTGAAAATCCTTGGTTTTGAAACATTTTAAGACATTTTTTAAAGTATCTTAGTCAATGAATAAGATTGGAGAGGGGTTGCTTTGAAAAAGAGGGATAATTAGGCCTTGATTATGTGGAAACATATTTTGCAAAGAGTGATATGAAAAAGGGGTCACCAAAGATTTTATATGTTGTGTATCATCACAAAATACATCTTAATCAGTCATTTATTTAGGGATTCCTTTGGAAAATTTGTGAGTAAAGTCAAGAAAACAGTCGCTGGAGACCTAGTTGGGCTAGAAGCTTAGTCAAGGTGAAAAAGTGAGTTTTTGTTTAAGTCAGAGGTTTGGGGCTTTGTCAACATTCAAGACAAGTGTAATTGTGTCTCTTAAGAGCATTCCTAGGGTTTGGGTCTATAGGAGAAGGATTTGAGTCATAAGTGAGCCATTTAGGAATTATCTCCACAGGGGTGCCTAGAAGAGGGTTTGAAATCACATAATTGTAATCCTTGAAATATTTGTGTTCTTTCAAAAGTCCCATACCCTCTGCATCAAATAGGGAATCAATTGTTTCCATGACATCAAATGCTTTGCTATTCAAGTGGGGTATTTGGTCAAATTTAATTTGTATTCAAATTGTTGCTTGAAGTTGTCCACCATACATTTATAGGGAAAAAAATTGTCTTATTTTGTTTGGTATTCATCATTCACTTATTTAGTGACTAGCTAGGAATCACCATATACCTATAATTTAATTATATTTCCCATTGAATAGAAAATATGAGTCTTGTAATTAATGCCTCATATTCTACAATATTATTTGTGCACAGGAAGACAATGTGATAATATTTTAGGATGCAATCACCTTGATAGGTAACAAATAATACTCTTGCTCTCAAGCCATACTAATTAAATGATCCATTAAACTATAAATTACACCATGTTCATTCATCCTTATTAAGAATACCTTCATCTGGGAATTCTATTAATAGGGGTGATTGTCTATTAGAGGAGCCTTTGGAAGCTAGTCAACAACTACTTGTCCTTTTATGGCCTTTCTATCTACATAATCAATATCAAATTCATTGAGAATCATGATCCATTTTTCCATGCAACCTGTGAGGGTAGCTTTTGAGAGATAATATTTAAAGCTAGGATCTACTTTAGAAATGAGTTATGTCTTATGATTAAGCATATAATGTTGCATTTTTTTAGCACAAAAGATGACTGTAAGACATTCCCTTTCAATTGGAGTATAGTTCAATTCACAACCTACCAAAGTGTGAGATATTTAGTAAATAGCTCTTTCTTTTTCATTATTGTCATGTTCTGCCAATAATGACCCCAATACCATAGTAGTAGCTGATATGTAAAAAAAGAGTGCTTTGTCTAGATTAGGTGGCATAAGAATAGGTGGTGAAGAAAGGTAGTCTTTGATATGTTTAAAGTTTTGTTGATAGTTTTTATACCATTTGAATTTAAATTTTTTGAGTAGAAGATGTGAAAATGGTTGGCATTTATCAACAAATTGAGCAATAAATCTCTTGATTCTTGAAGCTTCCCTTGCAGAATAATTAGTTGTTTGATATTTTTGGCAGAGGAATATTTATTATAATTACCTTGGATGGATTGACTTATATTCCTCTTCAAAATACAATGAACCCTAAATTTTTTCCTAATGTTACACCAAATACATATTTCTTTGGGTTTAGATGCAACTAATATTTTTCTAGTCAATCAAATATTTTCTCTAGTACCTCTACATGTCCCATTCTTGTTTTTGATTTACCTAAAAGGTCATCTACATAATCTTCCATAAAATCATGAAAAAATACCATCATGGCTCTTTGATATGTGGCTCTTGCATTCTTAAGACCAAATGGCATTACTCGATAACAAAATGTTCCCCATGGAGTAATGAAGGATGTTTTATGCTGATTTTCTTCTGCTATTTGTATCTGATTTTCACTAGAAAAACCATCCATGAGTGATAACATTCATGTCACACTGTTAAGTCTGTAATAATATCAATCTTAGGTAGTGGGAAATCATTCTTTGGTCATGCCTTATTGAGGTCCCAAAAATTATTGCATATTATATTGCCCCTAGTGGGTTTAGAGACTGACACTATATTGGAGATCCATTTGGGATAATCAATTGGTCAAATAAAGCCAACCTCTAGGAGGTTTTGTAATTCTATTGTCACTAAGAGAGCTATTTATGGATGCATCTTTCTTATAATTTTCTTTACTACCTTTCCATCAAGATATACTGCTAGATGGTGTACTACAAAAAATGGATCAAGCCTTGCAATATCCACATAGGTCCATGAAAATTTTTTGGACCTTCATTTGAGGAAAGTGGATATATTCTAATTTACCTCATCTTCTAATTTTCTACAGCCATAAAAGTGATTTTTTGGTTCTTTTTATATTCCCAAGTTTATTTTAGTAGTTTAAATAGTATCATAGATGTTTCTTGATATCGAGTAATCAAATCAAGTGCCTCATTTTATATCAAATCAAAGAGGTTTTCATTAGAAGATACATCTTTTACTTTTACTTTTCATGATCCAAAAGTTCCTTATCAAGGTTTTCACTAAGGGATATATCTTTTTTATTTTTTCATTTTTATTTTTGTGACTAAGGCATGTGATTTATTCCCCAAAATAAGCATCTTTGTGTAACTTGATTTCAAATTCCCTTTTGTGATCTCTTAGAGGTATGTGTTCTTGAACCCCCATAAGTTTAACAATTACTTCATCATTTTGGAAGGTATCAATAATAGGAGGTACTTTTTGATCCCAATCAATAATTTCATGATAGAAAAGTGAGAGATCAATGGGTTAGGATGGTGTAGTGGTTTAAATATGTTCATGATAAAAAATCTAGGTGATATGTTCCAAAGTTTCTTTTTTGGGCCCCTTCTAAGGGCTATTAACATCAGTTGAGGTCTTACATTCTTTATTGCAAGTAAATTTAGGTTCTATGGGTACCATCTGAGTTGATTCATACCCAAGTCCATGGTGTCCTAGGTTCTCCTTCAACTGAATGGGTTCCATTATTCCTTATTCATGAGACCCAAGTCCTATAACTTTATAGCCCATATTCTTACATAAGTCATATCCTTTTGGATACTTATTGAATTCTAGGAGAGGTAGCAACTCATATTTATCTTTATATAACCAAGATCAAATGTCCTCACTAAAATCTTCTTTATCTAGAATCCCCCATTTATTAAAGCTTTCAAAAATTTCTTTAGGTCCCACTTTCAATACCTTAGGCTAACCATGGGATTGTGGTAAAAGGGGGAGTTGTCCTACATGGAAAGGGTTATGCAGTACATACTCTCCACATCATTTATTAGTAATATTTATCTTGATATCAAGGGTGGCTTGTGATGTGGGAGAAATTTTTAATGTTGATGAGTTGATGTAAGAGGAAGTAGATGTGGCCTCATTATTGGAAAATGGTGAGAGTGATTATAATTACCTTCTAACATCTTGCAATAATAGAAAGGTTGAGGGTTAGTTGGTATCTTGACTTTACTAGCATTGTATTAAATTTTTTTCCATTAATGGTATGTGGAGGGGACAACTTGCATAGAATGGATCCATGGTTGAAAAAATGAGTATATTGTAACCTAAAAATCAAAATCTAATATTTGGTGCATGGTTTCCATGGTAGTTGGTTCGACTGTGATACGTAGTTTGATGGTACCTTTAGATTCTATCCCAACATCATCATAATCCTTGATAGTTATTTTATTTTGGGGGTCAATAAAATCTTTAGAGTAACCCAAATACTTTATTAACTTTAGAGTACATAGGTTAAGGACAAATTCACCATCTATCAAAACTTTGAATGGTATGCTTATAGATGATTGCTTCCATGTGGAGTGATTTATTATGTATAATTTTTGTGTGTAAGTATTTATTAATGAAAGTGAGTTTATTTGTGGAGAGGTTTCCAACTATGGATTGGAATTGATTGATGTTAATTTCACTAGGTACTTGATACTCTTGAAGAACTTTATATAGGAATTCTTTATGGATAGGGAGGTGTGAAGTAACTCAAAGATGGAAATTTGGGCTAGAGTCTTACCAAGGTGATCTAGGATTTTATATTTGGTAGATTTGGAAGGAGAAGAAGAAGAGGATGCTCCTTGTATTGTCACTTAGCCCCTTTGGGTAGAAATGACACAATTGGTTGCTTTGATAGTGATAGTAACAACATGTTCATGGAATTATTCTATATGACTGATGATTGAATCATGGGATGGGTTTGAATGATGTTGGTATAGGTATGAGATATGACATTATAGGACCCAAAATATTTTCCTTATTTGTGTGGTGGTAACGATTATGTGTATATGCCTAGTTATTCATTAGGAGAGTTATGAGTTTGACCTTCAATATTTATATATCCTCTATCAATGATATCTTGTATTGTTTTTTTCCATTTCATGCATTTGGAGGTATGGTGGCCTTTAACCCTATGGTATTCAAAATATTCGTTGTCTTTGTACCATGTGGGCTTAGGTTGACTTTCATCAAAAAAATTTATCATAGGAAACTTTATAAAGTTTTCTTGGGCAAGTCGATGAAATATAACTTCAATTGGTTCACCCAAAGGGGTTTACTTATGCTTAGGTTGATTATTCTCTCTAGGTTTTCCTTGGGGGATGGTGATAGTATTGAGGATAGCTTTTTGTTGTGGAATAGTTTGATCATTGGATGATGTGGGTTGAATTTTTTGTACATGTTTGTTGCCAATCACACCATCATTCAAAATATTTTTATTTTTGGATCAAAATCTAGATTTATCATTGGATTGGTTATTATTATCTTTTTGTTCTTTATAAAATTTAACTACCCCTTTAGCAATCAAGGATTTTTCATTGTTTAACTCCTTAACTAACAAGTTCATTAAAAGTAATAACACATTGTAATTGTTAGGAAATAGGAATTATACATCTTGCATAATGTTTATAATGTAATTTATTATTATGTGTGTGGTGCACCTAGGTGGACATAGAAGTACATGCATCACTAGGAGTTAACACTCTTGGGGCCACTTTATGTTGTATGTAACATTGGGACATAAGTTGAATGTAATTTGTAAAAAAATATTTATTTAATATTAGGGAAAGTAATTTAATAAAGTACAAACTATTAAATGTTGGGTCATGGTTTTGTAATCTCATAGTTTTAGTCACATGTTTTTATGTAATACCACTTGGTGGTTTTGTGTGAGCTTGTTTCTATAAAAGCAAACAAAAAGATTGTTATCAAGGCTGGCTAGTTGGGTTTTTGATTCTTCTTCTAAAGAGTTCATATGTGAAGCATGGCATGGGATATTTTTTTACATGCTTGGACACATGGAGGATGCATTGGAGAGGCTTGATGTTTCAAAGGTATTCACAGAGGCTATGAAGATGTATTGTAATGTTTATTTCTAAATAATACATGAGTCATGGATGCTTTTGGAGGCAAGGTTTTTCCCTCTTGAGGGTTTTTGGAGGGTATATCTTGTGTCACTCTTTCATGCCTATGTTTTCTATTCTCTTGCATATAGATTCTAAGTACTTATTTGCATATATTTCTGTTTTGGATTATGTGGAAATTTTCATTAGATGGCTGCAAGTTTCATCTCATTTGGTATTAGAGCCATGGTTGTGGTTAGATAACCCTTGGCTAAGTAAATCTATGGTTAAGTTTGAATCTAGGGATTGCATGGAAATAATGAAAGACATGGCAACATATGAGGGTTTTGTAAGTTTTTCATTATAAATATGAGGGTTTTGGGTTTGCTATTATGATGGGTTGTTTATAGATTTAGGGTGTGATAAATGTTGGGTCAAATGGGGGTAGTGTCTCATATGACCCCCTAGGAAAAAATAGACCTCACCATTAGATCCAGGATGGCTGAGAAACAAAGATTCATACAAAACTTGACCTATTTTGATCACTATAAAAAAATGCAATTTTTTTACCTTCTTACCTTATTTGACTGCACAATTGTCAAATAAATCTATAGAGTAATAAATAAATAAATAAAATAAATAAATAAAATCCATTTTCTTTTTCAAAAAAAAATGGAAGAAAAATTAATTGAAAAATTATTACGACGGGGGGTCCACAAACCCCCACCCTTTGTACCCTACACTATGACTGGGTATGGGTTGTGCAGTGCTATCGACCTACTAGCGTCGTGGCCCTCCTAGCTAGTGGGCTCCCAAATAGATAAGGTTTTGAACAAAATAAAGTACTAGGGGGAGGGGGTGATTTAGTACTTAATCAAATTATTTCCATTCATCAATATTTAACCAATTAAATCATTACAAGTAGAAGAACATAAACTTGTACAATTGTAACACAATATTTATGTGGAAAACCCTAAAAGGGAGAAACCATGGTGAGAAAGCTACTTGGATCTACTATCCAAATCTAGCCTCAAATAAAATATATTTTACAACAAGATTTTATGGTCATTAACCAAAATAATTTCATTACACCCTTCTCAATACAACACTCATAACAGAGGTTTACAACCTCAACATACAATTGCAATATATCAAAACTTTAGTTACATCCAAACCACTACCTTTGGTAAATTCAGACATACATCTACTTTAATAAGCTTTGTTACCTTTGGCTCACTACCTTCACCACACTTTCTCATTTACAATCACACATTCACCTTCACAATCTCATTATATTCACTGTTGATCTCTCAAAATTGATATTTACCACTTTTCATTATGAGGAGTTAGTTTTCAGATTCTTATTCACACTTTATCTACTCAAAATATTTACCACACATTAACATACCTTATCAAAAGCTTTTACCTTCTATTTATACCCTCCACAACCTTCAAAAGGTTTCTCCTTGTTTGCTACAAACATGTAATTTTAAGATATACATTGATCACAATGATTTAGATTCAAAGACATTTGTAGTAGAAGGAAATATCATGTAGTTCAAGATGAAATATATTCAGGACCTATTTTCCATAGAACACATTTCTAAAAATAACTCACATATCCAAACACTTGGTGCAATCAACTCAATAAGACAAGTCAGTTTGGCAAGCAAGTAAACTATCAAACATTAATTCCAAACCAAAGGAATATCAAAAAGACCAAGAAAATTTGTGTAGACCACTCCGCCATGAAGATATAGCATGTAAAAACAATTGTTTCACCCTTATTTTTATATTAGATTATTTTCTATGGCACAAACACTTCATGCCAAAAAATAATGATGTTCAACATACTATTGTACAAGGGAGGATTACATACCATCTTTTAGAGAATTTAGAGAGATCAATAAGATCCCATCATGCATTACATAACCTTTGTACACAAGTTTGATCAAGTATTTTTTGACACAGATCATTTAAACACCAATAGACCAACCTAATAGGTTTCCAAAATATATACACACACTATCATCTATAGAAACATTGGTGGTGCACGAAATCATTTGAAACTTGGACTAAGCAAACATACAACCTTTAGAAGCATAAATCCAAAATTGCAAGGAAAAACAATGTGATGTGGCAAAACTTATGCATACCTCATAACTGTGTAGAGTTTCCATTTGAACCACAAGACCATATCTTCATCTACTAAGAAATGCATAGCATTTAAAAAATCTCTCGTGAAGCAAGTCATCTACCTTAGATAGTTTGGAAACTTATTAATTAGGGAATTTTGGCATCCAACCATAAATTTAAAATGATAGTTTACAATGGTTTACCAATGAATATTTTAACATACAACCATGAACTTCAACTGATGAGACAGTATTATATAATTTTAACATCCAACCATGAATTTTCCTACAACATAAGTGCATATGGTATAAAAAAGGTTGACATCAATGATAACACACTATTTGTACATTTTCCAATAATCTCCCCCTTTGTTATTGATGGAAAAAATTACTAGATATACCTTTTTCTCCCCCACTTTGACATCAATGGAAAAGGTTAGGTGGTATTCTAAAACATATGGACTCCCCTATCTATACACAGTTTTATAGTTCACTCCCCCTAAGATATAACTTACTCCAAAATGTTATTTTATTTATTTATAGTCTTGAACAATTATCTACTCTACATATTTACAAATCAAAATGTCACAAAAACTATGTCACCAATACATACTCAATTCTGACCTAATAGAATAATGTTATTATGTATTGACTTCAAATGAGTCAAGGAGCTATCCCATTGCTTCTTTGTAGAAGTTGTGATATAGATTTGACTTACCATATGCACATGGATGTCTTTTGCTTCTTCCAAGGAGGGAGGTGTATGATTCTTTTATTCAACTCCTTTTGCTTCTGCTAAGAGACTAGTTAGAGATGCTAACCTTAGGTTTACTACCTCCTACAACTATTTCAATTAAATTTTTATTAGCTCACTCATCAATTCACATAGGTCAAAGTGCTTTCCTTCTTTGACCATCTGGTCTGTAATATGAATTGCAGTCCTAGTTTTTGAGCCTTCTTTGTTTGTAAAATACACTTTGCATGCTATTCTCATGGAAACATAATTAACACCTAGATTGTTAATTTCATTTATGCTTAGGGTTCTCTTATCAAACTTTGCACCAATCAACTTGGTAATTCTTTCATTCTTAATAGCTTTCATTACCAACATAGCCCTAGTTGCACATAACGTAGTTATTGCCTTAATTTCATCTTTGATGATCATATAGGGTTTTTCCAAGTAAATAAACTCATCATGGATTTTGCTTAGAATGATTCTTACCCATTCAATATTGTTACAAAAACCATGAAATTCCTCCCACACATATGACCCTTTAGCCTAAAAAATTGCAAATTCTAGTTTTTATCTAACATAGTCATCATCCAACAAGGTGTACCTCAACTCCTCAACCTTCATGTGGTCAATTTCATTTATAGGATAATGTTCATGTATATTCTAACATCTTTTGTGCACACTATATCAGTAGTAACTTTTGAAAATGCACCATCCTTATCTACCTTCATTGCTTTGAATGGATATTTCTTATACTTTGGCCTTGGTTTCTTAGAGGCATCGACTAGTTTTGGTGTAGACATTACAATTTCTTTTCAAAATTGAAAACTAGGGTTTATGAGAAATTTAAAAATTCCTCTATGTTTTGTCACTAGGGTTTCAACTTCACAACAATTCCACTTGAATTCACAAAATTTCTTTGAAAGACTTTTTCTCTTCTTAGCTCACGATGTAGATGCTTTTGTTTCAAATAATCCAAGATCGTGGAAATTGAGCTATAAGTAATTTTTATTTTCCCTAAATTTCAACAATTAATTCACCTTATCCTTGTTACATAAATAAATTTTCAGAGAGTGCTATGCCATCACAGAGATGCATAATCATTTCTCAATCCTCTACAAACAATATTCTTCCTCAGGACAATTAATCTATAGATTCCATCTTACTTATCAAAAAAATCATTTAGACTATCTTATTTTAGATTACCTCTCACGTTATAATGATCTATTGGCAACACAAGGGCATACAACTAAGAGGGGGGGTGAATAAGTTGTCACATAATTTAAAAATTATTGAACTTATTAACCTTATTCTTAGATCTAATCAACAACCATGAAAGTATAAATCAACAACACATCAGAAACACACATAACATCAAGATTTTTACATGGAAACCTTGCTAGGGGAAAAACCACGGTGGACACCAGTCCATAAGATTATACCTTGTTAAAATTATAAAGAAATATGAATTAGGAATGCACATGAATTCAGGCGCACTACCTAGAGCTCACTGCTTAATTACAAAAAGGAAGACACATTGTCTTACAAAATATTTGGATTACATCCAACGGATTTGAACTAAGAAAAATAGCATATGCTAATGCCTGATTACAGTTCCAGTTAAAATCATGAACAATTCTTCACTCTTCTTCACACTCTACTTCTTTCTTCGAATGATTTGAATATTTTTCACACACAAGACTCACACACTTCACATACTCATGCCTTCAAATGATTAAAAAATCACTCTTATATATCCACAACAAGAAATTACATTGCTACATGTTGGCCTCAACAAATTAATAAAATGAATACAAATTGTCGGCCCAAAAAAACAAAGATTATTAATGTAAATAAACCAAGGTTAGCCACAATATAGTGAAGACCCAAAATAAAATTCTCAAACACAAGCCACCTTCAAAAATTAATCCTCAAAGATCCACAACAGGATATAATACCCTGTCGACCAAGAACATGAAAAACATGAACATGCAAGAGAAAATATTGAATCACGAGCACAACGATCAATGTGGATGTGCAACATAGATAGAGAAAGATCTAGAAACATCCAAAAGCATAATGAATCACTAAAGAAGCATCTGAATCAATTGAACTTGTTGAAATATCGTCACCTTCATTCAGGAACACCAAATGAAGCAACAAAAAAATGTCAAAATATAGATCTTCATAACTCAATCAAATCTTCATGAAAACTCTAAAACTTAACATGGATAAACTAGATATACTTGAAAAGAAAGCCTATAATCCACAACCTCTGATCATCAATGTATTGAACTCACTAATAGACTAAACTTCACATCACCATTAACAACTTGCAGCTTATTTAATTATAATTTTCTCAATATCCTCGACATATAAAACCTCTAAGACATTAATTCCAATAGTGTTGACATAAATGACCACATATCAACAAAACAACGACAAAATCCAACAATCTCCCCCTTTGGCATTAATTGCAACACATGATATGAAAATACCATCAACGCAACTATCTTCAGCACTTACCCCCCCTTAGGTTCTGACTCTTTTCTTCTCAACAAATCTTCTCCCACATGACTCTTCTCCCCAAATAATTCACAGTTTTTCACATGACTCTTCTCCCCCTTTGAAATCAATGACAAAGATCTATTTTCTCCACACAAGCTCGAAACCACATATTTGAACATCTGACTACTCCCCCTGATTAGTAGCCACCACAACATCAATCATGATCAAAATATAACCATGAAATGCACAGATTGATGCAATTCAATTCATCTTAGTTTTGATTAGGAGGGGTAATCACCCCTAGCTTCCCTTTGAGATACTGAAAAGTATCCTTAGGCAATAGCTTTGTAAAGATATCTACAATTTGTTCCTTAGTAGGCACAAACTCTAATCTGACTTCCTTTTCACTTACCTTCTCTCTCAAAAAGTGAAACTTGATAGATATATGCTTGGTCATTGAATGTAGCACCAGATTCTTAGAAATGTTAATTACACTTGAATTATCATAGAATATAGCAATGGTTTCATCATATACAACTCTGATATCTTACAACATCTGCTTCATCCACAATGCTTGAGTACAATTGTTAGCAATAGTAATGTATTATTCCTCTACACTAGACAAAGAAATGGAATTTTTCTTTTTGCTTAACCATGAAATCAATTTCTTACTCAGGAAAAATGCACCACCACTAATACTCTGTCAATCATCCACATCTCCTTCCCAATCAACATCTTTAAAAGAACTCAAAGTAAGATCTTCATCTTTAGGATACCACAGGCCAAAATCAACTATTCCCTTTAAGTATTTGAAAATCCTCTTCACAACTATTACATGAGATTCCTTAGGATCATCTTGAAACCTTGCAACAATGCATATAAAATTCATAATGTCTAGCCTAGTTTGAGTCAAATAAACCAATCCACCAATCATTAATCTAGATCTAGTTTGATTTTCTTTTGGAGAATCATCATCTTGTGTCAACTTGCATCTGGTCACCATAGGTGTACCAACTGGCTTTGAATCCTCCATACCAAACTTCTTTAACAATTCTTTCACATACTTGGACTGAGATATAAAGATCCCTTTATTTAACATAGTAGTTTCCAATCCCAAAAAGAATTTCATCTCACCAATCATAGACATCTCAAACTCATTTTGCATCTCATTAGAAAATTTTGTGCACAAACTATCATCTCCTCCAAAAATGATATCATCAACAAAAACTTCAATAATCAGATCTTTATCATGATTAATTTTGAAATATAGATTACTATCAGTATTACCTTTATTGAATCCAAGCTTTAAAAAATACTTATCCAATCTCACATACCATGCTCTTGGGGCTTGCTTAAGTCCATACAATTATTTCTTCAACTGACAAACTATATCTCCCTAATCAATCAATTGAAATCCATCACGTTGCTTTACAAACACTTCTTTTTCCAATTCACCATTTAGAAATACTAACTTGACATCCATCTGATAAACCTTGTAATATTTATAAGTAGCATAAGAAAGAAATAATCTCACATCTTCAATCCTAGCAACAAGGGAAAATTTTTCCTCAAAGTCAATTCCTTCCATCTATGAATATCCTTTACATACCAATCTTGCTTTGCTTCTAACAACTTCACCTAGCTCATTCAATTTGTTTCTAAAGACCCATTTAGTTCAAATTACATTTTTGTCCTTAGTTCTAGGAACAAGAATCCATGTATTATTCTTCTCAATTTTTTGTAGTTCTTCTTTCATTTCTTCCACGCAATGTTCATCTTTGCATGCTTCATTCACATTATTATGCTCAGTCTTTGAAATCAAACAATATTCTTCTACAATCCTTCTCCTAGTCTAGACACCTTTGTTTTTATCACCTATAATATGATCTTCTAAATGATTTAGTCTTACATACCTTGGAGTCTTACGATGTTCTTGAACTTTTGGTTCTTGTGATCTCTCTTCTACACTTTCACTAGTTCCTTCCTCTTGATTTTCTTGATTCACCAGAATGATTTGAACTTGATTTTGAGTTTTAAATTTGTTTCCTATTACTAAGTTGTTATTCTAATCATCTAAATCATATCCAAAGGTTCTGGATAGTCTAGCTATGTCTTCATCAACCTTGACATTTCACTCTCAATTACTTTCCCCAATCTCTTGTTGTATCATTGGTAGGCCTTACTTTTAGTAGAATAACCAAGAAATATTCCTTCATCACTTCTAGCATCCAACTTTCCTATCTCTTCATCTCTTCTAATATAGAATTCACTCTCAAATATTTTGAAATATCTAATAGTAGGCTTATGACTAGTCCATAGCTCAAAAGGGGTCTTACCAGTATCACCTTTGACTTGTACCCAGTTGAGGATATAAACATCAGTACTCACAAATTTTCTCCAATAAATATGAGGATCATTTCCTTCTAGCATCTTGAACTGCCCTATTCTTCATTTCCACAACTCCATTTTACTAAGGGGTATATGGGGTAGATAATTGTCTCTTTATCCCATGTTTCAAAAAGGGATTAAACCCATGAGAAGTGAATTCACCACCTCTATCTAATCTCAAACATTTAATCTTTAGATCTTCCTTTGTCTTAACCATAGCTTTAATAGTCTTGAATTTATTCAATGCTTCATATTTCTCCCTTAAGAAAGTAACCCACATCAATCTAGAGTAATCATCAATAAGTAACATGAAGCACTTGTCTCCTTGTAATATTTTGATTGTAGAGGGACCACACAAATTAGTATGTACAAGCTCAAACACTTCTTTTGAAAAATGTTGTTTGCTCTGAAATGAAATTCTAGTTTACTTCCCTAACATTCCTTGCATATAGTATTTGTAGGCTTTACCAACTTAGGAAGATCTCTCACTGTCTAAGTAGAACTTATCTTGATAATATTGTAAAATTTTACATGACACGTTCTCCTATGCCACAACCAAATTTCATCAACTTGAGCAATCAAACAACTTTTACTAGAAGCATTCAGGTGAAAGATGTTACCTTTTGGTTTTGTTCCTGAAGCAATCACATTTCTAGAACTCCCCAATATTCTACAATTTCCATTTTTGAATTGAATATTGTATCCCTTGCCAACCATTTTTCTAAAACTTAAGAGATTATGCTTCAAACCTTCCACATAAATAATATCATCAGTATTATTCTTACCATCAAGAGAGATGGATCCTCTGATATAGATTACACCAACTTTATCACCACCAAATCTTACAACACCACCATCATACTTTTCCAAGCTCACAAACTTTCTTTTATCTCCTAACATGTGATTAGAGCATCCACTATCAATCACCCATTCATCTTTCTCTTCAACTTTGGCTACAAGGGCTTTCTCCACATTTGAGCAGCTAATTGATTCAGTAGGGGCTAGATCATTTTCCTTGATAGCAATAAATACCCATTCATCTTCACTTGTATTCCCTTTATCAGATTCATCATCTATCATGCCTTCATCAACAACATAATAGTACTTTCTTTAAAATCTAGGCTTGTTATGTCTTGGCTTAGGGACTCTTTTAGGACACCTTGATGCAAAATGACCTATCTTATTGCAAGAAAAATATTTAATAGGAAATTTCCCTTTATACTTACCTTCTCCTTTGGCTTCTCTCTTAACAATAAGTGCTTCAAGATCCTCTATATTTCTCTTGTCTTCCTCAATTTCTCTTATTTATTCCTCATACTTGAATACCTTTCTAGATGAACTTTCTCCTAGATAATATCTTTGTTTAACTCTTCTAGAGGTAGTAGCCTTGAATGTAGATTCTATCTTCGAAAAAGAATCACAAAATTCACTCAACTCAAAAGCAGTAAGCTTAGTAATCAACATGTATCTGGTTACATTTGTTACAATCTAGAGCTCTTCAATAGCAATAGCTTTGATTTTGTATGCACCAGGCAAGGATCGAAGTACTTTAGTAACAATCTTTGATTCTTTCAACTATCCACAAGCACATATGATACCACACACAAGTTTATTCACTCTTTGTATGAAAGTGGTAATTTTCTCATCATCACCCATTCTCAACATTTCATGTTTCCCTTTCAGACATTGTAACTTAGCAATCTTCACATTAACATTACCTTCATATAAAGTTTCCAACTTTTTTCAGATATCATAAGCAGTCTTCAAATCCATAACATTTGTCATCTTAGAATTTGTCAAAGCACTCAAAAATTCTTCCTTAGCCCTAATATTGTACTCAACATCCCAAATCTCAGTAGTAGTAGTAGGACCATTCCAAGGAATAACATACCTATTGTTTATAATGCTCTAGTAGGGTTCACCAATGCATCTCAGATGGCATTCCATTCAATTCTTCCATAGAGAATAATTTGTTCCATCAAATCTCAAACTATCCTTCTTGTATGTTGCCATCCCGGATCACCTCAAGCTATTAAAATTCTTCCAAGGAACCTACTCTAATACCAATTGTTGGCAACACAAGGGCAAACAATTGAGAGGGGGGGTGAATCAATTGTCATAGAATTTCAAACTTATTCAACTTATTAATATTATTTTTAGATCTGATCAACAAAAATGAAAGCATAAATCAACAACACGTCCGAAACACACATCACACGAATATTTTTACGTGGAAACCCTGTTAGGGGAAAAACCATAGTGGAGGTCAATCCACAAGATTATACCCTGATAAAAGTATAAAAAAATATGAATGGGGAATGAATATGCATTCAAACACATTGCCTAGAACTCATTGCTCAATTACAAAAAAGGAAGACACACTATCTTCCAAAAGATTTGGATTACATCCACAGGATTTGAACTAAGAAAAAGAGCATCTGCTAATGTATGATTATAGTTTTGGATAAGCTCATGAAAACTTCTTCACTCTTCTTCACACTCTGCTTCTACCTTCGAATGATCTGAAAATTATTTGCACACATGACTTTCATAGTTCACATACTCATTCCTTCAAATGATAAAACAATCACTCTTATATATCCACAACAAGAAATTACATTGCTACATGTCAGCCTCAAGAAAATAATAAAATGAATACAAACTATCGACCCAAAGCAATAAAGATTATTAATGTGAATCAACCAAGGTTGGCCACAACATAGTGAAGACCCAAAATAAATTTCTCAAACATGAACCACCTTCACAAATTAATCCTCGAAGATCCACAACATGCTACTACACTCTATCGGCCAAGAACATGAAAAAGATGAACACACAAGGGAAAATATTGAATAATGAGCACAAGGATCAATGCAAGCATGCAACAAAGATAGAGCATGATCTAGAAACATCCACAAACATCATGAATAACCATAGAAGCATCCATAACAACTAAACTTGCTGAAATATCATCACCTTCATCTAGGAACACCAACTGAAGCAACAAAAAACTATTAGAATACAAATATTCATAACTTGATCAAATCTTCACACATATCTCTGAAACTTAATGTGGATAAACTAGATATACTAAAAAAGAAACCCTTTAGTCCACAACCTTTGATCATCAATGTACTGAACTCACCAATAGAGTGAACTTCACTTCACTACTGACAACCTGTAACTTATTTCATTACAATTTTCTCAATGTCCTTAACATATACAACCTCTAAGACATTAATGCCAATAGTCTTGATATCAATGACAACCACATATCAGCAACACAACCACAACATCCAACATTATGATCATCTTATTCTTTCTTGGGGGCTAAGAGATTTCATAGATGATAGCTCCACTTGACCAAATGTTCTATCTCAATCAATCATGAGATTTTGTGAACAATGCACAAGAATAGTTGCATCCTTCACTTCATTATCTTTCCCTTGTTTCTTTCTCCAAATTTTGTAACTTCCTTCTTTTCTTCTCTCTTCTTATGTTGAGCATGTGGTTTCATAGAACAAATTTTGTAAAATCTTGCATTATGCCCAAAGTTATTGCACTTGTGAAAAATAATACTATATTTATGGGCTAAGCCATTTATCCTTGCTTTAGTTTTATAGTCAATAGCCTTATGACCAAACTTATTGTATGCATAGCAATAACCATATAAAGAAAGATAGACCACAACATTGTGTATTGGATGCAGAAATGAATTATTCTTCATATAATCATTTCTTCTTTCCTTAGTTCTACAATCACTAGCCTTATGACCAAACTTATTACAAGAATAAAAATAACCATGAAAGGATTGAGAAAACCTAGGAATAGTAGTCTATTTAGGAGGATATCTCTTGAAGCCCTTCTTTCGATTACTGACCTTTATGAAGCCATCAACCAATTTTTTCTTTCATCTTTGATCTGTTTAGAATTTTCAATAGAGTTCTTTTCCTTTTTCATTTCAAGAATATTACCCTTTCGAGTTGTGATCCTTTTCAAATCCAAGGCCACCCTTATCCTTTACATGTTTTTGACAAGTGATATCTCACCAAGTATGTTAGAGCTTTTCTTAAGCTTCAAATCTTTATCTATCTAATCTATTTCTTTCTCAAATTATTTCCTAGGGGAAACAATTTATTCTTCAAGTTTGGAGCATTCAACTATTTTTTAATTCAACTTAATGTTTAGATAATCTACAACCCTTTTACCTTCTTCAACTTGAACTTTAAAATTGATGATTTCCTCTTTTGATTCTTTGATTTCAATCTTCAATTCTCCACTTTCTCTTCTTATGGTATTCAAATCATCCAATGTTGAAATAAGTTCTCCTTCAAAGTCAACTTTGCAATATTCTTCATTAAAATCTACCATATCTCCATACTTCTTAGCCTCTGGAGGATTATTCTCATTTGACAATGCTTCAGTTCCCATGTGTTCCATTGAAGATCTACCTCATTTGTTAGAAAATATCAAGGAACATGGCTCTAATACCAATTGTTGACCACATAGAAGTACTGAGAGGGGGATGAATCATTACTTAATAATTTTTTTTCATTCATCAACAATTAACCAATTAAATCATGAGAAGTAGAAGAACACAAATGCATACAACCATAGCTCCAAATTTATGTGGAAAACCATACAAGGGAAAAACCACAGTGAGAATTTTGTTTAGATCTACTGTCCAAATCCAACCTCAAAAATAAAATAAATTTTACAATAGTATTTTATGGTCTTTAAGAAAATTAAGTTTACCATTCCTTGCTCAATACAAAACTCACAACAAAGGTTTACAAACTCAACATACAATTGGAATATGTCAACACTTTAGTTACCTCTAGCTTATTACCTTTGGTAAATTCACACATACCTCTACTTCAATAAGCTTTGTTTCCTTTGAATCACTACCTTTAGCTCACTTTCTCATTTATAATCACACATTCACCTTCACATTCTCATTACATTCACTATTGATCTCTCAAAACTAATCTTTACCACTTTTCATTATCAAGAATTAGTCTATGGATTCCTATCTGTACTTTATCTACTCAACAACATTTACTAGACACTCACATACCTTCTTAAAATATTCAATGATCTTCTATTTATACCATTCACAACCTTCAAAAATGTTTCTCCTTGTAAGCTAAAAAAATGTAATTATAAGATATACATTGATCACAAAAATTCAGCTTCAAAAAAAATTGTACTAGAAGGAAATATCATGCAATTCAAGTTGAAAGATATTTAGGACCTATTTTCCATAGAACATACTTCCAAAAATAGTACACATATCAAAACACTTGGCACAAGCAACTCAACAAGACAAGTCATCCAAAAATCCAAGTAGTCTATCAAACATCAATTCCAAACAAAAGTGGTGTCGAAAAGACCAAGAAAATTTGTGTAGATCACTCTAGTAGGATGATATAGCATGTAAAAACACTTCTTTGTACCCTTATAATTATATAAGATTATTTTCTCTGGCGTAAACACTTCATACCCAAAAATAATGGCTCCAAACATACTACTATACAAGGGAGGGTCGCATACCAACTTATAGAGCATCCAAAGAGCTTAATAAGATTCCATTATGCATTACATAACCTCTGCACACAAATATGATCAAGTAGTTGTTGATGCAAATCATTTAAACACCAACAAACCAACCTACCACTAGGATTCTGAAACATAGACAACACACTATCATCTACAGAAACACCAGTGGTGCACCAAATCATCTAAAAATTGGATTGAGTAGACATACAACCTTTGGAAGCATAAATCCAAAATCACAATGTAAGAAAATGTGATGTGGTGAAGTGTAGATACATTCATTTCTTACTTAGCAATAATTCATTAGAACTTAACATGTGCATACTTTGATAACACTAGAACATTTTGCAGTAGAAATCATGCATAGAAACTTGGAATATGCATACCTCATAGTTGTGTAGAGCTATCCTTCAAACCATAAGACCATATCTTCATCTACCAAGAAATGCAAAGCATTTGACATAACTCATATGAAGCTAGTACTATACCTTAGATAGTTTGGAAACTTATCAATCAAGGCATTTTGAAATCCAACCATGAAGTTCAAATGATAGTGTACAACAGTGTACCAATTGTAGACACTGAAAAATTTCCTAGGCTTGCTTTTTACATTTTTCCATTTTCCCTAGTCATATTTCTACTATCAATGAAATAATTCTTAATTATTTAATTAATTCATTTCTCCATTAATATTGAGTAATTAAATAAATTATATTTATTCAATTATCTCACTAATGTCTTTCCTCTATAATTAAATAAACTTTATTTATTTAATTATTTCCATTTTCAACTATAATTAAATAAATATATTAATTATTTAATGATTCACTATTAGCTTTTTTGTCACAAATTAATTAAATCTATTTAATTAATGACTTTCCTTTTCACTCACCTTTTTGAATTAAATTTCTATTTAATAAAAAAGATAACTTGATTTTTCCTTTTGCATTTAAATAATGTTTCCATTATTTGAAAATGTATTTTCTTCTTTGAACTAATTGATCTTGATAAGTAGGAGGTATTTTTCCAAAGCGTGTCAAATTATGATATTGCTATTAGGATTCAACCGTGTAGTTTCGAGTCAAACTCATTGACCCATGTTTCATGAGAGATGGGTTCTTGTTGAACCACTACTCATGAAACATGGGTCAATGAGTTTGACTCGAAACTACACGGTTGAATCCTGATAGCAATATCCTAATTGATCTTGTCAAAAAATCATTGAATTTCCCCATTCTCCTTCACTTTCAATCTTATCTTATCTCATCTCGTTCAATTTCGACCATTGATTGAAATAAAAATCAATTAATCTCATCTTCCCATTTTCTATCTGGCTCTTTATAAATAGCTTTTTCACTATCATTTTGATCCATCTACGATATATAGGTTATTGTGCTATTGAGAAAACCCCAATATTTTGCTAGGAATAGACATATACTTTTAATTGCACTTATAATATGAGGGAATTAGTTACATAGAAGCAAAATGGAGGATAATAGAGGTGATTCAATGGAAGCATGAAGACTTGGGTAATGACATTTCGTTATTTTATGCTTTATGCTTTCTTTTGTGCTTTATTATTTGATTAGGATATTTAGGATTTAAGTTTAATGATTTACAATCTCTAATCTTGGTTTAATTTCCTAATCACACTAGTGATAGTATTTTGACATCCAACCATGAACTTCAATTGATGAGATAGTATTATATCATTTTGACATTCAACCATGAATTTTCCTACAACATAATTACATATGTTATAATAAAGGTTGACACCAATGACAACAATCCACACATTTTTCAATATAAGGCACTAATCAAGTTAGTCTACATGTTCAAAGCTTAAAAGAATCAATCCTAAATTTGAGACTAATTTTTTGTGTGTTTATTTCTTTTGAATTTCACCCTATAGTTAAATAAAATTTCAAAGACTTTGAAGAGAAATAAGCCAAATATGGTCAGTCCTCACTATATTGTGTGAAAAAACTATTTGCCTCTTTGCACCATTTATTTATTGTTGAATATATCTACCTCTTTATATTTATGAGCATAGAGATTTACAACATTTTAGGAATTGTTAAATGCAATTTGGAAAATTGACACTTAGGATTTGTAATATCAACTTAAGGGATAACAATGAATCTAGAGACTACAATAAGTTTTGAGAATGGAGAGGGAAAGTGGGAACAAGCATGGAGTAGGTGATTTGAAATCTAATGTAGAAGGAAAAGTAGATTTTGAAGATGGTGATGGTGATCAGCTGTCTATGTGTGGGCTCTCCCTAGTGCCTTTTGTCCTACTTTTTCTTTGGGATTCCCTAGTGTTGTTTGGCATGTCATTGGCTTCCTTTGGGAGGAATATTGTGTTCCTTGCTAAAGCATTTCTTCTCCTCCTTTGGATGATTCTTGGGCTAAGATGGTTGGAGGCTATTCCTGCTTGGCTCTTGACCTCTTGTCTGCTATTTCCTAGCATTTTTGAAGGAGGTTTTCTCTTTCTCGAGGACTAGTTGTGTTTTTCCTTGGTGTTTTTTGTTGCTTTCTTTGCAAGGATTATGGGAATGCATTGGTTTCTTAAAGGAAGTTTGGTTGTTGAATGGGTTTATTTTGTCCCTATTCGGTGTCATAGGGAGACTTGGGGGATCCTCATGATGGCCTACTCTACTTCTTGCTTCCTTTTAGTTGTCTCACTTCTTCCTTCTTCTCTGAGTAGGGTTGTGGGTTGTCTGTGTGTTCTGGAACCCTAAGTGTTCCTTGATGCTTGTGTTTTATCTGAGGTTGTTGAAGGCTAGTGTGGGGATGTTGTTGGGTTCTTTGGATGGGCTCTGTATGCTTTATCATTATGTGGATTCCATTAAGATTCTTTCTAAGTTGATGATGTTGTTCATATCCCCTATTTTTGGTGGGGTGCTTTTGGCTGGGATGAGTGTTTCTCTTATTTTGTTGTTCCAGTTGTTGTCTTTGGTTAGGGGTTCCTTTGTCTTACCTTCTTCTATTGGGGTCTTTTCTCTCATTCTTTTAGAGGTGGTGATGGAGCTCATTGTTTTGGGTTTGAGGTTGTTTCTAAAGTTTTACTTGGCTATGGTGGTTGCTATGGGTTCTCTTCTACTAGTGACTTGTTAGCTGAAGGGTCCCACTATTTTGGAATCTATTTAGGTTAGTTGTGGTCTTGTTCTCTTCACTAGGTGGTTCTCAAGTTTTAATCCTAGATCCCAGTTGGTTTTGTTCCTAGTACGGGGCTTTCTGAAGAAGGATATAGTCACATGCTTGGTTGTTGTGTTGGATTTCTCCATTGGTCCTATGGAGGTGGTCCTCACTTAGATTTTGTTCTTATTAAGGTGGGTAGTTCTCCTATGGAGGTGGACGTTGAGGGTGTTGGGGATGTCTAGTTGTGGTGGTTTTGTTGTTCATATCCTCCTCTCCAATAGAGGGGAGCTCACTCCTTTGGAGGTGGAGTTTGATTTGGTTTCCTATTACCAGGTGAGTCTATGTTGTAGGGAAGTTGATTTCTTGCAGTTTTCAGCAGTGGTTCACAAATCCCCTATTGAGGTGGGGTGTTTGGTCTTATTGGTGGGTTACACCACTGTGTTCTTTGCTCTTTTAGTGCTAATTATATTTCTTGACTTAGTGGTGTGTTCCATGAGTGGATGGTTTGGTGATGCTTAGAAAATTTAGGTGAGTTCTTTGTTTATCTAAAAGGGTTTCTAGTCTCAGTTTAAAACTAGGTTATTTTAGGGTTTCTAGCACTTGCTTGTTTGTAAGTTGCAGCATGTGTAGTCATGTTAATCTTTTAGAGGTTGTTGTGGAGTTGTTGTTGGTTTATGGTTTATCTTAATTGCAACTTTCTTTCCTTTGTATTGGGTTCCAAGCCCCATTAAAACCCATTTTTAACCCCTAATCAAAAACAATGAAGCTAGAGAAAGTTATAGAAATTATTGAGTGGCCTACACTAGTGAATATTGGGGAGATGAGATCATTTCATGGTTTAATTTTTTTATATAAATTTCATTATCAATTTTAGTAGTAAATAAAATCTTGGAGTTACTAAAGAAGGAAATAGAGTATTTAGTATTAGCATTATCATATTTTCACAAGGTGTTATTATTTGATTGTGATCAAATTCGGAATATAGTCTGAGTAGTATTAAGTTAAGAGGAACAAAAAAACATACTTTAGTGAAACATTAAATGTCACATAGAGGAAATATGAAGTCCATGATAAATAATTATATGCCATATTTAAATCATTGAAGAAGTGGGGACACAACTTGCTAGGAAAGGATTTTGTGTTGTGTAAAATAGATCAAGCATAATAATACATGAATACTTAAGGAAATTTAAATTATACAAACAGGAGATTGCTTGAGTTTTTATAAAGTTATACTTTTTCATTTTTCCTAAGAATTGGAATTCAAAGAAAGGTTACAAATGGATTGATTAGGAGATAAATCTTTTAATATAAACAAGGTTAGAGGCCATTGGATTTAAGGAATTTAAGTGTTTGTATAGAGATAGTACTAATTTTAAAGAACCATAAAATGTGTGTAAATAATTGATAAACATAGATAAAAGTGGGTTTGTTGATTCCTTGATACAAAATGAGATGTTGAAAGGTAATCAATTGTTTAACTATATGGGGTCAATGAGGGAGAATTTTATCAAGGAGAAATATAGTAGTGGATTAGAAAGATAATTTTTTATTGATAAGATAAAAAAAATTATGAGGAAAGACATTCTTTCCCATACATAAGTAAGGATGTGATTAAATTTATTTAAATTTGTAGAATAAGCCATGTTACAAAGTGAATTAGTTAGAATGTTTGGTTTTATAAGCCATTATTTCTTTGAAAAATATCTTGGGAAGATATATTAATATGGATTTTGTATTAGGTTTTACTAGAACAAAAAGAGGTCATAATTCTATATTTGTAGTTGTGGAATTTTTCTAAGAAGATGTATTTCATCTCACTTAAGAATACAAAAGATGTTTAATTGATCTATATTTTAAAGAAGTCATAATATTGTGTGGATTGTCAAGGAGTGTCATCTAAAGAGATTATATGTTTGCTAGGTATTTTTAAAATTAATTATAAAATTAGATGAAAATCATTCTAAAATATGGTTAAACATATTACCTCTAGACTCATGGAAAAATAAAAGTCATGAATATGCTTTTGAGAAAGTTTTCTTAGAAATTTAGCTAGAGAAAAGATAAAAAAATGTAATTTTATCATTAATGTAAAAGTATAATTTGTATATAATAATTTATTAAATATAAGTACAATAAAAGTATCACTTGTAGTTTGATATGGAAAAATTTCAAGAATTATATCAAAATTGTGAGGTATTAATGATAACAAGAAAATGAATGATGAAGTAAAAGAGTTTGTGAAACATACGAGGGAAGTGCATACAAAAGTAAGAATTCACTCAGAAATAAATAATGGTAGATATAAGGAGAAATAAAATGAGAAAATTAGATATAAAAAGTTTATGATTGGAGATGAAGTAATGGTGTTTTTGAGGAATGAAATATTTCTAGTTTTGACATGTAATAAGTTGAAAATGTAGAAGTTTGGTCCCTAAAAAATTGTTAAAAGCATTATTTTGGGAAATGATATGAAGTGGAATTACTAGAAGATATATTGAAGTGACTAATATTCAACGTTGTAGATTTATATTAATATTATGAAGGAGAGTTAGCAAAAGGAAGTGTATAAGAAAAATGGAAGAATTAGATACTACAATAATAGAATTAGGAGATACAATAAATTTTATATTCTAGGGTTGGAAGAAGAACCAAAAGGAAAATATTTGAGGAGTATTTTGTTAATTAGAGATATAGGCCTAAAGAATGTTCATCTTATATTTTCATGTGTAAGGTAGATTATTTTAATTTATTTCTAACAAATAGAAAATAAGGGACTCACTTTTAGCTAAATCTTGGGTGTCTAATGTAAGAGGATTTAATGGTTTAAGATAAATCTTACATTACCCAAAAATATTTTATTTTATTTATTTTTTAAAGGTTTTTAATAAGATTCCAATCATTAGTCAATCACCATAAATCCTATTATGTTTAACCATAATTACATGTTTCACTTGGTAGTTACGAAAAAATGGTATATGAAGAAACAACAATATCATATCCAAGCCATCATATATTTTGATAACTGCAAAACTATAATTCAATTATAATTTTATCATGAGGAAAACTAGGATACTAGCTAGTTTAACTATTTGAGGCATATCCGATACCTTTTACAAATATGCACAAAAAAGGTCCAATGCATTTTTTTTTGGTTTACAAGAACTAATGATATAAACTACATAAATATTTATTAATATTTCATCATTAATTTCATTTTTAAACATTCCACCTCCAAATTTGGTTGACTACATGTTTCACTACACCTTGTTATTTATTCCTTCTTGTGGCTCATTGGGATCATTTCTAAGGCTAGAAGATACTATGTAATAATTTATCATGATCATTTGAAAAGTAGTGAAGAATGTAGATAAAAAGTGAATGGATTGTTCAACATGTTCTTGCATTGTTCCATTTGAATTACATAATTTGGATATAATGTACCAATTATAATCAACAAACAATTTCTTAGCATGTTGTCATCCCTTTGGGGAATATTATAATTATTCTATGATTGTGAATTAAAATGGATAATATTAATTAGCTATATGGTTAAATAATGCTTCATTGGGCCATCAAGTTATGCCTACAAAATACTTGAGTAGGGATCAAGTTTTACTTTTTATTGTCAAGTTGAGCCTAGGTCAATTAGGGTAAAAAATTAGTGAAAATAATGTCCTAGAGAAAATTAATTGGGATGCTTATAAAAGCATAAATGTGCAAGGTATACACTTTTTTACCCTTAAATTTGACTCCCACATTTTTGTGCATAAAATGATAAGATCTACACATATAATAATGATGATAAAATACTATAGAAGAGAGATCACACACAACACACAATATATATTTATTAGGCAATATTCCTTGATATTAAATATATATAAAATTAGAAAAGACCCTTGAGGTAACAAAACTACATACAATATTTGTTATTGAAGAACCAACTCCAATATATATCTAAAAGAAATCCTAAACACAGACCATAATCTTCACATATTTTTCAATAGTATTCACCTCATCTATCTATACCTCATTTGAATAACATAATGAAACAAATGGAAAGACAATCCTTCCCTAAAGATGAGAATGTGTGATAAGGGGAGTATGCCAAAGAAAAATAGGGTGTCCAACTAATTATAACAAATCCACCTTTCCCATGTTCATTAGGAAGAGGGATAGTGCCACAAATGATTAGAATTGACTTACAAACCTTAAGGTGAGTCAACCCTAGGTTTAGGACACTATGTTGCTTTGGCTTCCTTATGACATTAATGACTGAAAAGAAATTTTGGCAGAAAGATAAAAGTATTTTAGCAATCAAACCTATGAGATCTAACACTTGGAATATGACGTATTATGATAACACTATTGTTGTGTAGTTTTTTGCATGCATGCCCCGCTGAAAGTAGGGACCCTCTTTTGCTTTTGTTCTTGGTGTATTGGCCCTTGGATTTTGAGGATTTGGTTGTCTTGGCATGTGCATTGATGATTATTCTATGCATGAAAATCTCTCCTTTTGAGGAAGTACTTTGAAATCTCAAGTTCTAGACTCATTTCAGGCTTTTCACTATTCTCGGGAAAATCCTCTCTTGGCAGAATTCCCCGAATACTTTGAAAACCTGGTGATGGCTACTTTGCACTATGGTTCAAAATTTTTGGGACCTCACAAAATTCTGTGTTGGTCATATTTCTTTGAACATCCATTGTTCCATCGAATTCCTAGGTTTTGGTCAGGGTTATCTTGTCGATTGCATTAATGCTCGATTGTATGATTTCTACGACATGCATTTAATCGATTTTGGTAGGTTTTGTGCCATGAAGTTTTATCATTTTCTTCTTATTGATCTAAGGTGCTTGATCTTGAGTACTTGGCTAGACTTGGCATATTGGATTTGTGGATTTCTTGATTTGGTGGTGATTTTCTTGGGTGTCATCACAATTGTTTTTGTTTGCTAGGGCACTAAAGATTGTTATCTATCGCTGCTATAATCCAGTTTCAATTCATTAATGGTATGTATTCATTGCCTTGATTTTGATTGCTGAATGTGAATGATTCTTTGGCATCTTGAGTTTTCTTGGAGTCTACATTTCTACATGTTTGGGCATTGAACATCTTGAAGCTAGGGTTATTTGATTTTGTTAGATTGACGATCCCAAGTGAGTTTGTGAGCTTGTTTTTGGGTTACATTATGAGACAACTTTATTGTGTAGGCCATAGAGAAATTTTTGAAAACGTAGAAAAAATAGTAAACTAAGCCCAAGCTTGTCCTATATATTCATGGCAGAATTTTAGGATTTCAAGTTTAGGGCATCACCAATTCCTATCGATTTACTTCAGGATAAGTCTTAAATTTAAAGATGATCTATAAGAGGTTCAAATTGAGATAGCTTCAAGCCAAAGGTCTTCAAATTTGTGATTGTTTGATCAATTTGAGTGAAGTTGTGAAGAAACGTTGAAATTTGGAATTTCAAAGTCTTTGCGGAATTCCTTAACTTCCAGAATTCCCCAACTTTCCATTTTCTCTTTGTTTTCCCAAAGATGTGCAATAATCTAGAATTATTCTTGCTTCAGAGATTTCCATTCCCTTGGTATTTTACTAAAATTTCCTTTGTCCCTTCATTTTCCCAAAATTCGTCGACTATTGTTATTTTCGCAAATTTTCGTCCTGGGTGGAATTCTCTGAAACTTGGTTGAAAATGAAGAATTGAGTGATAGCATGGTTTATTAGTTGGTGATTATGCATTGTATGATCAATTTGAGTTATTTAAAGATGTTTCATGTTGTTTATTAGTTAATGATGGTTGATTAAATGATTATTGGAGGCCTTTTGTGTTTATTTCTCTAAAATTCGTCCAACTAGGAATTTTTTAAAATTCCTCTTTGGCCTAAATTCTGCAAGAGGACTGAAAGCCTGATCTTTGGGATGAATAGTTATTATGAGGCTTTAAAGAATTTTTCTCATCATAGGACTTATATTGAAGATGAATTTATCATTTTTGATCAATTACCTTGGATTTTATGTGATCTTTATTATGGTTTCTCTGTTGAATGCAAGCTAAAACAAGTCAGGTAGTTGCTAGTAGGACTAAGGGTAGAGTGATGGATCCAAGTGTTGAAGGGTCTTCTATTTCTAAGGAAGAAAGAATCAAAATGGATATCAAGAGAAAAATCCCTGAGAGCAAGCTAACTTCCATCTGGTCAGAGGTAATTGATACAAATATTGGATTGTGGGATTATGAAGAGTTCAAGACAAGGATGGTAGTACATAATCTCCATTTGCTAGCCAGAAAGATATTGGAATCGGGGTTGGCACATGTAGTTGGATTCCCTCCTAGAGTGCAGTGTTATGAGTTGGTGTTCAAATGTGTTAGACAGTATGATAGGGGTACACAAAGGATATTTTTTCCTCAAGGAAGAATTATGGAAAATATTAATCCTATGTTTATAGCCCAGACCTTTGAAATGCCCAATAGATCTCATGTGGTAGGTTTTGATATGGATGTGGCAAGGAATTTTTATAATGAAGATGCCATCAACTCCCAATAGGTCATCAATTCCTTGCTGGAGAAACCTAAGTCTCAATTTTCCAAGCTACCCAAGTAGCTATACAAAGCTAAATTTAAGAAGGAATACAATGATGTTATCATTGTTCTCAGTAGGGTGGTAGGGTTGAAGATTGTAGGAATGTTTGAAAATTGGATGTTCCATGTCATTGTGATAATGGAATAGAATGTTGATTACCATTGGACATGCATTATAAGTGTCATGATTCATGAATAGATGTGTAATTTCCTACACACGAAGACCTTCACAATGACCTCCTACTTGCCTTATGCACTTGCAAGGTTCCATCCATACAAAGGACTAAGTACAAGGAGTGTGTTTGGGCAAGATGTAATTTATGAGGTTTATCCATAGCTATACTTGGGTAACTCAAGCTATAGGAGGGTGATTGATGCATTCACCATGTACATCACTAGGTTGCTCCAGGGTGCAAAGCATGTAAGAATATCTAACAACGCTAAGGAGTTAATCAAAGTGTATGGGGCTTGGTTTATATAGTTTCCCACCTTTTCATATATAAGGATAGATGGTTGTTTGAGGGCTCCATACAAACTTCCTAGGTATCCCACAAAAACATTATACTTCTGAAGGTAACAAGGTAGATATGTGATTTCGATGCAATTGTGAAAAAGGATAAACATAAGACTGGATTTGGTGGTGATTTTCTTCTGAGGATAGGTAGTAGTGAAACATGTCCTATTAATTCAGCCTATGCTTCTAAGGAAGAAATGAGTACTCTAGGTTTATCTTTTCATTCCAAGAGGTCTAGATCTGATAGGACTGGCGAAGCATAGAAGAGGGCTAGTAGGGAATATAGTCATGGGGATGATATATAGGACTATTGGGCCAATTGTAGTGATGAGTTTGAGATCATAAGGAAGAATTTTTCTAGGCTACCAATGAACCTAGTCTAGCTATATAATGTGAAGGCCATTCCAAATCAAGTTGAAGATGATGGAGATTTGATTCAAGGCCATGATTATGAGGCTATGAAGGATAAACCAGTGGGAGAAACAAACTATCTGGAGGAAGAGAAAACAAAGTGAGAAAATTATGACTACAGTGATTAAATATACAAATTTTTGGCTCAAGCATAAGATGTGGGAACTAGAAAGTGAAGGTGTGCAATGCACCTATGATCTAATGGGATAATTGTAGTCTCATTCCACTTTTGAGGAGTCAACTGAACAAGATCCTAAGGGTAAGGGAAAAGTGAGCTATCCTTTTAAGATAAAGATCAAAGATGTTCAAGCAGAGGAAGTATAAGAGGTAGAAAAGCAAAGAAAGCCTATTGCAAAGAAAATGAAGCGCATTCAAGGAAAAAGAAGTCAGCAAAGGATGAAGTTGAAAAGGAGATCAAAGATGCTAGTGTTTCCATTCCGAAGAGAAGAAGAATAGTGAGATTGTCATAGAAGGAGAAGGAAGCCTCTAAGGCAGGGGATGAAGTTAGCCCACCGGTAATAAATGTGGAGAGTTCAGGCGAAAGAACACAAGTATATACAAGAAGATCAAGAACTCCTTCTCCAAAGGATAGTGTGTCAAGGAAGGATGCTCCTTCAGTTACTCTTGTTGTAGAACAACATGACAATATTCCTCCTTTCCATGAAGCTCACGGTGCACCAAGTGAACTAGGTGAATCCAAAGAGGCAGAGGGTCATCAAGATCCAGAAGGAGAAGAATTTCAAGAAGGTGAGCTCTATAGTGTTGAGGAAGAAATAGAGAAGGTGTTATAGTCTCCCCTAGTAACTTATGAGGATTAACCTATTAGAATTGAAGAAGATAGACCTCCTAAAAGATAGGAAATATCAGTTACCAATACATGGAGAAGAAGGGAATGATAAAGGAAAAGAAGACAAAGTTGAGGATATTTCTGAGAAATAAGACTTGAGCAAAGATATAACTAGGGACCAATAGGACGAAGATGGAAAAAGCAATGTACAATCAGATTCTATTGTCCTAGGTTGGTTGGACAAGGATTTAAGGAGTAAAAAAATTATTACAGATAATACTCCTCCCAATTGGGATGAATTATTGGAAAATATAGGAAAGGGTAAAGCAAAGAAGAAATCCAGGGTCATCTCCAAGATTGAGAGAGATGAAGAAAATAATAGGGTGGTTCACATTGCTACTCTTGCTCCTGATAAGAATAGGGATGATGTAACTAGTAGTGACTACAATGTGCAAACTATCAACCTAGGGCCTACTTCCATGGAACAAGAGATTTAAGAGTATGATCTAGTGTTGTGATATTGGGTAGGTTGAGGAAAGAAGTACTGAACAAGCAAGAATTGAGGAAGGAAAATGATAAACTCAAGAGATATTTGCAAGATTTGATGAAACCCTTGCAATCTATAAGCTCCTCATCATCTGCTGCAAGCTTCCTACCACAAGAGACAATATCTAAATTGGAGAGAATGAAAACTACCACACATGCTACAATCAGTTGGTTATAAGGAGTGTAAACTAAGGGAAATGACACTATCAAAGACATCCTTTCAACTGGAGGATATGCAATGAGATCAATCGATTGGTTAAGGAATGTGTTAGCTTAGGATAAAGAGGATGTGGATCTCCTATTGCAAAAGACTAAGCCCGTCATGGAATATACAAAGGCTAAATTGGTAAGTGATGGAATTCTTCCTTCCTCCAGAGCTACAGAACCTTGGGGATGGTTTGAAGTTCTAAAAATAAGGAAAAAGGTTTTAAAGAAGGTATATAAGCAAAGGAAACAAATTGAGGACTCCTTGACTGAAATCTACAACAAGTTCATTTATTTCTTTAAGGTTATGTTAGGGAGAAAGAGGTTTGTGCCATAACATCTTAGCTTGGAGCAGTTGAGAAAATGGTGGTGAGATGTGTACTCTCTGGTCAATGAAGGCCCAATCACTAAACATCAGTTGGATGATGCAGCTACCTACATTGTAGTAATTGATAAATGTCAAACAAGTAAGGTAGATTGGGATAAAATGGTAAAGAAGTCAAGACAAGATATTAAGTCCATTGAAAGGAGAATTAAGATTTTAGCTATACCACCTATGGTTGACTTGGATAGGATATTTTTGATGGTCTAGGATAAGATGGAGCATGCTAAGGATAAAGGGGAAAGTAGTTAATGCAATGCCTCATCGGAATTTGTGCTTCCCCATTATTTCTCTTCTCCTTCACATGCATTAGACCAGGTTATGTTGGAAATCCCAAGTCGAATTGGATGGAATACATGCATTTGATGCATATTCTACTTTATTTTGAATTCATCTTGCTTGACTTGTTTTGTGGCCATTCATTATTGTAAACCCTAATTAGGCCGACATATCTTGGGGGTTTCTATAAATATGGCATTTTTCCTCATTTGTAAGGGCTAGATAGTTTTGATATTGGAGAAAATTAAGCAGTATAGTAAGGGTTAGAGTTAGGAGTTAGTATCATTTTTCAAACAAGTGTTGTAATAGAAGACTAGAATTGTTGCTACTTTGGGTGATTTAATGCAAGTAAAGATATTGTGATTTGGTGCCTTTCTTATGTTGAATTTTATCTAGCATGGTTCTTGAGATTCTATCTTTTGAAATTGTTTAAGTTTATTTGATATATGCTAGGTTAATGTTAGATTATTTGATGATGTTTATGGTTTTGATGCTTGAAGTGTTTGCAGCAATCTCTAGTCCATACTTTTTGCAGCTAGCTGACTGTTGTTTTCTTTGCAAAGTTAGCTTGGACTTTTATATTCATTGTGCTTTGTTCAATTGTGAATGTTGGTTCATTGCAATTGCAATAAGGTTGTTTTGAATGAATATTCATGATCTAAAAATATTTAATACCTTAGAAGATTGCACTATTTCTGTAAGATTGTAGATTCATCTGGGTCAAGCAGAAATCAGTTTTTGAGGGATTGATCTATTTCAAGTTTTTATCATTTACATTGTCAATCTTAGGGCTAGTGTTAAATTTAGAAGTCTCTTAGAACCCTTATCTTTTGCTATTTATTTTATCATCTGGGTTAGATTTAGGATTGGAAGTATCACCATATTGCTAGATCTAATAAATTTAAGGATTTAGTGTTTTCTTGTAGTAAGGTCCTATTGTGATTACCAACATTTTCACATCTCACTGAGTTGTTTATGCATTGTCAAGACCTGACATTAGAGACCTTGGGGTTATCTCTTGAGGCTTTTTGATAGAGATTTACCTTTCAAGAGAGATAGGATTTCCATATTCTATTTGAGTTATTGTTGTGTAGAAAACACCATCAACTATAAGAAACAAAAATTAACCAACAGATATGAGAAGGCTAGGATGGTGTTTACCTAGCTCCAAAAGTGGGTTTCAAGCTTTTCTAAAGGACATATTTGGCTATGTGTGAATGGGTCTCTATATAGGGGTTTGAAAATTGTTTTTTTAGTCCTCGAATCTTGGATCTAAGCTTCTGATTCCACCAAGTTTGACTATTGAAAATTCAAAAATAAAACTTGTAGGTGTTTCTATGTCTTGAAAACTTTGATGAAAACTTGAAAACTTTATAAAATTGTTCTTTTGATCAACTTTCAATCCTTGACCTATAAATCTACTCATACAAAGAGAGGGGAAAAATTGTTTATTTTGGTGGATAAGGGTTTGCTATAGTGCCCCTCCATGATTCACCCTATCAATGTTGTCAGTTGGTTTTACTTTTGACCATGATTCATGATTAGGTGTCATTTGGTATTTGGTTTATTTGATTGCTAAATGTTGTTTTGGTTATTTGTTGCATTAAAATAAAATTATTAAATTAATAAGGTACTTGTGATGAGTAAATATAAATACGTAATCATAGTTTATGATAAAATAAATTATTGAAAATAATAAATAAGGGAGAATTTATTTTGTGAATATAAATAAATAAATATATATTATCACTATATATAATATATAATTAATTGAGATGGAATTTAATAAACCTCCTTTTTTAAGACGTTATAAACTATTAAGTTTGAAGCAAACTAGATTCTTGCATCATGCCTTTCAAAATTGTATTAAGGGAGTTATTGCAAGAAGCGGTTGCATCAAAAGAATAATGATCTAGAAGGCCATTTCTAG
This sequence comes from Sequoia sempervirens, assembly GCA_007258455.2. Classification (NCBI taxonomy): domain Eukaryota; kingdom Viridiplantae; phylum Streptophyta; class Pinopsida; order Cupressales; family Cupressaceae; genus Sequoia; species Sequoia sempervirens. The sequence goes on from VDFB02193867.1 coordinate 626,005,995, forward strand.
AGTGGGAGTAGGAATTTCCCATGGGAAATTAATTCCATTACTTTACATGAGAAAATCATAATGGTTACATGTTGTAAAAGATTCTTGTAACTGCTTTGCATGGGGACAATTGTTGCTTTTTTGGGGGAAAATTTAAATTTCAGTTATAGCATGCAAAGGAGGCTCACTGGATGATAATGAAGGGTTGAATCTCTCTCTCAAGACATCTCTCAAGGAGAAAAAAAGTTACAAAAAAAAGAGGGGAGGAAGCGAAATAGAGAGATGTAGGTGGGAGTTAAACAATTTTGGGAAAAAAGATGGTTGTGACTAAGCTTAATATTCTTGGTTATACTCTACATATCATCTACAATCATTAAGGAATGGATGGCCAATAGTTAGCATTGCTTTTAGCATGCACACCATATTTAAAAGGAGGTGAAGTTGGGGAGGAGGGAGGTCTTCACATCTCCCCCTAGTTTATGCCATATGCATTATCCATAGTTAGCATGGGTAGTCACAACCAGAACAAGAATTTACTTCCATCATTTTTATTACTGTTCTCTTGATTTGGGTTTAGGGTTGGGTTATAAAATATCTACAAAAAAGTGTATACATGGCTTCTATGATTTATTTAACTTCTTTAAAAAAAAAGGAGATGTTGCCATAAGTAGATATGGATGCAGTTTTTAGATGTGCCACCATCAAACAAAGGCCTTGGGGGGAGAATGTGTCAATGGATGAACAAACGAGAATTCCTCCTCTTCTTAACTCCAACACCATTCTTAATCAAAGATGTAATCCATATTGAGACTCGAGGAGGATTAAGCAAGTTGTCTACTCTACCACATATTGCATGCATGTCTACTTGTGTTATCAACACTCAACATTCAGTAAAGAAAGAATAGATATTTGGGGAAAGAAATCAAAAGACTTTCCTTCATAGGTAGCTAAATCATTGGGACATTCTATCGAGCAAGTGTTTAGAGGTAAGCCTTTGCTCGCGTATGATTATCTTATCAATCTTTGTCAATGACTCTCCTACTATTTTTCTTTCTATGCTTGTGTTTGGAATCTACATATTATGGTAAAATTTCTATAACTGCCACCTTCCCTTTTGGCTAAATATTCAAGCCTGCGAGTTTCGTGAAAACCATATTTAATATTTTACTAAAGATCTCTTCTTCTTTGTTTATTTTATTCTCTTTTTAGATTTTTTTTGTGAGTGGGCAGAGGAAAAACTCAAAGATACTTTTTCAAAACTGTGCAACTACACAAACATATTTTGTATATTGATTGCAAAATAAGTTACATTGTCCCTCCTTTTATAGAGAAGTTGGAAGATTCTAGAAAATAGAGGAGTTCAAAGCTCACAGGAACTCTAGGAAGATTCAAAAACAATGTACATTTTATTTTATCCTGTTCTTTTGACTGATATATAGTTTGTTGTCACATCCTCAAGAGATTGTTATGCAATAACTAGTGGAAATTACAATGTTCCAACACTCCCCCCTAATTTCTACTACTTATTACATCAATATTTACAATTCCCAAATTTTCTCTAATATGTTCAAATTTCTCCTTTGGTAAGGACTTTGTAAATATGTTTGCCAATTTCTCTTCAAATCTACAATACTTGAGATTGATCTCTCCATTGCTCACCAATTCTCGAATGAAATGATACCTTGTGTCAATTTGCTTACTCCTCTTATGAAAGACATGATTCTTTGATAGTGCAATTGCAAATTTATTATCGCAATAGATTGGTGTAGGTTCCTTTTTATCATGCATTATATCCATTAAGACTCTTCACATCCATATTGCTTGGCATGTTGTTGATGTACCTACAACATATTCTTCTTTTATGGATGAAATTGTGACTATAGGTTGTTTCCTTGATGCCCATGCAACAATACCTATTCCAAAGTGAAATGCATATCCTAAAGTGATTTTTTAATCATCAATGTTCCCTGTAAAATCACTATCTGTATATCCAACCAATTCAAACTTATTTGTTGTGGAGTACATTATGCCATATTCAATAGTTCCTACAATATACCTCAATATTCTTTTTCCAACTTTCCAATGTGAATCATCAAGTGAATCCATAAATCTAGAGATCAAACTAACTCCATACATAATATTTGGCCTGGTTGTTGTGAGATACATCAAACTCCCAACAAGTCTTTTGAATATGGTTAAATTAACATTAGACCCATTATCCTCTTTGCTAAGCTTTGTACCTGTGGCTATATGAGTAGATGTTGTTTTGCAATTTATCATTCTAAACCTTTTCAACACATCCTTTGCATACTTTTTTTGATAAATAAATATCCCACTATCATTTTTCTTAACTTTAATTCCAATAAAATATCCCATTAATCCCAAATCTGTGATCTCAAATTCCTTTTTCATGGCTGATTTAAACATGTCTATGGATAAATCTCCAATAAAAATCAAATCATCAACATATAAACAAACAATCAAAATTTGTCCCTATTTATTGATCTTCATATATAGTGTAGGTTCATTGCTACTCCTTTTAAAGTCATTTTCCATCATTTATGTATCTATTAGACTATACTATGCTATAGGTGCTTGCTTAAGTCCATAAAGTGACTTTTTTAACCTGTATACTTTTTCTTCATGCCCACTTACCCTATATCCTTCTGGTTGTTGTACATAGACTTCTTCCTCTAAAAGCCCATTCAAAAATGCTGATTTTACACCCATCTGGTAAACATTCCAACTATGTTGAGCTACTATTGCTAATACCATTCTTATTGTATCAATTCTTACTACTGGTACAGATTTTTCATTATAATCAATTCCATATTGTTGTGCAAACCCTTTAAACACTAGTATTGCTTTATATTTTTCAACATCCCCGTTTGCATTAAATTTAGTTTTGTAAACCCATTTTACTCCTATGCATTCTTTTCCTTTAGGAAAATCAACCAATTCCCATGTGTCATTCTTTTGTATTGATTCTATCTCTTCATTCATTACATTAACCCAATGTTTTTCCTTAATTTCCTCTTCATAATAAATAGGACCTTGAGAAAATAAAGTGAAATTTGATTGCAAATCTATTTCGTCTACTTGACCATAAATTTCTTGCATACTCTTAAACTTATTTTCTTTAATCCTTGCAATTAATGATTCAAGTGTAGAATTAGAATCATTACTTATTTGTGAGTTTGATGATTCACCTTGTTCTCTTTGTGGAGTTCTTGATGAAGAACCCTCTTGTATAGTAGTTTGATTATCTTGACTTTCTTGATCTTTTTCTTTTTCATCATCATGAGGTATTGATGCATCAACTAAAATTGATTTATCTATACTACCATCCCAAGCTTCTTCTTTGAATACAACATCTCTACTTATAATGACCCTTTTAGTGATAGGATTAAACAACTTATAAGATTTTGAATGTTCACAATAACCAATGAAAATACATTTTTCACCTCTATCATCAAATTTAATCCTTGTTTCTTTTGGGACAAATGTAAATGCAATACATCCAAAAATTTTGAAATGTGATACAATATGATACTTACCACTCCATGCTTGTTGAGGAATCTTGTGTTTTATGCTCTTTGTTGGAAACCTGTTCAAAATATACACGACACAAGCTACTGCTTCAACCCAATATTCATTAGGTAGATTCTTACCTTTTAACATGCTTCTTTCCATCTCCATAATTGTTTTATTCTTCCCCTTTAGGACACCATTCTCCTACGGTGTGTAACTTGCAGTGAATTGCTTCTTTATACCATGGTACCTGCAATAATCTAAGAACTCATTTTATTTATATTCTCCTCCTCTATAAGATCTTAATACTTTAATGAATAGGCCACTTTGTTTCTCAACCAATGCTTTGAACTCTTTGAACTTTCCAAATGCTTCAGATCTATATTTAAGAAAGTAAACCCATGTCTTTCTAGTATAATCATCAATGAAAGTTAAAAAATAAATGCTCCCTCCTAATGATGGTGTTTACATTGGACCACATAAATATGTATGTATAAGTTCTAAATTTGAACATGCTCTATATGACATTCCCTTTGGAAAACTTTTCTTATGTTTTTTTACCAAAATACATTTATCACATGAACTTATTGGTTCTTCAATTGGGGGTAGTCCTTTTACCATTTTCTTCCATTGCAACAAACACAATCCTTTGAAATTAATATGTCCATATCTTAAATTCCATAACCATGTTTGATATTGATAAGTTATCTTAAAATTTTCTTCAAACCTTCCTATCTTTTCAGTCCCCATCCTTAGTGGAAACATTCTATTCTTTTTCATTTCAACCCTTGCAATTATTATGTTACTAGGAGGTAAATCAAATATAGTGCAAACATTATTGTTAAAATTGATTGTATAACCCTTTTGCACAAGTTGTCCAATGCTTATAAGATTATGCTCCAACCTAGGAATAAATTAAACATCATGAATAGTCTTCTTACCATGATTTATCATTACATTGACTACACCTTTACCCATGACTACCACTATATGATTATTGCCCAATTTTACCTTTGATTTGATTGTAGTATCAATGCTTTCAAACAAATATTTGTTTCCTATCATGTGATTACTACACCCACTGTCTAAAAACCAAGTATCGTTTGAATTTTCTTGAGCTACATGGCATGTGATAAATAATGTGTCTAAATTACTTTCTAAAAAAATTGCATTGTTCTTTCCTACTTTTGCTTGTTTCTTTCGACATTCACTTGCAAAATGTCCAATTTTTTTGCAATAATAGCATTGTGTATTCCACTTATCATACCTTTGTGATGCTTGATTATATCCACATCCTCTAGGCTTGAATACTTGTCTTGAATTTTCTCCTAAGTCAGGGTTTCTTCTTTCTTATCTTTGAAAATTATTTCTTCCTCATCCTCTTCCTTTGCCTCTGCCAAATGTCATTTGTGATTTGAATGCATTTTCTAATGAAACATTGTTGTTCTTGTTTAGAGTATATTCATGAGATAACAATGACCCAAAAAACTCATCTATAGATAATTGTGAGAGATCTATAGATTCTTCAATTGCAACCACAACATATCAAATTTGTTAGGAAAACTTCTAAGGATCTTTTCAACAACCTTTTGATCTAACAATTCATCACCATTTTCTATAATTTGAGTAACAACATTCATAACTTGGGTTGAGAATTGATCTATTGACTCAATCTTTCATTTGAATATTTAAAAATTCCCTTCTAAGTGATTGAAATTTGACTAATTTTACTTTAGATGTACCTTGATATGCAGTTTCAAGTATTTCCAATGCTTTCCTAAATGTATTTGCACCTTTAATTCTAACAAAAATAGTGTCATCTATGCCTTGTTCCATAAGCTATAAAGCCCTTGCATCCTTTCTTCTATTATCCCTAAGCTCATCTCTTTGATTTCTAGTTAACTGAGATTCATCTTGTGGCTCTACAAATCCCCTTTCAACCATTGCTAATAAATCTTGAGAATGAAATAGTGTTTTCATTTTAATTGCCCAATTTTCATAATTTTTACCTGTAAAATATGGAATTTGGGGCTGCAAGTAATTATTAGATGACATACCTTAATCCAATCTGATAAATAATAGCTCCATGTTCCTTTACTCCTCAATTTCCTCTTCAAAGTATTAATTTTACTTTTCTTGAATATATAAAATTTTAACAATAGTATTACCCACTATACTTTGATCACAAGTACAAGATTAAAATCCAATGTGAATATTAGGCACAATTAACTATAAAAACTATTAAAATCTTCTTGTGACCAAAAATAGCAGATTGAAATATGTTATAAATGCTGCTAGAAAGACAAATCAAATTGGATGAATTGCAAGAGAATATATTTGTACTTCAGGCTGACGTTTAATGATTACGACAACCTCCTTAAATCCTTAGAGAAAATTTTTGCAGCCCTTTGCAACTTGTATTTCTACACTATATCAGACTTTTTCAACTATTATCTTCAAAACAAAACTATTTTATTTTTCTTACCTCAGATCAACACTCCATAGAGGAATCTCCAACAATGATCCTAACACAACAAAAAGATTATTTGTATCTGCAAAAAAACAAAAACAAACCACAATAGTCAACACCTTCCTTGTTGACCAGTCTCTTTATTCCACAAAATACCTAGAAAACTTCCTTTGGATGTGACTCCTTGCTTGGGTGGATTCCTTCCTTCCTTTATCTCTACTTCAATCTGTTGTAGCCTCCTTTGGAAGTGATTTCGCTTCCAGTCTCTACTTTCTACTAATTCTCCTTAACCTTGCTCTGATACCACTATGTGAGTGGGCAGAAGTAAAACTCAAAGATACTTTTCAAAACTATGCTACTGCACAAATAGATTTTGTATATTGATTGCAAAATGAGTTACATTGGCCCTCCTTTTATAGAGAAGTTGGAAGATTCCAAAAAATAGAGGAGTTTGAAGATCATAGGAAGTCTAGGAAGATTCTAGAACAATGTACATTTTGTTTTATCCTATTCTTTTGACTGATATACAATTTGTTGTCACATCCTCAAGAGAATACTATGCAATAACTAGTGGAAATTACAATGTTCCAACAATTTTGGCTCTTGCTATGTCAAGATAATTCAATCCTAGTAACAAAATATGTAGAGTATTACGTTTACTACTTCTTTCCAACCAATTTGGAATTTATTGTGAATGGCTATTCCATTCTCTTTTCCTAATCTAAGTGCAAGCTAATACATGTGAAATTAAAAATTTTAGATCGAGATAATCCCATCATTGTCCTAAGGATCCTATTTGACATGGGCCAAGAAGAGACGAGGGAAGGTTCAATTTCCTATCTTGAGAATGGCTTTTTCCCAAGCTATTGTCTTCATTCTTTGCTCTCATATACTATATCTTATTTTCTTTATATTTTGATATCAAAAGTCTTAAAAATTGTAAAGGCCTATTGATACATCCTATTCCATTGTATTATCTAATAATGGTTTAGTTAAATGAACTAGGAACGATACACTCATTCTGCTAAATGATAGTATATCCTCATTTCATTAGAAGTGTCTCACCTCGAACATTCTATTAGCTCTCAAAAACACAGGTTTGAACCATGAGAGGTTGCTAATCTCTCACAACATTTCATGGTAATAGACAAGGCCAAATGATTTAAACCTTCTACTCTTTAGGTGTTGATAAACCTAGGCGGGTGTACCTATTTGAATAAAGTAGACTTGACCTTTGTTCAATTCCAAAAGCAATTTACCCACACTAGAAAATGGGAATGGATAAATGAGCTTTATTCTGGTATAATTGTATAAGCAATATCAAGGCTAAAATCTAATATGTTCATATGTAAAAATGAATGAAATTAAAAAATGAAATAGCAAAGACTAGTGCCTTATTGGGTGTATTGAGTCAAATGAAAATTTGAAATGAACTTCTTTTTGGTAGAAACTCAAATTGTTTGGCATATGGGTTTAAGTTTATAACTGGTATAAACATGCAAGAATGTGACTACTGAGTTCTTCTTCATAATCCAAATGAGATCTCCTAATTACTATGATTGATTTAAAGGATTTAATCTTTCCTTGAAAGACCCAATTAATCCAATCATATAGATATAACAAGTGTGCACTGATAAACTAAAGAATGTCCTTGATATATCAGTTTAAACAATTAGAAAACATCAACCTTGGAGACAACTTCAACAATACTTTTAATTAGTAAAACAAACAACTGAAACCAGAAAAATGCCACAAAATCAAATGAATTCAATTGAAATCTCTATCAGTTTTTACATGCATCATAGTCTCAAAATTCAACATTGTGATCTATAGTATTTTTTGTTCCTCCTCTATCTAACTCTTCATTTGCTATCCAAAGTGGGTATTTATACATTAGTTACTCTAAGAGTTGCGTCCCTTCATATTCGCATCTCAGGAAATCCTTTCATTCGGGCCTTTACCACTATTCATTAGACTCCTGTGAAGACATCACGCAGTCTCCCCAATATTCTAAGTCTCTCCGACCACCAACAGGCTACATATCACATTGATACCCTACAGTCATATCAACACTTATGTCTTACCAAAATGTTTCTTTCAAATTTCCTTTTGATCGCCAAGACATACTAGTTTATCTTGCAGATGGAACTTCATTCGAAACTACTCTCTTAGCTCTCACTGATGAAACCTATTTCATTGAATGTATCTCCAAGTGTAAATCTTGTTGTTGTGACATAGAGGTCAGTAAGACTTCCTAACTTCATTTCGATGGCAACAACCGAACCCACCTCCTGCTTTATTGACGAGACCAAACATATGTTATGATACATTACACTGACAACCTGAGTCTAGCCGATATAGTCCTTTGTTCTTCAATTGATAAAACTCTTATGTGCTTGATATGACTCACTCTGATGATTGTTGTATCAACGGCACAACTCTTTGTATTCCAATTGGTATCACTCACAATGGCTCATTATGACACATACCGATAACCATTGCCTCACTGATAGAATCCTTTTGTTGATAAGACAGTGAACTGCATCATGCCAATATGGATTCTTTTATCAATGAAACATTTCCAACCTCCTGTCGATAGGCTACAAAAGATATACGTTAGTAGCTAATACTTTATGGATTGAGGAGACCCTCACCATCTCTTGTTGATATGAATTATATACTCAAATGCTCAAGGATAAATGAATTATATGGGACCAAATGATGAAAACAAAATAAAATATGGGAAAACATGATATGCAAAGTGGATTCTTATGCTTGTAGTATGGGAAATTTTTGGGAACTAATGGGTACATGCAGCCATAAATTTTCAAAACTTGACAGTTCTAACAATGGCTCCATTTGGGGATGAATGATTGTGAGATCATTGCAAGGATCCAGATTTATGAGTGAGCAGACCAAACTTTCAAGGTGATGGACTAGTGAGCAGGATGAATTGAAATGAAGATGAACATGACCCTATACTATTATACATGGAAATATTTAGTTTAAAATGAAGGAAATTCAGGATTGTCCATGTACTCATAATTTGTGTTACTTTTATTTCCTAAACAACTATGCATGTAAAAGAATTTTTAAGAGGATTATCAAGAGTTTTCCATACACTAGCAACCCTTAATCGTATGTATTCCCTTTTTTAAGAGAAGAAATGCTACAAAAATTTCCCATGTACAGGCAATTCATGTTCTTCACCAGTCATATTTTGCAAATAATATGAATCTTCACCTTTCTTACCAACAACAACAAAGGGTCCCAGCCACAAAGCTTCAAATCTTCGATGTTTTCCTTTCTCTTGACATCTTCCATTCCACATTAACACCAAATCATTTTCTTTAAATTTTCTATCTTTTTCCCTTTTATCAAATAAATACTTCATTTGTACCTTCAATTTCACATTCTAGTTTTGAGCCATCCTTCTTATTTCATCAAGCTCTACTAGCTACTCCATTCTTTCCTCCATTGGTTCTAGAATATCTATATCTTCTTGAAGGATAAATTTGTAAACTGGTAATAAATTCTATAAAGGCATTCTAGCTTGTGTTCCATATAACAATTCAAATGGTGATTTTCTAATTTCCTTTTTCACAGTTATCTTATTAGCCCACACAACCAACCTCAATTTTGAATCCCAAGCCTTCTTATTCTCACCTAATATTCTCCTTATGATTTTCATAAGGATTTTGTTGCTGGACTTTGCTTGACCATTAGCTTGCAGATGGTAAGGAGATACATAAGAAACATTGATACCATATGTACAACAAAAATATTTAAACTCATCAAATCTAAAACACATCCCATTATCTATAATCAATCTTAATAGTGTACGAAATCTAGTAATAATGTTATCCATTAAAAAATTGATTACAACTTTACTTGTTACTTGTTTAGTTGGGATTGCCTCTACCCATTTAGTGAAATAATCAGTCGCTATTAGTATCCACTTATGTCCTCCACTTGATTTCTCTTGTATCTCCCCAATAAAATTGATTCCCCACTGATGAAAAGGGGCTTCAACCTACAAAGGTTTGAGTGGTGAAGCTCCTTGAAACTTCATTTTTTCTTGAGAACTTCTAACATGCTTCACATCTTCTTACATATGAAAAGGAATCATCAAAAACTTTTGGCCACTAATAACCAACCCTAAGAATCTTGTGTGCATTTGTCTTTATAGAATAATGGCCTCCACAGACCCCTTCATGCATCTCTCTCAAAACACGCTTGGCCTGTGAATCATCTAGACATAACAACAACATCCCATCCCTATTTATCCAAAACAAATCACCTTCAATGAACACATATTTAGACACTTTCAAATTTAAAGTTCTACTCTAATTATCACTTAATCCTTTAGGACACTTCATGTATCTGAGGTAATACATGATGTCTATATACCAGGGAGTATGCTCAATACTTGCAATTTCATTTCCTTCATCTTCTACAATAAAATTTTGATTTTCTCCAACATTTTCTTTTGCCATTAACTTGGTCAAACCTTGACCTCTCACTAATTTAGTGATCTGTATTTCCATATCAAATTCTTGAATTTTATTAATCCACCTGCATCTCTTTCCAGTTACCTTTACCTATGTCAAAATATCTTTAACAGCTGCATGAGGGTCACAAGTAATCACCTTAGCTCCAACAAGATATGGTTTAAAATCTTTTATGGATTTCACCAATGCAAACACTTGTTTCTCCATTATATCATATTTCAATTTTGATCCTCACAATGACTTACTGAAAAAAGACACAGGTTGTTCATGACCTTCCTCTTTTTTTGTAATATAACAACAACTATAGTATGCAATGAAGCAAATGAAAATATTTGAAAGGGTTTTGAAAAATCTGGAGACTTAAGGATAGGGGCTTCCTTGATGGCCTTTTTGATTGATATAAAAGCCTCCAATTCTTCTACAATCCAATCTATTTTTTTTTCCTTTCCTTATCATTTTTGATATGGGCTTAATGATTTCAGGAAAATTAGAAACAAATCTCCGAACAAAGTTGATCTATCAAAAAAAAGACTGGATGGCCTTAACAGTTTTAGGGATATGAACTTTATCTATGGCCTCAACCCTCTCAGGATCTATTCTAATTCCATCCTTTGAAACAATATATCCTAAAAAATTTCCTTCTATGACTGCAAAATGATAGTTTTTAGGGTTCAGGCTAATACCATATTCTAAAGCTTTAATAAATATTTTTTTCTAGATGTTCTACATGATCTTCAGCCTTTTTTGAATAAGCAGTAAGGTCATCTTGATATACCACCATTATAGCATTAATCAAGTCTGCAAATGCTACATCCATAGCTCTTTCGAAGGTTGCTCCTACATTTGTGAGACCAAATGACATTCTGACATAAACATATGTCCCCCATGGGGTTGTAAAAGTTGTCTTATACTATTCAAATTCTTTAACTTTGACCTAGTTATAACCTAAAAACCCATCCATCATAGATAACAGCTCATACCGTGTCACCTTATGTAGTATAGCTTCCATATTAGGTAAAGGGTAATTATCCTTAAGGGATGCCACATTTAGATTTCTAAAGTCCACACATAATCTAATATCTCCATTTTTCTTCCTCATAGGAACCAAGTTTGAAACACATGTTGAATGCCTGATATGTTTGACAATACCCCCATATCTAAGCTTTTCCAATTCCTCCTGCATTTTTTGTTCCAATGTTGGGTTGATAGGCCTTTGTCTTTGCCTGAATGGCTTTTCATCTAGTTTCAATGGGATTTCATGTTGAAACAAATCTTCCCTATATTCTGTAAGATCTTCATAAGACCATGCAAACACATGTTTATATTTTCTCAATAATGCAATCAACATTCTTTGAATTGTCGAGCTTATTTTCTTTCCAATGTATACCTTTTTGGTGCCAATTCAGTCCCTAAATTGACCTCTTCAATATCCTCCCTCTTGACTGGTGTCTGCTTCACGAGGGACCGATCATTTCCATCATATACCATTTCCAATGCCACTAGCCCCTTGGGAAGCTTATTAGTTTTAAGCTGCAAGACCTCTTTCCCGAATACTGTCTGCTTTCCATCTACTTCTAAAAAAGAATTAAAATCAATTTCTTGAGCCTCATATTGATCTATATAGTGAAGAAACTTTAAAAGGTTAGCATAATCATTAAAAACCTACCAACTGTATATATTGTCAGGCACAACGGGTCTTGTTTTGAACTCAATTTGAGACACTCCAGCCAATGTGATGTCATCTCTTCTTAGTGCTACATTGGCTAAAAAGTCTACCATTATGTTCTTCGACCTATCAATCCACTCAATGGAGAAAGCATCAAATAAATCAATTGAATCCCATACAACATTCCTGTATTGCTTCAGCCTTTTGTGTTTTGCTACATATTTTGATTTAACTTGAGAAACAACCAGCTTAGAATCCCCTAGAACAACTAAGAGCTTGATTTTATGTTTTACAGCCATATTCAAACTTGTTATCAAACCTTCATATTATGCTATATTGTTCATGCATTCAAATGCTAGAAAAAATGAATACTTAAAAGTAACTCCCTCAGGGGAAACAAACACTATTCCTACTTTGTTACCTTCTTGGCTGCGAGCTCCATCAAAATACATTTTCCACATGCCATCACAGTTTTTTGCAACATGCTTATCAATTGGATCACCATTGACTAACTCTGGCTAAGTTGGTTCTCTTTTAAAACTTCCAAGATCCATATCAAAAAATAAATTGACTTGATCTTGAGGTAAACAATCTACAATTATGTTCATCCTTGGTTCCCTGTACAACTTCACTTCCATGCCATTCATTGGAATTGTTGCATAAGACAAATCAAATTGGACACTTCTCCCAACTACTGCCCATATAGTAAGGGTATAATTGAAGCCCTATCAAATCAAATTGTCTGATCATTATTGTGTATTGCTAAGGGGGAGGATTATGCACATGTTGATACTGGTACATTGGATTGTTATATTATGCATGAAGATATGGCAGATATTGCTGATCATGAGGTGGTTGCGCATTTGTATGTTGTGATGCAGTATACGATGGATAATTTGGATATTTGTATTGGTTTCCCATTTGATTCTGAGGAACCTTTGGCTAATATGAAGGCCCTGCATAATTCTTTCCTTACTTATGAGGTGGTATATACTTCGGAAGATTAGCTGTCTAAGCCTTAATTTGAGCTTCTTGCAATTTCAAGTGTTGGATTACTTTTATCATTTGGATCTTTTCCTATTTAGATTTTTCTCTTTCTACTTCTTGTTTATGAAACTTGAACTATGCTTCTATTTTTCACAAGTTGATAATTCATAATTTTCTTGAGGGATCACATGATCAATAGGCTCATCTTGATTACCCTCCATTCTTTGATCATATTCCTGTTGATATTTGATTTGTTTAGCTTCGAGTTTAGCATCAAACTCTACCTATTTTTGAGGATTATATAAGAGATTTTTTTTTCTTCAGGGGTACAAGGTTTTGCACTTGATTTATCTATCCATGTATCATAATGGTCATATGTCTCACAATGTGGTCTTGTTGATTTGTCTTTATTCGTTATGCACATGTCATCCTCTTTCTTCTTACCCTTATCATCCTTATCTCCCTTATGTGTCCATTTACTGTTACTAGCAGGACCTCCCTTATATTGGGATTTTATACTATTCATGTTGAATTGATGCAATATTCTTGTCAAAGTCGCCACTCACTTTGTGAAAAGTGAGAAAAATGCAACTATTCTTGATTATATCCCTAGCGAAATAACTTTTCTCAAACTTCTCAGATTATGAATCTTTTTTCAATGACTCTATATTATAGTCTTCAACCATAATAAGTCCCCAGTAGATCACCAATTTGTTAGCTCTCAAAAATGTAGGTTTGAACCATGAGAGGTTGCCAAGCTCTCACAACGTTTTAGGGTAACAAACAAGGCCAAATGATTTAGACCTTCTACTCTTGGGTGCTGCTAAACCTAGGTGAGTGTACCTATTTGAATAAAGCAGACCTGACCTCTATTCAATTCCAAAAGCAATTTACCCACACTAGAAAATGGGAGTGGATAAATGAGTTTTATTTTGGTATAATTGTATAAGCAATATCAAGGCTAAAATTTAATATGTTCATATCTAAAAATGAATGAAATTAAAAAATGAAATAGAAAAGACTAGTGCCTTATTGGGTGTACCGAGTCAAATGAAAATTTGAAATGAATAACTTCTTTCTGGTAGAAACTCAAATTGTTCGACATATGGGTTTAAGTTTATAACTGGTATAAACATGCAAGAATGTGACTATTAAGTTCTTCTTAATAATCTAAATGAGATCTCCTAATTACTATGATTGATTTAAAGGATTTAATTTTTCCTTGAAAGACCCAATTAATCCAATCATACAGATACAAAAAGTGTGCACTGATAAACTAAACAATATCCTTGATATATCAGTTTAAACAATTAGAAAACATCAACCTTGGAGAAAACTTCAGAAATACTCTTAATTAGCACAACAAACAACTAAAACTAGAAAAATGCCACCAAATCAAATGAATTCAATTGAATCTCCATTGATTTTTACATGCATCATAGTCCCAAAATTCAACATTCTAATCTATACTATTTTTTGTTCCTCCTCTATCTAACTCTTCATTCACTACCCAAAGTGGGTATTTATACATCAGTTACTCTAAGAGTCGCGTCCCTTCATATTCACATCTCAGGCAGTCCTTTCATTCAGGCCTTTACCACTGCTCATTACACTCCCATGAAGACATCACATTTTCTCCCTGACATTCTAAGTCTCTTTGACCACCAACAGGCTACATATCACATTGATATCTTGCAGTCATACCAACACTTATGTCTTACCGAAATGTTTCTTTTAGATTTCCTTTTGATCACCAAGACATACTAGCTACTCCTGTTGATGGAACTTCATTTGGCACTACTCTCTTAGCTCTCGCCAATGAAACCTGTTTCGTCGAACATATCTCGAAGTCTAAATCTTGTCACCGTGACATAGAGGTTAGTAAGACTTGCTGACTTCATTTCAATGGCAACAATGGGACCCACCTCTTACTTTATTGACGAGACCGAATAGATGCTATGGGAAATTACACCGATAGCCTGAGTCTGGCTGATATAGTCCTTTGTGCTTCGATCGATAAAACTCTTATGTGCTCGATATGACTGACTCTGATGATTTTTTTTTGGCAATACAACTCTTTGTATTCCAATTAGTATCACTCACAATGGCTCGTTATGACACATATCAATAACCATTATCTCGCTGATAGAATCATTTTGTCGATAAGATAGTGAACTGCATCATGCCAATATGGATTCTTTTATTGATGAAACATTTCCAGCCTCCTGCCGATAGGCTACAAAAGATATACATTAGTATCTAATACTTTATGGATCGAGGATTCCCTCACCATCTCTTGCTGATATGAATTATATACTCAAATGCTCAAGGATAAATGAATTCTATGGGACGAAATGATGAAAACAAAATAAAACATGGGAAAAAATGATATGCAAAGTGGATTCTTATGCTTATGGTATGGGAAATTTTTGGGAACTAATGGGTACATGCAGCCATAAATTTTCAAAATTTTACATTTCTAAGAAATTCCAATCATTCGATTGGAATAGCTCTCTTGTAAAGCGAGCAATTTCCTCTATGTGTTAATAATCGAATTTAAAGGATGACAAATGTAATATCCACCAACCATTATAAAATATGTAATAAAAATATAGGCATACACTCATGCATTCGAACAACATGTAAATGGATGGTATGATAAGGGTGGGTGAACATTTCATGGAGCCCCAACCTATCTTTATTGGATTCTTAATATTGTACCCTTGTATTTAAAATGGAGTTTCAAATTAGGCTGAAATGATACTGCATAGTGATTTTCCTTTTTAAACATTTCCTATGTAGATGATTTCCCCATCAAGTAAGGAATTTCTTGCCTTAATACAAACCTTTGAACTCATCTGCTTCCAATCTTGCAATGATACTTGTCTTTATAAGCTACGATCTTCTTTCCATTAATCTCTAACTTTTAGAATATTGAAAATTTCCTCCAACCCTTAATCTCATGGCATATTGAATTATGCATCTCAGATGAAATCCTTTCATTAGTCTCAAGTCTAAGCTAGGAGTAGAATTTGGCTACAACTATAAGCTCACACTTTTATGCATATAGGAAAATGCATGGTTATTATTATATCATTGTATATGTGGAAGATAAAATTATCAAAGGATTCCCAATATAGATACTTATATGAATTAAGAGGTGTATACTTGCTTACTATGAAGGTCATGTGTGCTTAATAGAGGTCCTAGAGTAATGTGGGATAGATTACACTTTTAGTTAATTAAACTACCCTGATTGGAGTTGGAAAAGAGACGTGAAATCAAGAAAATGATATTATCATCCAATTACTCTTTATTCGGTGCTCACATACAAACCAACTTTCTATCGACCCATGAGAATAGCGGGTAACTTGCAATGAAGATCTAATGATTTTGTCCTCCATTTACTTATTGGCATATGAATATACATGTATTAGAAGGGGCATAATGCATACTAGGGTTTTTGAATTGTAAACATATGGCCACCCTCATAGCTTTTTACCCTTCTTGGTAATTAACCATATCCATCCTTCAGTCAGTTAGTCTTATGTGAATCATTTAACTATAGCATTTACAGTTTCTTAGTACCACTGTTATTGTGGATTCATCAACTATGTCTTTATTTCTGATAGTTCTGGCCATTAGATTAATTGGTTATGTTAGATAAATGATTATGTTAGATATGTATGTGAGGAAGTTAATAAGGGAAAGATTGAGTTACTAATAATTAGATAAATGGGATAATTTAGAAATTGGCTTCAGTCTAAGTAAATGTGATTATCTTCTAAAATGTAGATTTCTTTCACAGTCAATTAAATGATAAATGCCATTATGTGTTGAATTCACTATTGCTTTGGTTAATTGAGTTATGTTTTATATTATGTGGTTGATTAGTGCAATTAAGGTGATTTTTGGTTTTTATCAAGAGTTGGAGTCCTTGTTGTAAAGTGGTTAATGGTAAACTTCCAGAGGTGTAGGGGGAGTATCTTATTTGTTGGGTTTTATGATTGTCCCATTTTGAAGTGGTTGGTAACATTTTGGGTTATGTGCTTTGTGCAAGTTGAAAACCCTAAGGGTGTGCCTTTTGTCTTGGTATGGTTTCATGTGACCATGGTAAATGTGTGAGATGGTCAATGCCTTGCACTGTGTTATGATTCTTGTGAATCTCATATGTGAGAAAGATGGTTAATTCCTTTCTCTATATTGGATCCATATGATTATGTTGTGTATGCAAGATGGTAAATTCCTTGCTTGTTTTATAGGGATTACTAGTTGCAAGTAGCGGGAGTGGCTCTCCATGGGGGTCAATGTCTAGAGAGAGACTATCAGGGTAACTCATTGGAGAGTTTCTTAATTCAATGATAACCTAATTAATGAATTGGGGGGATGGGTAATTTTCACATAAGAAAGATAATTGGTATGCCTCACCCATGCTTGTAGTGCTCGTTTAGGCTAAGGATGGGTAGAGAAGGCCTGGTTTGCAAGATCAACTTCCTTTTCCTCATAAAAGGAATGTTGGTTCTACATGTGTCACCCTATGGGGCTAGCATTTAGTGAGAGACTATTAGGGTAACCCATGCTAGGACCATGTGATGACACTCTTCCCTATTTTAGTCTAGTATTCCCTAGTTATGTGTTTCTCCTTCTATTGTGTGTATGCCTCTAGAAGTGATGTAAGTTTCTATGTGATGTTATTTTTGTTACAATGTTGTGTTGGATCCTTCTTTAGTCTTGTTTATGTTAGCCTATTGTCTTCTTCACTGTTTGTTTGTATTCAAACCTTTTTTATCTCCTAGAACAAGGGGGTGGACCTTAGGGTTCCACATGGTTGGGAGGTTGGTGCTTTTTCCTCCATTGTGTTTCCCTTGTTGCTTGTTCGTGTGCGTGGAGGTTGTATCTTGTGTAGCAGATTCATGTTCTTGATCTAGTTTGAGGAGATAGTTTATATGTGTTGGACTTGTATATCAGTTGTATCATTTATTGAAATGTTAATGTAATATTCCCAAAAGCATTGGTGAAGCCTTATTGTACAGTGTAATTATGTAATAATTATGATGTACACTCATGTAATGGAAGTTGTATATATTTGTTAGTTGTATATAAAAGATCTTAAAGGTTGTTTATCTAATATCATGTTCATTTTTATATTTGTGTTAGTAATGCAGTCATGGTACCTTAGAGGACTCTGGTTTAGATTTTATGTTATGTTGTATTATGTAGTTCATTGTTATTTCCTTATAAAAGAATTTTTTCCATTATTGTTGCATGTTTGTGTTGTCCTCTCGGGTTCTATGGTGAGGCATTACATTTTCCTTGGTCAAACCCTAGTTTGGTAATTAAACCTTGATAATGAAAAAATGAAAAAATGAATGAATTGATGAAAGAACAAATCTTTTTACACCTCACCAAAACCTTTAATGGTTTTCCTTAGAGGACTAAAGTCTAAAAAATATCTCTAAGGATTAGGTATTGCATGAAATGGATTGATTTCTTGATAGATCTTGATGCTTGAATGCTTGTTTGAAACTCAAAACCTACATCACAATGTTAGCTCCAAAAACATGTATGAACACACATAAATCTTGATATCATGATAGGATATTGAATGTTGTAATAAATGACTAATATTTATCTCCTCTCCAATGTTCTTGACATTAATTATTGCTCTTGTGAAGTTCACCTCTAGCTTGTTAGATTTCAATTGATAAAATGATTGATGTAGCGACATCACCTTTGGATCACCTAATTTTGGTTTGAAGATCTTGGTCTTTGTTTTTTGTTCATTTTTTGTGTTGTTGGGTTTTATCTTTGACAAGTGGCAGGATCAGATTACTCTACAAGAATTTGAATTTCTCCCTTTAATGTTGCCAAAAGAGAACAAGACAGTTAGATAGAGAAAAAAAATAAAAGAAAAGGAGAAACTAATTTTCCTCAATTTTGAGAAAAGAGTGGCTACTAGTGAAAAGAGGGATGACTTGGTGGTAAAGAAGAGAATAATTGGATGGGTTGATGTTAATGACTTTTGATTGTTTCACTGCTCAAAGCCTTGGTTCAATAAGAGTATTTTCCCCTAAAGGAGAGAGACTTGTGTAGTTGAGTAGTGAGATATTTCTGCTAGAAAAAGGAAGGAATCAACATAATTCTAGGGATGGCGACTCTTCCTGGGAGAAGAGAAAGAAGGAAATAGTCATTCTTGAAGGAGCATACATGATAAGGATAGAGTGAAGGGAATTTCACAGGAAAAAAACCTGAATGATTGCATGGGAGAAAACAATAGGAAGTGCTTATTTGCATTTAAATTTTGTTCATTTCATTTTGATGCTTGATACCCTTGCATTCTATTACTTGTGTTAATAATAAATGTATGATAGGATATTGAATTCCTTTTGTTTCTAATTGTCACATGGTTTGAACTAGTTAGTCACTTCTTTGTTTGTGAAAATCACCATTACAGAAGTTTTGTTTAGGTGAACAAAGGGAGGTGAATCAATTGTTTTGAGGCTTTCTACTGTCTTGGAATCTATTGATTGGTTGCAGGTTTTGTAAAAAATAATATGAAATAAAATTTGTTTTCTCCCACTCATGTTTATGTGCTTTGAATCATGTGAATTGGACAAGAACAATTAAATGTTCTTGTAGCCTGTCTATGGTTATGATGGAACTTCAAATTTTTTCTCCTTATGTTTCATTCCTGCCCTCCCTTGTGTCACTAGTTTTCCATGGTGTTGGAATTTTTTGAGGGTTGGGGTTTTGACCTTATTTACATGTAAAACCCTTATGTTTGTTTTGTGCCTTGGTTGGGAGCTATTTTGATGTTACTTTTTGAGGGGTTCTAAAACAAATTATGCCCCATCATTTCGTCTAGGCTGGGTTCTTTTCCTCTTGGTGTTTTATTTCCTTCGTGGGTTTTTATTTTTCCTAAGTCTTGGCTGGCCCCAAGTTTCATCATTTAAAAAAAACTTATGTTGTTTTTTTCCATCTGCATAGTAATGTCCTCTCGTCCTTTTAATATTTTTTTCATTTTGCAAAGGGTTCAATTTTGTGCTACTATTGATCAAATGCCTTTGGATATCAATGGTTACCACCATCGCGTGATTGAGAGTTGTAGCATCTTTATTGATCGTGATATCATAGGCGGGTGCCATGTGCCCTTTCTGAAGGGTGAAATTTTCATGACCATTGATGTGCTACCATTTGATCTCAGCCGTTCCCTGCCATCCCACGATGACCCCACCACACTGCTTTGGTTGATTGCAATATCACGGGTAGGCGCCATGTGTCCTATCTAGAGAGGCCGAAGGGGATAAAATTTTAAGTGACCATTGATCAACTACCATTTGATCAACGGTCGCTCGCCATTGTGTGATCGAAAGTTACAAGGTTTTTACCAATCGCAATATCATAGGTGACTACCACGTGTCTCATCCAATGAAGCCAAAAGAATAAAGGAAATATTGTCCGGCCTTAAGTATACTAAAAGGTGGGTTACTAAATTACTCTTAGGGTGCACGTGTTTTAAATCAATGGATCTATTATAATCTTGGTGAAAAAATTGTTTGATGGATAATGATAAGGTTGGCGCCTATGTTGAACAAACAAGATGACTAATGCTCAAGATCTATAGTTGCCCACCATCACGTGATCAAAAGTTGCAGGACCTTTACCCATTGCGATATCGCGGGTGACTACCACATGGACTTCCTTGGTAGCATGTGGCATGGTGGGCCCCTTATTGCCATTTTGGCAATTATTTCAGCCTATTTTGAAGATGGTCATTTGATCATTTGATTCAACTGAAGGATTGATAGCTTGAATTTAAAGTTTGAGTCAAATATGGTTGGGGATGTTTGTACAGCACGCGGGTGAGCTTTAATGGTAGTTGAGGCCCTTACTGGCATTATTTAATCAATAAATCAGATGTTGGTTGGTGAGATGTGACTTTTGGCCCGATGCTTGTTTGCTCCTTCATTCTCTATAAGAAGGATTTCAAGGCTAGAAGTACGAGAGAGCAAGTTAGATAATTTTTGTCAAGTCTAGGTGAAGTTGCAAAGCAACTTGTAAAGTCTGATGGTTTTAAATAGAAATCAAATTTAGGTTTTGAGTCATTCTGTAATAGGTTTTGAGTTCATTGGGATTTAATGTTGCATAATAGTACTAGCATTTTAATTGAAATAAAATATTCAAGCTCATGTCTCTCCATTGTACATGCATATTTGAACTTTGAATAAAATAACTAAGGGTTCTTTTATCCATCTCACTGTTGTGGTGTGTATGAGTCTATTTTAGCTTTAATTCAAGGAATTATTTAAAATTCTTGAATGGGATTGTAGGAAGATGTGTTTTGTATAAGGATTTGATAAGTAGTATTGAGCTAGAATACATATTGATGAGATTACAAGGTAATGTTGTCAAGGATCTCATCTGTTATGTGTTAAATCATTCATATACCTTTAAATGCTCATGAATCTGACTCCTGCCCAATGGATACATGGAACTAGCCTAAGTTGTAATCACCCATATGATTCAATATTTGTTTGTCTTTTTCTTTTCCTAGAGCTTGCTACAAATTGCAAATCAATGACTATCTTATACTCTGGATTGTGTTGAAGTTATCTTATGCTCCAGGTAGTTGATATTATCAATGAACAACCGATTGTATTTGATATTATCCTATCATGTTGAGCTATTAAGTGAGATTATTTGCTATTGTTAATGTTGTTTATGATAATGGTGTAGAGGTTGTAAAAACATTAAGGGATTACCCTCCTAGGTCTTGTAGAGCCCGAAGTGTAGGAGGATTTTTAAAGTCCTCGTCAGTTGGTCTAGGTCCTTCGAGCTTCCCTTGATTAGAATTGGAAGTTCCATAGGTAGATTAGAAGAGAAGCCTGGTTACAGTGTAAAACTAAACCAACAAGATGGTGACTCTGCTGGGGACCTAATTTTAATATTTCTTGTTAGTGTGTCAATTGTTCATTTTGCATAGATTTTTTCATAGTGTTTCTATGATTTGAAGGTTGAGCATAAATTTTTGTGTTAGGTCTGTCCACTTTTTCTATTTTCATAAGTGTTAAAGGTTATATTGTAAAGAACTTTTATGTGTTGACAGTACGAGGTTCCAAAGGTTTTCATTCTCCACCACGTGTCTTTAGGTATTTGGTATTCCCAAGCTAATTGGGTGGCAACTCTGAAGCCTTTGCAATAGTGTGCATTTTCTTGTAAAAGGTTTATTATAGGTGGAAAGAAATTTTGGACTAGTATGAGGAATGAGGAACATTAGGTCATTCATGAAGAATCATTCAGAATAGAAATTGGAAGGATAACTTCCCAAACTGAAGAAGAAGGACTGGATAAAGAAAAGACTAGAATCTAGTAATGTTGCTCCCGCATCATAGGACCCTGTACATCAAGGTACAAGTAAGCTTTTACACCCTATCCCTGAAATTTTTTGAACAGGTGTCTAGAAGTTCAAATTCATATAGTTGTGGATTTTTTGATGCATTATTTAATACACCGGTTCAAGAAGATGTGACATGTCAAAATAAAGGGCCTATTAGTGTCAAATATGCTGAAAAGAGAAGAGGTAGGAGTAGAAGTTGAAGCCATCATAGAGAATGCACCAGTGATGTGCCTCCTCCTCCTGCTGAAAATGATGTAAACCATTTATTGTCTAAACATGTACTGGAAGAGGTCAATCTAATAGGCCTAGATGATACATCAAGTTTGAATGTGACTTTTCCTGACCTTGAAGATTTTTTTGGAGACATTAATTCTTTAAGGTGGGAAATCCAAAGCAAGTTGAGCTTAGGGTGAGAAGATAAAATGAGAGAGAAGCAGAGTTGAGGAATGATATGATTGAAAGGGATAGGTTTATGAGACAATTGGTAACAATGAAGCTCCTTAACCAAGAAGAACCTAAACCAAGTGTTGAAAGTCTAGTTGTACAAAAGATTGTTAATAAGGAAACAAAGCATGTGTCTAAGCAAAAACCAATAGGCCACATTGATGTTCAATCCAAGCCTACTGACACAAAACCCTTAAATCATGTTAAGTCTCAACCTAGTAAGCTTGTCTTAGATAAGGGAAAGCAAAGGGTTGAGGGGATTAAAATAAATGAGAAAGTGACTCCCCATTTCACTCAACAAGATCTCCAGCCACATGTGTCATTTCAAATAGAATATTCCTTAGAAAAGGATAAAAGGGAGAGTGAGGCTCTAGCAAAAGAGTTGGATAGAGCAGAATTTGAGGCTGCGAATGCAGAAATGAAGAGGAAAATAAGTTTCCTAAAAATGATAAGTATGGATAAGGTTGCACAAGCTACAACCTCCACAAATCATCAGGATGCCTTAAATAATAATCCTAAAATTACTCCAAATATTTATGACCTGAAGAATCATGCAAATAGGTCTATAAATCCAAATCAGGATGGTTCTAGAGCACAAGATTTAGGGTTTGGTGTTGATCCTCAGGTGAATGAAGGATTATTTCAACAGCGACCTATATAGTTGGAAAGGTATAGGCCATTATTCTTTGATGGCATCCCTGGTTATCCAAATCCCATCCCTAATAACTTGAGAGAAAAGATGAATAAGTTTTCTCTCAATAATTTTGTAACAATAGAGGAACACTTGAAAGCTTTTATGGATATGCTAAATGATTATGAGGTCGAACATGAAGATGTTGTAATGAAATTGTTTGTACAATCTCTGGTAGAAGATGTGAGTGATTGGTATAGAGGTCTCCCTAATGCTAGTATTGGTTCATGGGATGAGTTTGAAAAGTGTTTCAAGGAGCGGTATGGTGATAAAACTAATGCTAGTTTTATGTTAAATTAATTTAATAACATCAAGAATTCATTGAATGAGCCTGTGACAGAGTTTAATTTAAGATTTTAGAAAGCAATGTATAAATTGTTTCAGGTTTTGAGGCTGGATGAAAATGTTTGTTTAATTACATATTTCAATGCTTTTGATGTTAAAATGGCATATCTCCTTAGAGATAAGGACCCTCGAACTATGAGGGATGCATTTAGGGTGGATATAAATATTGAGAGTAATAGAAGGGATTTTGGAAAGTATGGTAGGAGAGAAGAACTTACACTTTTAAATAATCTTAAGAATAAAACTGAGAAGAGTCTGGCTGGAAAGCCTAAGGATGATGAAAAGTGGGAAAAGGTTTACAATACTCTGAAAGACATAAAGAAAACTATTGCTAAGAAAGAGAAGGGTATAGGAAATGAAAGGAAACCTTATAATAAAAATGATAGGCCACTCAAATTGAAAAATTATCCTTATAATACAAATTGGAAAGATGGAAAACCAATCTTGCTTAGCTAGAAACTTAAAAATGATTAGCACATGCCAGACCCCTTGCAAAAACATTTAGTGAATCTAGTACTAGATAGATCATGGTGTGAAGTGTGTGAACATCCACATGATCAAAATTATTGTGGTGTTGCTCAGTTGCTTGTTATTGAGGAAGTAGAAGAGGATGATCATGATCAAACATCAGAATTTGAGCAGGATGATGTAGATGTTTGTATGGCCAGATCATATGTTGATGAGGTAGAATGTTCCTCTGATGATGAAATACAAGAAGCTGATGTGGGTAATCAAAGGAAAAAAAGTGAGATATATCATCAATAGGTTTTTTCTAATGAGGAAGATGATTCTGATCATAATTCTTGCAATATGGAGTAGGCTAAAGATTCAGTGTCCTTAAGGAGACTGTCAAAAGAAGAGATTGTAAGATTGATTGAAGAAATGATTGCTCAGATGAGAAGTTCACTTCAATTGAGAAATAGAACTGTGGGTGGTGAGAAAGGTATACCTATTGGCTTGTTTATTAAATAATAAAAGGATAAAAATAGAGGTGTTAAGGTTGACAACAAAAGGGATGTTGTAAAAGCCAAAGAAGTTAAGAGTGATAAGGTTTGGGCTAAAAATAACAAAACCCCAAAGCCTCAAGAAGATGTGACTTCGTCACTGGTGAAGACAAAGGTGATTAGAAAGGTAGTTGAACATATTGCAGGAGATAAGAAGAAAAATAATCTAGGAGGAAGTAATCAACAAGAGAAAAAGGAAAATGATGAAGGTATGATGTCTAATTTTCCTAAATATACACCTGTAGATATGTTTGATGTGCTTTCTTAGGTTAAAGTAACTGTACCTTTGTTAGAAATTATGAGAATCAATTAACACAAAGAAAAGATAATAGCCTTGATCATAGATGTTGCTGGTAATAATACTAAACAAGGAAGTGGTAAAGAAGTGAAGGATAAAGAGAAAGAAAAGGAAGTGGAGGGAATTGTGTCACAAATTCCTCCTATATATTTAGGAAATTCTATTAACATGTGCCTTGAAAACATAACCCCTTTTTTCATAAGTGTGGATATAAACAGGAAAACCCTAATGAATTGTATGATAGATTTAGGGGCATCAAATAATGTTATGCCAGTCAAAATAATGGAGGCAATGGGCTTGACAATAGATACAGATCAAGGTAAATGTTATGCTATGGATTCAAGAGAAGTACCAGTTGTTGGAACTATCAAAGCATTACCTTATAAATTGACTCAGTACCCTGACAAAGATTTGGTCATGACTGTATTAGTTGCAGACATCTCACCTCATTTGTGAATGCTTTTGTCAAGAAAATGGAGTGCATCAATGGGGGGTAACATGCAATGTGATTTGTCATTTGCTACTTTCTCCATTGATGGTAAGGATGTCAAAATTGAAAGAGAATCAAAAGTACCTCATATGATTGAGCATGGCTCGATTGAAAATATGACATGTTTTATTGACGGTGGTATAGATGAGTTCAAGGTTGAGGAATATTCTAGCAATTGTGATAAGCCTACTACATTGATTGATATAGAAATAAAACAATTGTCAGAATCTAATGACTTGTGGACTATGTATTTTGACAGAGCAAGTTCAAAGGAAGGCTTTGGTGCAGGTGTTTTGTTACGATCACCAAATGGAAAGACATTCAGGTTCTCTTTCACTCTATTATTTGAATGCACAAATAATGTGGTAGAGTATGAAGCCCTGTTATTGGGGTTGAGATTGGCTGAAAAACATCGGATCAAGAAGCTCAAGGAAATTGGGGATACTGAGCTTGTGGTCTCTCAAGTTAGATCCAAGTATGTATCATAGAACAAGAGGTTGAAACAATATAGGAATGTTGTTTGGGATGAATTGGAGAGATTTGATGCATTTGGAATAGGATGGATGGAGAGGTCAAAATAAGGTGGAAAATTTATTAGCTAATATTGTAGTAAAAATAGAAGATGTCTTATGCTATAATTTCAAAGGTTGAGGTTAAAACTAGGCCATTTGTTCCTGATAACATAAAAAATTGGCAAGTTTTTGATAATGTTGATATTTTTAGATTTTTGAATTGTGTGGGTGAGTATGAAAATCAAGAAATTGACTTTGGAGCTTTTGTTGAAAATATTGATGGTAAGGATACTATATTTGGAAATGAGGTCATTCAATTAAAGACACACACAATTCCCAAGGGTCTAGTTGTACTAGAAAGAGTGTTTGATAATCAAGATAAGAAAAAATCTAATCACACTGCTTCCCATCCTGATGACTTGGAAGAGATAAATATTGGAACCAAATCATCCCCAAAGAAGGTATATATTGGAAAGAAAATGTCACCAAAGGTGAGAAAGATGCTAATTGAATTATTAAGGAAGTTTAGGCATGTATTTGTATGGTCCTATGATGATCTTAAGGCATACAGAGAGGATGTTTTCCAACATGAGATTCCTTTATGTGAAGATGCCAAGCCATTCAGACAAAAGAAAAGGCCTATTAATCTCACTTTAGCCCCCAAAATGCAAGAACTAATGAAACTAAGGGATGCAGGAATCATCAAGCCAATCAGACATTCATCCTGGGTATCAAACTTGGTACTAGTAAGGAAGAAAAATGGGGACATCAAGTTATGTGTAGATTTCAGAAATTTGAATGTGTCTTCAATAAAATAAAATTATCCATTACCCAATATGGAAGACATGTTGCAAAGGGTGATAGGCTGTGAATTAATGTCTATGATGGATGGTTTTTCTGGTTATAACCAACTTATGGTCACGGAGTCTGAGTAGTTTAAGACAACTTTCACCACACCATGGGGAACATATGTCTATGTAAGAATGCCATTTGGTCTAACAAATGCAGGGGTTACTTTTCAGAGAGCCATGGATGTGGCATTCTTAGATTTCATTAATTTTTTTTGGTGATCTACCAAGATGACTTGATAGCATATTCTAAAAGGGAAGATGATCATTGTGAGCATTTGGAGAAGATATTCATTAGAGCCTTGGAGTATGGTATTTCTCTAAATCCAAAGAAATGTGTATTCAGAGTACTAGAGGGAAAATTATTGGGACATATTGTTTCCAAAAATGGAGTAATATTTGACCCAGAGAGGGTAACTGCAATTGATAAAGTTTCACAAACCCGAAATGTCAAAGGAATACAACATTTCTTTGGACAAATAAACTTCTTAAGGAGGTTTGTGACAAATTTTACTAAGATAGTTCACCCTATTTCCAAAATTATCAAGAAAGGAGCCAAGGTTGAATGGGATAAGGAGTCTGTGTAGGTTTTCCAAGCCATTAAGGAAGCAATAAAGGATGATCCTTTGTTAAGAACCACTGATTTTTCCAAACCTCTATAGATTTCTTCATTTGATTCTTTCCACACAATTGCAGCTATATTGTTACAATAGAATGCATAAGGTTTTGAATAGCCTGTAGCCTTTTTCAGCAAATCTTTACAAGCTGCAGAACTTAAGTATGATATAAATGAAAAATAGGCATATGCACTTGTAAAAGCAGTAAAGGCTTTTAGGCCTTATTTGATGGGAGCTACTGTAATTGCCTATGTTCCTAGTATTGTTGTTAAGGACATCTTCACACAACAAGAAGTGTCAGGAAGAAGGTGTAGATGGATAAACATGATCTAGGAATTCAATATTAAGGTTTAGATTACTAAACTGGTAAGAGGACAAGGATTGGCCAAGCTCATGGCCCAAAGTAATCTAGAAGCAAATCAAATAAATTTGTTAGAAGAGGAGAATAGATCACACATATGTGATATGGAAAATTCTGAGTGGTATAAAGATGTGATATATTATTTGCAAAGAATGAAATGTCCTAACAATTTAAGTGAAAACGAGAAAAGGACATTGAAGTTACATGCTATCAAATATGCTATCATAGTTGGAAAGCTCTAGTGGAGAAATGGAGGTGTCATGTTGAAGTGTGTTGACCAAGGTCAAGCAAATGAACTTCTAAGTGAGATGCATGGTGGATTTTGTGGAGGGAATTATATGGCTAAAACAATTGCACATAAGATAATGAGGGCTGGATTTTGGTGGCCTACAATTTTTAAGGATGCACACCAACTAGTGAAGGCATGCGATGCTTGTCAACGTTTCTCTGGTAAGTTAAAGTTTTCTGGAAACTTGCCTCTAAAATCAGTTATAGTACAAGCTCCATTCCAGCAGTGGGATATTGATTTTGGAGGAGAGATATCATGTAAGTCTAGTGGAGGTCACTCATGGATATTGGTGGCTACTGATTATTTTACCAAGTTGGTGGGAGAAATTCTAACAAAGAAGGCCACTAGTAAAGTAGTAATTGAATTCTTGATGAGTTGCATATTGACTAGATCTGGGTGTCCAGAAAAGATTGTATCAGACAATGCAATGTGTTTTAGGTCTGAGGAATACATAGAATTCTATCAAAAGTATGGCATCCAAATTTCTTATTCATCACCATATCACTCACAGGGGAATGGACAGGCAGAATAAAGCAATAAAAGCTTGATGAAGATCATTAAAAGAACCCTGGATCAAAATAAAAGGACTTGGGATTCTACGCTGAGATTAACCATCTGGGAAAATAGGGTAACTGTGAAGAAGGAAATAGGTTGTGCCCCATTTGACTTGGTTTATGGGATAAATTCTAGGTTGCCCCAAAATAACTTAATGGAAATATATAGGTTTGTCTAGATGTATGATAATGAAATTGATGATGAGATACAATTGAGAGTGGAAGCTCTTATAGAATTAGATGAAACTAGGAGGGAAGCTCAAAAAAGAAATGCAAAATTGCAGTTGCAAGTAAAGAATTTGTATGACAAGAGGGAAACTACGAGGAATTTCAAAGATGGAGATTTGGTTTTAATGTGGAATGCCAGATTGGAAGATAAAGGGAAACATGTGAAATTTGATGCAATCTAGTTGGGTCCATTTTTTATTAATAGTAAGTGGGGTGAAGATTCGTACTTCCTCCAAGATATGACAGGGGATATCCTTGAACTTCCAGTTCATAGATAGTTCTTGAAGTTATACTTCACTTGAAGTAATCTTTTCCATGAACAGTAGCTTAGGTTTGTATATTTTGTAAATATTTTGTACATAGTTTAGGTTGTTTTGTCCAAACAATCCCCTTTTGGTCATCTCTGCATCTTGGTCTACTCCACCTAAGATTTTGAATTCTCACTTCATTCCATTGGAATGAACATCCCGACTTGGAGCCACTAATGGAACTTCAAATTTTTGCTCCTTATGTTTCATTCCTTCCCTCCCTTGTGTCACTGGTTTTCCATGGTTTTGGAATTCTCTGAGGGTTGGGGTTTTGGCCTTATTTACATGTAAAACCCTTGTGTTTGTTTTGTGCCCTAGTTGGGACCTATTTTGATGTTACTTTTTGAGGGGTTCTAGAACAACTTATGCCCCATTGTTTCGTCTAGGCTGGGTCCTTTTAGTCTTAGTGTTTTATTTCCTTCGTGGGTTTTTATTTTTCCTAATTCTTGGTTGGCCTTAGGTTTCATCATTTAAAAACAACTTATGTCATTATTTTCCATCCACCTAGTAATGTCCCCTCATCCTTTTAATAAATGTTTTATTTAGTAAAGGGTTCAATTTCGAGCTACTATTGATCAAATGCCTTTAGCTATCAATGGTTGCCTGTCATCGCGTGATCGGGAGTTACAAGAACTTTATTGATCACGATATCATCGGTGAGCACCATGTGCCCTTTCTGAAGGGTGAAAATTGCACAACCATTGATATGCTATTGTTTGATCTCAGTCGTTCCCCACCATCCCACGATGACCCCAACACATTGCTTTGGTTGATTGCGATATCGCGGGTGGGTGCCATGTCTCCTATTTGGAAAGGCCGAAGGGGATAAAAGTTTAAGTGACCATTGATCAACTACCGTTTGATCAACGATCACCTGCCATCATGTGATCAAAAGTTGCAAGGTTTTTACCGATCGTGATATCATGGGTGAATACCACGTGTCTCATCTGATGAAGCTGAAAGAATAAAGGAATTATTATCTAGCCTTAAGTATATTAAAATCCAAGTTACTAAAGTACTATTAGGGTGCACATGTTTTAAATCAATGGATCTATTATAATCTTGGTGAAAACATTGCTCGATGGATAGTGATAAGGTTGGAACCTATGTTGAATGAAAAAGATCACTAATGCTCAAGATCTATGGTTGCTCGCCATCACGTGATCCAAAGTTGTAGGACCTTTACCAATTGTGATATCGTAGGTGACTGCCATGTGGACTTCCTTGGTATTGTGTAGTATGGTGGGCCCCTTATTACTGTGCTGGCAATTGTGTCAGCCTATTTTGAAGACAATTGTTTGATCATTTGATTCAACTAAAGGATCGACGGCTTGAATTTAAAGTCTGAGTCAAATATGGTTGGGGCCATTTGTGTGGTGTGTGGGTGAGATTTAATAGTGGTTGAGGCACTTAGTGGTGCAATGGTTCGTTGGTGAGATGTGACTTTCTGGCCCAATGCTTCTTTGCTCCTTCAATCTCTATAAGAAGGATTTCATGGCCAGAAGTACGAGAGAGCAAGTAAGATAATTTTTGTTGAGTCTAGGTGAAGTTGTAGAGAACCTTGTAAAGTCTAATGGTTTTAAAGAGAAATGCAATTTAGGTTTTGATTCATTCTATAATAGGTTTTGAGTTCATCGCGATTTAATGTTGCATAACAATACTAGCATTTGACTTGAAATAAAAGATTCAAGCTCATGTCTCTCCATTGTACATGCATGTATGAACTTTGAATAAAATAACTAAGGTTTCTTTTATCCATCTCATTGTTGTGGTGTGTTTGATTCTATTTTAGCTTTAATTCAAGGAAATAATTAAAATTCTTCAATGGGATTGTAGGCAGATGTGTTCTGTATAAGGATTTGATAAGTATTATTGAGCTAGAATACATATTGATGAGATTACAAGGTAATGTTGTCAAGGATCTCATATGTTATGTGTCAGTCATATACCTTTAAATGCTCATGAATCTAACTTCTGCCCAATGGATATATGGCACTAGCCTAAGTTGTAATTACCCATATGATTTACTATTTTTTTGTCTTTGTCTTTGCCTAGAGCTTGCTACAAATTTCAAATCAATGACTATCTTATATTGTGGATTGTGTTATAGTTATCTCATGCTCCAAGTAGTTTATATTATCAATGAACAACGAATTCTATTCGATATTATCCTACCATGTTGAGCTATTAAGTGAGATTATCTGCTATTGTTAATGTTGTTTTTGATAATGGTGTAGAGGTTGTAAACACATTAAGGTATTACTCTTTTGGGTCTTGCAGAGTCCGAAGTGTCGGAGGATTTTTAAAGTCCCCGTCAGTTGGTCCGGGTCCTTCAAGCTTCCCTTAATTGGAATTTGTAGTTCCATAGGTAGATTAGAAGATAAGCTTGGTTATAGTGTAAAACCGAACCAACAGGTTAGACCAAGGAACTCTTTGTGCTTTGATTGTTGGGATTAGCTCTTGGTATCAGAGTAGGAAGAGATTGAGGAAATTGGGAAGTTGGTTTTATGCCACTGAGAATTATGAGAGGTAGAGGAGCACAAGGAAGAGATAGAAGAGGACATGATGATGGAGTTCTTGAATTGTTGCAGAACTTGACTACACAAATGTATGCCATGGAGAGGGAACAATGAAGAGTAACACCAATGGATGATTACAAAGAATTTGAAGAGGAAGAGTGACCAAAAGCAGATGATGACAAAGAGTAAGAAGGACCAAAAGGAGTGGAATAAAGATTGATTTAAGCAGTGATGAATGTGGGAGCCAAAACAAGAATTGAGGTTCTAACATATTTAGGAATTCTAAATAAAGAAGAACTCATTGACTGGATTAATGATCTAAACAAATACTTTGAATATGAAGGAGTTGTAAAAGAAAGAAGGGAAAAATTTTCTTATACAAGGCTTAAAGACCACACAACAATGTGGTGGGACTATGTGCAGTTGGAGAGATGAAACTGAAACAAGGAAAAGATAGCCTCGTGGGACAAGATGGTGCTAAACTGAAGATGAAGTTTCTTCTCACGGATTATCAAACTAATCTTTTTTAGAAGATTGCAGAATTTGAAGTAGAAGGTTATGCCAGTCAAATAATATGCAAAGGAGTTTTACAAGTTGGTGATTCAATCAAGCCATAGCACAAAGAAGATATGGAAAAAGTGGAAAGGTTTTTGAATGGGTTGAGATATAGTTTGTAGGGTGAGTTGACTTTAGTGTCACCAAGAACTTTGGAGGAATCCTACTAGTTTTCCATTAAGGTAGAGGAGAAGCTTATGAGAAAGTAGAATCAACAAGGATGAGGTTGAGGATGAGGTTATGGAGAAAGAGGAAAACAAAACCATCAAAATGTTGATGCAAGTAGTTCAAGAGGGAAAATTAAGGTGGAAAAAGGAGGTTATCAAGATAGATGAGAAAGCTTAGTTGGAAGCGATGGTTGTCAAGGGAGAGGAAGAGGTTTTGTAGGGAAATGTTTTAAGTGCAATTATTATGTGAGTCACAAGAGTTGGGAGTGTCTAGAATCTTCCTAAGGAGGTTACACAAGGCTTGAAAGGAGGAATCAGGTGGTGCGAGTAGATCAAGAGAGTGCATGATAATTTTCTCCAAGAAAGGAAGAGCTTGATTCCGGATAATCTTTGTTATTCAAAAGAGTGTTGTTGACACTATCAAAGGAGAGTCAAGAATATATAGAAAGGAAAGCTCTATTCAAAATGAAGTGCAAAGCTAAAGGAAAGTGTTGTAAACTAATCATAGATATTGGTAGTACTAATAATATTATTGCTATGGAAATGGTGGATATGTTAGGTTTTAAGAAAACTAAGCATCCTACACCATATAAAGTTTCTTGGTTGTAAAAAGGTCACTAGTTGTTGGTAGATGAGCAAGCTTTGGTTGAATTTCAAATAGGTAATTATAAGGATAGTATTGTGTGTGATATCATGTTGATGGATGTATGTCGCCTGCTACTTGGTAGACCTTGGTAGTTTGACCGAAATACCATACATGATGGGAGACATAACACCTACATTTTTGAGAAGGATGGTCTTAAACATACTTTTTTTCCTTTACAAGAATCAAAATAGGACAATCATAGCAGTGGTAATAAAGTGATGTTGATAAGAAGAAAGGATTTTATACATGGAAGGGAGTCAAAGGAGGTAGCAACAGTAACCAAAGAGGTGAGCCATCATTTTTTTCAAGGTTGCATAGGTGGAAATAATGCTGATTTGTAGGTAGGACAACCAACAACATGTGTTGCAACAGAAGAATGTGAAGTTGGGGAAGCTATTGGTATTCTCAAAGATGTAGAGATATAGGAAATTTTGAAACAATAGTGCCAAGATGGATACGTGGGAACGAATCTACATGAACAAAGTGCAGAGATAACAAAAGAGGAAGTGGAAGATGACTTGATTCTTCAAATTGATGTTGTTGAAAGAGAGTGGCTTGAACTAACATGAGGTGTGATAAATAGTGCAACCATAAAAGAGGAGAGAAGATCTCATTTTTCAAACCCCTTGGATATACTTAAAATTGATTCTCATGAAGATGCAAGAATTGTAGTGGAGTGGGAAATGAAAAATGAATGTGAAAGGTGCAACAAAGAGAGGTTGTCTAGAGAATAGATGAAATATGTTGAAGATGATGAGATGGAGCATGGAAATAGGAAGAAAGGTTCGATGGATGGTTGACATGAATCTAGGAATGACTATGCATCTATGACTATCATCTCATAGTGTAATGAAGGGTATATTCCAACCATATATTGGAAGAAAAGGAAGAAGGTTAGTCCCACTGATGTTGGGATTAAGGTATCTCAATCTTAGAGTCCTAATATTGATTTAGTTTTATGTATTAATGTATTTATTTAATTTCCTATAATTTCATGTTACAAATTGGGACCCACCGGCTGGGTGGCATCCCCATTGGAAGTGACTAGATGACACATCATCATCCCAAATGGACATAGGTGTCCCATTCTGGAATCTTTGACATATGAAAAATTCTATGATGTGCCATAAGGAATATTTGAATGCTTGGAGAAAGTTGGCACCCAATACGGGTTATGATATGATGTAAGAGAATCAACTATTTTTATTTAGTTAAAATAGATTCTCTTATAGATACTATGACATATTCTATGGTAGATTTATGACATATTATATGGCAGTTGTAAGGCATTTTTCATAAGATATTTTTAGCATATTCTAGGTGCCCAAGCTTGGAAGAAGAATATTTGCATGTTTGACAATTGTAAGAGGTGTAAGGGAAAGTTTTACATGTGTCCAAATGCATGTCTAAGGCATTGGATATTGTGACATGTGGATTTGGATTCCCCTCACCTTCTAGATTCCTCTTGAAGCTTGTATCTCTCTATAAAAAGAGTGCCTTACATTGTAGAATGCATCATTTGTTTGCAAGTAATGAAGTGTTGCCAGTATCACTCTAGAATAGGTGTTCATGTTGAAGAAGCTTTGTACTTGGTGATATCTTGTATTCATTATTTTGAAGTAATGGAGAAAGTATTGTGCTTTTAGAGGGTGGGATTTTTTAGCCAAAAGGGTTTTCTCCACGTATATCTATTGTTATTGCATTTGTGTACTTGATGTTCTATTTCTATTATTCTCTATGTTTATCTCATATTGTAACAACATAATGTGTTAAAACAAAATTTGTCTAACTCTCCTCTTCTTAGATAAGTGTAGGAAGCTTTTTCTGCTTAGCCAACTTCCTTTGATTTGGTATCAGAGCCTGGCTAGCCTTGGTTCCTTTTTTGGGTTAGAAGGGTTTTTTGAGCTAATCTCTATTTCAGTGGGAGTTTTTGTAGAAGTGTGTGTTTTGTTACCTTGTTTTAGGAAAGAGATGTCAAGCACATCTGGGAAGATTGAGATAGAGAAGTTTAATGGTGGTAATTTTGAGTTGTGGAAGCTCAAAATGGAAGACATTCTTGTAGACCATGATCTATAGGTTGCTATTTCTAGAACCAAACCTTTAGGAATGAAACAAGAAGATTGGGATCTCATGGATAGGAAATCAAAGGGTCTTATTAGACTTTGTTTCATTGATTCCATCCTCTTGAACTTCCATGAAGAGAATTTTTTTTCTTCTCCGTGGAAGAAGCTTGGTGATGTCTATCAAGCTAAATCCTTGGAAAACAAGATTTTCCTAAGAAATAATATGTATTCTACGAAAATGGAAGATGGAGGATCTATAGCAGATCATCTAAATGTATTTAACATGGTTGCACAATTTGGTTTCTTTGGAGACAAGATTGATGAACAAGACTGTTGCATGCTCCTTTTGTGTTTGTTGTCAAGCTCTTGGGATCACCTGGTAATGGCTATTGGAAGCACTGCTTCCACCTTCAAGATGGATGAGGTTGTTACCTCATTATTATCTAAAGAGATGCAAAGGAAGTCTTCTAAGATGGCCAAGGAGGCCCTTGCAATCTGTGTCAGGCCAAAAGAGAGAAGCAAAAAGAAAGACAAGAAATCTAAGTCAAAGTCTCTGGGGATATCTAAGTCTCCTAGTAAGAAGTCCAAGGAAAAAATTTAGACATGTGGTGAAGTTGGTTACATTTAAAAATATTGCAAGAATAAGGAGAAGAAGAAAAACAAGTTTTTCTTTGATTTTGAATTTGAGAAATCATCTCTAGATGATGGAGAAGCATTTATTGTGGCCTTGGAAGCCCATGCATTGGATGATGTGTGGTTGATAGATTCAAGTGCATCCTTTCACATGAATTCTCATAAAGATTGGATCTCAAAGTATGAGGAAGAAAATGGTGGAAAGGTGTACTTGGTTGATGACTCTTATCAAAAATTAGTTGTCGTGGAAGAGTGAAGGGGATTAATGGTGTCTTACATATCTTGAGTTTGGCATGAAACCTACTTTCTGTAAGTAAACTAAATCATTCAGGAGTGCAAGTTGTTTTTTTTGGTGGAGGATTTAAGATGACTCTAAGAGGGGATATGGTGTTGGCTAAGGTTGTTCATATTGGAAATTTTTGGTTCAACTTGATATATGAACTATATAGTGCAATAGTTCTTCTAATGTACCAAAGAAGAGATTTTGGATTCTTCATTCTCACCATTAGATCATGTAGAGAATAAGCATGTTGTAGGTACATCCATTGGTCATCCATTTTGGGTACTTAAGGGTGCTCATTCCATGGAAACAAAGCTTAATATAGAGAAGAGAATGTTATGGCACCAAGGACTTGGTCACATTGGTGAGAAGGGTCTTGGAACCCTAAAAAATAAGAGCCTTGTTGAAGGCCTTGATGATTGTAATCTCGTGTTCAACTTTTATGAACATTTTGTATATGGAAAACAACACCATATTTATTTTTACTCTAGTTCTCATAAGTCTTCTAGGGTTTTAGACTATGTACATGTAGATGTTTTTGGTCCTATAAATGTTCATTCATTATCAAAATATGTATATTTTATTTATTTCATAGATTACTATAATAGAAGGACATTTGTTTATTTTTTTAGAAGGAAATCCAAAGTCTTTAGTCAATTTAAGGAGTTTAAGGCCTTGGTAGAAAATTAGACTAGGAGAAAGATTAAGTGTTTGAGAACTGATAATGGTGGTTAGTTTTGATTCATAGATTTTGACATGTTCTATAAGGAGCATGAGATTGAGATACATAAGATAAATCCCTACACTCCACAAAAAAATGGAGTTGTAGAGAGGATGAACAGAACATTGATGGAGAGGGCTAGGAGTATGTTGAGTGGTGCTAACCTTGAACAAAAGTTTTGGACTGAAGTGGTAGCCACTACATGTTATTTGATCAACAAATCTCCTACATCAACACTTTTTGGTAAGACACCCATGGAGGCATGGTCTGGTAAAAATCCTTTGATGAGACATATTAGAGTATTTGGTTGTGAAGCTTATACTTATGTTTTGATTGAGAAGAGGTCAAAGGTGGAGAACAAGGCTATTAAGTGTATCTTTATAGGCTATGGTGTCAGTGTGAAAGGGTAGAAGCTTTAGGATCTAGAAGCTCAGAAGGTTCTCTACAGTAGAAGTGTGATTTTTAGAGAGATTAAACCTTCCACTATTGAGCTACAACCAGAGAAAGACGAGAAATAGAAGGAGGTGGTATAGATTCCACCTACTCCAAAGAAAGAAGAACCAAGTACTCCTATTGGAATTGATGATGAGGAGAGCTCTTGTAGTTTTGAATGTTTTGAAGAAGAAGGAGAACCTCAACCTCAACGTTTGAGGAGGTCTACATGAGTTAGGAATTAAACAAAAAGGTTTGGTTATTCATTATTTGATTCGAGTTGCATATTTTCCTTGATTACTAATACTAATGGGCCTAAAATTGTTAGAGAGGCTATAGGTATGAATGATTCAAATTCTTGGATGAAATCCATGGATGAGGAGATGGATTCTTTAAAGAAAAATAAAACTTGGGACCGGGTACCTTTTCCTAGTGGAGGTAAAATTGTTTGTTGTAAATGGGTTTTCAAGAAAAAAGTGTGGTCCTGATGGCAGTGTTGAGAAGTATAAGGCATGGTTGGTCACTAAGTGGTTTTCTCAGTGGAGGGAATTGATTATGGGGAGATATTCTTTCCTGTAACAAAGTTGGCATCTATTCAACTTCTGTCGTCACTTGTAGAAGCATATGACTTAGAAGTGGAACAAATGGATGTGAAAACAACATTCCTTCATGGTGATTTGGAGGAAGAAATTTACATGTCACAAGTAGTACATTTCATTGAAAAAGGTAAAGAAAGTTTGGTTTGCAAGATGAAGAAGTCTCTTTATGGTTTGAAATAGTCTCCTAGAATGTGGTATCAAAATTTTAATACCTATGTGTTGCCACTAGGATTTTAGAGATCTAAATATGACCATTGTGTATACTTAAAAACTGAATATGGTCACATTATCATTATTGTTCTATATGTAGATGATATTTTATTTATTGGGAATGGTAAAAGTATGATTTGAGATTTGAAGTTTCAATTGTTAGCACAATTTGAGATGAAAGACCTAGGTGGAGCTAGGTACATTCTAGGAATGGAAATCATGAGAGACATAGCTAATACAAAATTTTGGTTAAGCTAGAGAAAGTATGTGAACTTGGTGTTGGAGAGGTCAACATGGTATATTTCTCTATAATTATTTGTTCTTGTGATGCATGGGATGAAGCTTTCTATGAATGATTGTACAAAATCTCCTACTGAGATGGAGGACATACTAGAGTTACATACGCAAGTGCATTTGGAAGTCTGATGTATGTGATGGTGTGTATGAGACTAGACATTGCCCAAGAAGTGGGAGTTCTTAGTCATTTCATTGCTAATCTTGGATGGGTGCATTGAGATGCAGTTAAAATAGTGTTTAGATATTTATAGGGCACTTTCGAGTATGCCTTGTGTTTTCATGGTTATCCTACTAGACCTCAACATTCTATGAGCATTAGAGGATATGTGGATTTGGATTGGGTAGGTGATATTGGCAATAAAAGATCCACTAGTGGTTATTTGTTTATGATGTTTGGTGATGCTATCAGTTGGATGATTTGTTGGTGTAATTAATTATTTAATTACACTTTAGCATAAGTTTACTTAGGCATATTTTATTTACTAGGTTAATTATTATCCTTATCTAGTTGAGCTGTCTTTTTTGCTCAAGATAAGATTAGGGTTGTGCATGATTTCCTTTTTGAAGGCTTTTGTATTATTTGTAAAACAATTACTTTCAATAATAATTATTTTGGTTTTATGCTTGCACATATTTGCTCTAAAGGTTTACAAAATATCTCTTCTTTTTTGTTTTGAATATCTATTGCATGTGATAGGTAATTTCTTCTAGGTGATTCTTGGTGACTGTGAAGTTGGTGTTTCAACTTCTACATAGTATCAGAGCTCTAGACTTGTTGCTACCTATTTGTGATTTGAAGATATTCTCTCACAACATCATTTTCTATGTGAGGGTTCGAAGCCAGGCTATTTTTTTGTGCATCTAAGGGTATACAATTTTTTTGTACATTTTTGGGCCAAATAGACATCGCCATCGCGATCAAAGCACCAAAAAACCCCAAAAATGCCTTTCATTTTATTGATTTTGGAAAAATTTGAAAAAAAGGTAAAAATATTTTAGCCCCAAGCCCGT
Organism: Sequoia sempervirens; assembly: GCA_007258455.2. Classification (NCBI taxonomy): domain Eukaryota; kingdom Viridiplantae; phylum Streptophyta; class Pinopsida; order Cupressales; family Cupressaceae; genus Sequoia; species Sequoia sempervirens. The sequence goes on from VDFB02193867.1 coordinate 626,045,658, forward strand.
ACAGCCCCAGGGCATGATTCATGAGGTGAAAATTTTCAAAAATTAAAAAAATCAAATTTGCAAAAAAAATTATGCGCCGCTAGATATAAAGGAGGCTTCCACCGGATCTCAGCCTGGTGGCCACTGGATCGCCACTTCCATTGGCAACACCCTCCTTTGTGCCACTGCTACCCAACGACATCCTTACAACCATTGCTTGCCACTGGTTCCACGTCGCTCTGCCAGGCTCAGCCCCAACGGTCTTTATTTCCAACTACAATCGTATTAGAGTCCAAGAGCCTGGCCTTAGCCCCCGCGGGCTCTCTGCAGCGCTTGCCAAGGTCCTATTGGTGTCTAGGCACCTAGCCTTAGCCCCTACCAAATTTCTTTTTCCCCCTTGCAATGCGCAGTTGTATGGAGGATTGAGGGCCAGCCCCTGGGTGCTAGTTTTTTGCTCCATGTTAGCCTTCAAGGTTCTTTTTATAGGGCTTTTTTTGTTTTCTCATAACTTTTGCAAACAAAGGCCTTTTTTCAAAAATGAGATACTGTCAGAAAGCTGGTTTGACAAACTTCACAGTGGTGGTGGTTTTATTTTTTTATTTTTCAATTTTGGTGCCTTTTTCACCTATCAAAGCCAAAAGTTGTTTTTTTTTGCTCTAGAAAGCGTAACTTTTGCGTCTTGGCTCTGTTTTTTGAAAAAAAATGGGTGTTGGAAAGATGGTTCAGTGCTCTACACAGATATCAGACCTATTTTTTCAGATTTTTTTTACTAGGTATCTGATATTTGTATTTGATATTAGCCTTTATCTTTTCAGTTATTTTCTTGGGAAGTGTGTAATTAGGATATGTTTTTGAGATCAATGAGCATTGTTTTTTTATTTGAGGGTATATATTGCTGTTTTATATCATGGATACACATAAAATTTCACCCCTTAATCCATTCAACTATTTTGGTTGGAAAAAAAATGGAGATTCATTTGAAACATAAAGGGTTGTATAGGGTAACCATGGGTACAAAAATTGAACCTACAGGTGCAACTAAAAAGAGAAAGTGGTTTAATAGGTGTGATGAAGCTTATGGTATATTATGTCTATCTTTTTCATCTGACCTTCTTTTTCATATTGAGTCTTGTACTACAATAAATGAGATCTAGACTAATTTAGAGTCTTTGTTTGGGAAGTTGGATACTATGAGAGGGTTTCAGTTAGAGAATGAGCTTATTGGCTTAAATCCTGGGGATTTTGACAACATCTAGGAGTTTTTCACCAAACTCAAGTCTCTTAGTTTGAAGTTGTCATACTATGGTGTTCAAAAGGAAGACTCTCAATTGATATTGTCCATTCTTTCTAAGCTTGGACCAGATTATTAAATTTGTGTATCTACCTTTTATGCCACTAGGGATGCACTTGGTATGAGATTCACTAGGCCATCTCTTGATGACTTTGCTTCATCTCTCACTTGAGAGCAATCTAAGTTAGCTAGCATGGGCATAGTGAAACATTCTTCCTCATCATAGGAACTTATTGCATCACAGGAGCCCAGAGATTAGAAGGCTTCTAGAGGTAAAGGCAAGAAATAGAAACAAAAGGATTCCAAACCTCATGAGTAGTAGAAGGAGTCCTCAGATTCATCCTCCTCTTTAAAGGGGAAATCATCTAGGAAGGAGAAGACTACATGTGCATATTGCAAGAGGGAAGGACATGCATAACATAATTGTTACAAGAAGGACATTGATGAGCTAAAACATCTTCTTTAGAAACATCATATTGATTTTCCTTCTAGGATATTTGCATCATCTTCTTCTCTTCATTCTTCTTCTTCAGAGCAGAATGATAGGGGCACAACTAGTTTACATACTTCATCAGATATGAAGGGACATGCTCTTTGTGCTTCTTCAGGTATTGGATCAAGGAGATGGCTTCTAGATTCAGGAGCATCTCATCATATGGCATCTTCAAAGACTATGTTCACTTCTTTTGAGCCTTGCACTATGTCTCCCATTTTGATGGGAAACAACACTTACATGAGTGTTACAGGGAAAGGGTCTATTAGTTTTGGGGACCACTCCATTCAAGATGTCTTGTGTGTCCCTCACTTGACAAACAACCTTCTTTCCATTTATTACATCACACATGGAGGCACTGGGAGATTTGTGGAGTTCACACCTGATTCAGTTATCATCAGAGACTTGGAGAGTAGAGTAGTTATTGTTACTGGGATAGTGGATCACTCATCTCGGTTGTATTCCTTCATTGATTTTTCTACTGATGGTGCTTTTGCTCCTACAGTTGTTCCTCACACTTCTAGTGTGCATCATCATTTAGAGGAGAGATTTAGCTTCTTGAAAATTGGTGTTCTTACTTTGGATCTTGTTCTTGATCCTTCCCTTCCATATCCTCCACCTCCTTTTGCTATTGTTGTGGCTATCGATGTGGATTCTTCTATTTCAATGCAGTAGGATCCTATTGATCATCCATCTTTGGAGGTTTCTATTCAGTCTTCACCTACTTTGACTTATTCATTGGTTGAGGTCACACCTACTTCTATGGAGACATCTTGGGCTACACCTATTCCTCCTTTAGAGATTGCTTTAATTTGGCCTCTTCCCTCTCACTTCTTTCAGGAGATGTAATTTCTTCAGTTCTTTTGGAGTTACTTCATTCTAGGGGGGATCTATGGCCTATTTCTTCCTCTCTTATGGGGGGGGTTCTTTCATGTATTTGTGTGATGGATGGAGTCCTTGGGAGGTCTTATGGAGTCCTCCATCTTTCATCACTTAGTTAGTTTGCATTCTATTTTGGGGAGGAGTTTTGTTCACATGTGGTTTTCTCGTTTACCCCATTTGATTTATTTTTCATTGCATTTGTAAATGAGTACCTGATCTGGCCTTGTTGTTGGGACTCATCTCTTGCATAATAATTTTCTTCTCCCTAAGTTTCACTTATTGGGGGGTGTTGGTGTAATTAATTATTTAATTACACTTTAGCATAAGTTTACTTAGGCATATTTTATTTCCTAGGTTAATTATTATCCTTATCTAGTTGAGCTATCTTTTTTGCTCAAGAGAAGATTAGGGTTGTGCATGATTTCCTTTTTGAAGGATTTTGTATTATTTTTAAAACACTTACTTTCAATAATAATTATTTCGGTTTTATGCTTGCACATATTTTCTCTAAGGGTTTACAGAACATATCTTCTTTTTTGTTTTGAGTATCTATTGCATTAATAGGTGATTGCTTGCAGATGATTCTTCGGGACTGTGAAGTTGGTTTTTCAACTTCTACATGAGTAAGTGATAGGTTTTCGTCACGTTGTCCATGACAGAGGAATATTATATGGCAACCACTCATGCTTGTAAGGAATCCATTTGGCTTAAGATATTGTGTTCTTATATTGGTTTAGATGTAGGACAAATTACTATTTGTTGTGACCGTCAAAGTACAATTTTCCTAGCAAAGAATCCTAGTTTCCATGCTAGAACAAAGAACATTGATGTTCAGTATCATTTTTTTGTGATATGGTAGAGGATGGAAAGGTGAACTTGGAAAAGGTTGACACTTTAGTGAATGTTGCAGATGCACTGACAAAACTAGTGAGCATAGAGAAGTTTATATGGTGTTTCGATTTCATGGGCCTTGGGGCCCTAAGTAGATGATTCTATGTGACTCTTAGCAGGCCTTCGACAAGTGGGAGAATGTTGGGATTAAGGTTTCTCATCCTTAGAGTATTAATATTGATTTAATTTGATGTATTAATTTTATTATTTAATTTCCTATGGTGTCATGTCACAAATTGGGACACACCGACTAGGTGCATCTCCATTGGAAGTGACTGGATGACACATCATCATTCGAAGTGGACATAGGTGTCCCACTTTGGAATCTTTGACATACGATAGATTCTATGATGCATCATAAGGAATCTTAAATGCATGGAGAAATTTGGCACCCAATATGGGTTATGACAAGATGTAAGAGAATCGACTATTTTTAGTTAGTTATGATAGATTCTCTTACAAATACTATGATAGATTATATGGTAGATTTATGACATATTCTATGATTTTTGTGAGGCATCTCTCATAAGCTATTTTTAGCATATTCTAGGTGCCCAAGCTTGGAAGAAAAATATTTGCATGTTTGACCATTGTAAGAGGTGTAAGGGAATGTTGTACATGTGTCCAAATGCATTTCTAAGGTGTTGGATATTTTTCTATGTTGATTTGGATGCCCCTCACCTTCTAGATGCTTCTTGAAGCTTGTATCTCTCTATAAAATGACTGCCTTGCATTATAAAATGCATAGTTTTTTTGCAAGTAACAAAGTGCTGCTAGTATCACTCTAGAACGGGTGTTTGTGTTGAAGCACTTATTGAAAAAGCTTTGTACTTGGTGATATCTTGTATTCATTATTTTGAAGTAATAGATAAAGTACAATGCTTTTGGAGGGTGGGGTTTTTTACCCAAAAGGGTTTTCCCCACGTATATATGTTATTGCATTTGTGTACTTGCAATTCTATTTCCATTATTCTCTATGTGTATCTCATACTATATCAGCATAAGGTGTTAAAATGATTTTTTTGTAACTCTCCTTTGCTTAGATTTATGTAGGAAGTTATTTCCACTCACCCAACTTCCTTTCAATCCCACTACCCAACCCCCTTTGTGAGCTATGCTCACAAACAACTCTTGAGGATCTTGATGTAGGGGAATTACCTTTGCATCACCTAATTTTGGTTTGAAGAACTTGGTTTTTGTTTTGTGTTCATTTTTTTGTGTTATTGCATTTTATCTTTGACAAGTGGTAGGATCAAATTAGTCTACGAGAATTTGAATTTCTCCCTTTATTTTTAAAAAAAGAGAACAAGACAATTAGATTGAGCAACAAAATAAAAGAAAAAGGAGAAACTAATTTTCCTTACTTTTGAGAAAAGAGTGGCTGCCAGTGAAAAGAGGGATGACTTGGTGGTAAAGAAGCCAAAATTTGGATGGCGTTATGTTAATGAATCTTGATTGTTTCACTACTCAGAGCCTTAGTTTGGTAAGAGTATTTTCCCTTGAAGGAGAGATACCTATGCAGTTGAGTGTTCCAAGAGATTTCTACCAAAGAAAGGATGGCATCAACATAATTCTAGGGATGACGACTCTTCTTGGGAGAAGAGAAAAAGGGCAATAGTCATTCTGAAAGGAGAAAACATGATAAAGAGAGATTATAGAGAATTTGATAGGAAAAAGACCTGCATGGCTGCATGGGAGAAGACAATAGGAAGTGCTTATTTGCATTTAAATTTTGTTCATTTCATTTTGATGCTCAACACCCTTGCATTCTATTACTTGTGTGTGGTTTGAGTGTTTGAAAGGATCTTGTGTGTCTTGTGTTTGTACCTGTCAGATGGTTTGAACCAACCACTTCTTTGTTCTTGAAAATCATTGTTACAGAAGTTTTTGTTATTTGAATAGAGGGAGGTGAATCGATTATTTTGTGGCTTTCTATTGTCTTGGAATCCATCAATTGGCTATAGGTTTTGTATAGAATAATATGCAATAAACTCTTTTTTTCTATCACTCATGTTTGTGTGCTTTGAATCATGTGAATTGGAAAAGAATGATTAAATGTTCCTATAGCCTTTTTAGGCCAAGGAACTCTATGTGTTTTTCTTGTTGGGATTAGCTTTGATTCGGCCATCAAAGATGCATTTATAGGTGCTTCCTTAATTACCCATTCATTAAACACCACAAGTTGATTTTTACAATTTTAAATTTAGATCATTAAAATACCGCCAAAAACATATTAGAAAATGGGATCCAAGACTTAAGAAGAACCCATTCACCCTTGGGCGAATGGGTCTTATGCCCTAAACCTAGGACACATTTTCCAAGATGGGTAATTAAGTGTATGCATTGATTAAATGTGGTTTTCCCTTATGGAAAAAAATAATTAAGCTTGTGAATGCATAATTGGGCCAATTAAAGGATTACTAAGTCCAATTAATTAAGGGGATGCATTTAACATAGTGTGAAAATATAAAAGTGCACATTTTTTAACACTACACATAATAAAGGGGTAAAACACTAAAACCATTGTAATAAAACAACTCATTCCTAATAAAAATAATTAAAAAGGTTGTCCACAACCAACCCACATAACTAATTAAAAGGATGTGCACCCACCTTGGCATCTCTATCAACATATATACCTTACAATGTCATATGTATGTAGGTGCATAACACACAAATAAATATGAGAAAGCATAAAAAAGAAAAACATAAAGACAAGAAAAAGTAATATAATGAGAGACATGATCCTAAGTCCATTTATGAACTACAAATAAGCTTGAATGTGATTGGTAATAACACAACTTTAATTTTGTTTGTTTTAGGAAGGGGTACACATGAATCAAGGAAAGAGAGAACGATTAAAATAAGAGCTCTAGATATGATAACATAATGATGGTAAAAAGTAAGAATGCACCTATGACAAGTTGAATAAGAAGCATAAGCATGATAAATTGATCATAAAAAATATAAGAAAATAGATTTGCATAATTGATATGTTTAGCTTTGTGTGACCAATGCACATGTGAGATGGAAGATAATAGAATCCACCACTCTTCCTCCTCTCAATTTTAGCAATCATTAATACATGTAACTTATTAAAAGAAATCAACCTTTCGTACAAGTTGCGAGATCAAGTGAAAATCATATAAGATATTATAATATAAAAAATACGATGTATTAACATATCATGTAGTGGGAGTTTGATAAGTGATGAGACTTAATCAATAAAATTATCAGCATAAGATTGTCCTATCTTAATATGATCAAAAGATGTATCATTGTAATACATGTATCAATAGAATTGTTTATACCATAATGAAATATATCTTTATTGATAAAAAATAATATAAATATGACAAAAGATGCAACACTAAAAATTTATAAAATCTATATTCTAAATATAACAAATAAAACATATCCTTAAAATAATCTACTCGATAATAGAAAGAGAAGAAGACCGATCAAAAAATTACACAAAATCAAGTCATATATTACCAGATATGTATCCTTTTTTCTATGAATAGTACTATTACGAAACCGTAATGCGCTCGGTGTCATGGGGAGTATTTAAAGTCATGATCGAGATATAAAATGGATGAATATTTGGCTCTTTATCACTTCAAATTCAATGCAGGTGATTATCGCAGGCCATTGAATGTATGGTTGGAAGGGGATGAAGACAATTTATTCAATGCATCCAGTTGTAACATCAAATAATGTTTCTCCGTCTTCAGCGACAGGAAATACAATGAGAGACTTATGAGCAATGACCCAAAATATGAGTCATTGAATGCATTCGATTCTCGCAGGCCATTGAATGTATGGTTGGAAGGCGATAGAAGACAATTTATTCAATGCATCCAGATCTAGTATGAAATAAAGTTTCTTAGTCTTCGGCAACAGACAAAACAATGTGAGACTTATCACCAATGACCCAAAATCTGAGCCACTGAATGTATGGTTGGAAGGGAATGAAGACAATTTATTCAATGCATCCAGTTGTAATATGAAATAATGTTTCTTCGTCTTCGGCGACAGTAAATACAATGAGAGACTTATGAGCAATGACCCAAAATGTGAGAGTCATGACCCAACATGTACGCTCCACAAGCCAACGGTTAAAGCTAACTAAGGAAGACGATCAAGACAAATCTGACCTATCTTAATCATTCAAAGCGAAAATTTCCCGTGTCTTAATTATGCTGTATTTTCTTCGGCGAAAGTTCAAATGATTTTTCGTTTCTTTGGCGACATTTGAATAGTAAGTGATTTGGCTAATAGCAATACTTTTCTTTGGTCTTTAAGATCTTAAATTTCTTTGCGTACAATTCAAATGATTTGATTTGATGTTTCTTTGGCAGTATTTAAAATCATCGATCATGTTAACTTCAATGATCGATCATAAGCCACTGAATGTATGGTTGGAAGGGAATGAAGACAGTTTATTCAATGCATCCAGATCTAATATGAAATAAAGTTTCTTCGTCGTCGGTGACAGAGAAAACAATGTGAGACTTATGAGCATTGACTCAAAATCTGAGAGTCGTGACCCAATATGTACGCTCCACAAGCCAACGGTGGAATTTTAAGTCGCATATGTCGTAACAAAAGGTTAAAGCCAACCAAGGAAAATATGTCCATTGAACGTATGGTTGAAGGCGATAAGTCAATTCTGACCAATCTAGATTTAAATTTTAGAACTTCTCTCTGTCTTAATTATGATTTATTTTCGTGCTTGTTGAAATGATTGTACATTTCTTTGTCCAATGAATTTCGGTAGTCCACTATAAACTGTAGTGCGTTGGTAAACATTTTTCACTAACTGCGACGCTGACATGACATACCCTCTGGTACCACGGATTTGGGGAGAGAGTTTCATTGCCCAAATTTGAATAGCAAGTGATTTGCATAATTTTCTTTGCACTCAATTCAAATGATTTGATATCATGTTGAATGATCTTTTATTTTATTTTAGTTTCAAAATTTTAATGATATTTCAAGTATGTTGAAGATTGCTAACTTTTACATATAAGGAAGAAAGGAAAAAGTGAGCAAAGTAAATAATGTCAAAATTGTGACAATGATTAATGATCTAAATAGAGATTAGAATAATGAAAATTCAACATCAAGTAAGTCAAATATATTAATAGTATACAACTTACACATCAAAAAGAAGTAAAAAAAATAAAATACATTTATTTTATTTTTATAGCACTATTAATGGGTGTTGTAGCACTTCTCAACATAGGTAATGCATATGTACATCACCTCTCTTGAAAGATAATCTCCTCCAAACAAGTTGCAGAAAACTACCCCAAGGTTCTGGGTGTCAAGTCATGACAGTACTTGGAATATCTCAGTTGTTTCATATGATTTGTTGGTAATCACAAGGAAGCCTTACATATGTTAAAGTTGGAGGGGAATTGGTTCTTCAAATCAAGTTTATGGAATTCTAAAATGATGTTCTATTGCTATAAGTTCAGGACAACAGTCTAAAACTCCATTCTTATTATCAGATTTGGCTTTACAATGATGCTAGAATTTTGTCTAAATTACTATTTCAAAGAAAGGTCAAAAGGGAAGGGGAGGGAATAAGTTCATAGACCTAAAACTACCAATGAACAATGATAATGGAGGATGCTATAGTGGACAACCTTCTTGAAAGTAAGTTCCACTTAACCAAATTAGCTAACAGTGTTATGAAACTAGTGCTATCTTCTAAGGTCTATAAATTTTCAACTGCTCATTCACCATAAAATATGAATGAAAGATGAAATTTAAGTGCAACAATCAATTTATGTTTAGACTAGGTTACACTGATATTTATCATCCACAAACAACAAAAAGCATGAACAAGGAAGGGTATCAACACAATAGTATTCTTCAACATCAATGAACAACATTAACTAATCTACTAAAGAATGTTATACTCATAAAACAAAAAAGTAAATCTACTCAAATCTATTAACTATGAGTAGACGAATTATGAAACATGAAAGAAACTCAAAAATCCACCAAAAGTAACGAATTTATATTAGAATTTCAGCAGCATGTCTTTACAACAACACAACTCTCTCTTGAAAATGAGAGGAAACCCCCTATTTATAGTTTTTCAAAAGCAAAATGAATGGCAAGGATTTAATCTTATTATGTGGTCAATATTCTCTATAAATTAGGGTTTCACCTACCCCCAATATTTTATAATTTAAAACTATATTTCTTGTCTTATCGCTATTTTGTCTTCTAGTGCCCTGACACTATAGAATTTTTGTCTTCTAACTGATTATATTTTGTTGTAGTTACATTGTGAGGAATTCATTAACAATAATAGGCTTTCCTTCAATTTTCTTCATAGTGGCATACTCCACAGATTTTTCCATCAGTTCATAAAGCTTACTCCATTCTAGGATGTCAGATTGGAGCACTTGGAAGGTCATTTTTTTGGACCTGCTAGTAATCAACTCCCAATTCATTGTACACTTCGGCGTATTCTTGATCACTTGTTCTAATTGGGCAAAGGCTCAGGCAACAAAATCTATAAAGTCTAGTATTACCAAATCTGTAGCCCCATTTTCCATCTTCTTATGAAAATATGGCCTTATCTTCTTAGGGTCTAGCTCGACGATAGGCATGTCATAGTCCATCATGAGCTTTAAATACTCTTCGCAGTCTAGGTCGAGCTCCACTTCATGAAGTACCCTCTACAAGACTTATCTTCCATGGTCTAGGCCCATCTTCCATGTCTCAATGAGCCAATGGTCATCCTTTTCCAAACTCAGCTCCTTTTCCCAAGTTTTCTTGGGCATTTTGAGGATAGCCTCGAGTTTAGGATACATAATCCTATATAATTCAAGGAAGTTAGTTCAAAATTTCTCTGTGCCTTCGACCTACTTTTGCACTTCCCAAAAGTTTTTTTCTATCCAGACAGCATGACCAATGCCCATATCTCTATTGTAGATCACCCACTGGAACTAGTATTCAATGGCTTTGGTCTAGTTCTTTCTTCTCTCCAACTTGTTTATGTGATCCTTGGACAACAAAAGTGGTGTGTCCAATGACATCTTTGGTAATTCTTCAGCAGAGGACCACTGTTGAATGTAAGTGGTAAGATCCACCACTATTGCGTTTAACTCCTCCTTGGAGGATTGGTCCTTATTCATTTGATACACGATAGTGGTGACCAACCCCCGAAGGCGATCAATATTTTTCTCTAGGGTGGTTCTACCTAGGTTGATGGTGGAGATATTGTAGCTAACTCTTTCTTCTTTATCCATTATTAGAGTGACAATTTGTACTATTCTCAATCTTGGTGCATCCATCATAATATGAGATCAAATCCTCAGCTTTTTCTCTTTCTTTGCTCCTATCTGAGCTTGCACAAGAATAACTTCTAGCCTTTCTTTGGGATCCATGATGGTGGGGGTTTTCTTTTGTAGCTGCTTCTCCAACCACTCAGGCATCTAAGATACCTCAGGTGATTCATGGTCACCTTCCTCTTTTTGAGAAATTTGAATCTCTCTCTTCATGGTCTAAAGCTTCCTGCTTTGTTTTCTCTTCTTCTTTATCTGAGTCACAGATGAAAATGGTCCTTCCTTCTTGTGACTCAATAACTTAGCTATGTTTTCTTTGGGGCTATCTTCCCCTTGAGATTCCTTTTCTTCTTCTTCTTGCCTGAGATTTGTATGACGTTTTTCTTCAGGGCTCCTTTTCATTTCAACCTCTTCTTTAGGCTTATCTTCTTCAACTTTATCCCCTTTCTTTTCTTCTTCTCCTGTGGGATAAATCTCTTCATCATGATCAGGGATTTCGTCTTGCTCCTTGGTCAGAGGCTCTATAGATACCTCCATATCTTCATCTATCTCTCAACTTCCTCTCAAACATCCTTGAGTTGTTGGGCCAACTCCTCCTTGAGTTCTTGATCGGAAGTCTCTACTATGTATTTAGCACAATGGTCTTCAACATCTTCTTTTGAGGACTGTGATCCTTCTTCTTCATAGGCCACCTCATCAGTGACCAAGTTTTTGTTCTCTAGATGCTCATCCTTAGATTTTTCATCCATTTCCTTGGTTTCCTCCCTCTCTTGTCTTTCCAACTCCTCAAATATTCACATGGTCATCTCCATTTTGGGTGGTTCTTGTTGTGCATGTTTTGCACACATGCCCCGCCGTAGGTAGGGACCCACTTTTTTTCTCCCAATAGGATGCTTTGCTCTTGTCTTGTTTTGTGTGCCCCATTTTCCAAGCCCAAATTGGTCATGTGCCATCAAATGATCAAATTCCCCTTACCAAATTCACCTACTTAGGGTATTCAAATCTGCGGAGAAATAAAGTCGCCCATCCCCTTTCTGCCTTTTGTCTTTTTCCTACTGTTTGGAAACATACGTGGATCCGTATTGGTCTGGTTTCCACATCTTTGACTTTGGGGAAAACCTTTTGGTGGATTTGGGATGTGTTTGGGGTCCCTAAGTGAACTGCCAAGTTTCGTCAATGTTATGTAAAGTTTAGATGGTTTCAGAGCTTTCCCTCTAGAATTCCCTTCCTCTTTGGCTGTTTGGAAACGTCTGTAGACCCCTGCTGGTCCGGTTTCCACATCTTTGACTTTGGGACCAAATTTTTGGTGGATTTGGGATGTCTTTGGGGTCCCTAAGTGAACTGCCAAAGTTTCATCAATGTTTTGTAAAGTTTAGATGGTTTCAGAGTTTTCCCTCCAGAATTCCCTTCCTCTTTGGCTATTGGAACCATCCATGGACCCCTGTCAGTTCGGTTTCCACATTTTTGAATTTGGGGCTAACTTTTTGGTGGACTTGGGATGTGTTTGGGGTCCCTAAGTGAACTATCAAAGTTTTGTCAATGTTTCGTAAAGTTTAGGTGGTTTCGAAGCTTTCCCTCCGGAATTCCCTTTCTCTTTGGCTGTTTGGAAATATCTGTGGACCCCTGTCAGTCCAGTTTCCACATTTTTGACTTTGAAGCTAACTTTTTGGTGGATTTGGGATGTGTTTGAGGTGCCTAAGTGAACTGCCAAGGTTTTATCAATGTTCTGTTAAGTTTCGGTGGTTCCAGAGCTTCATCCCTCTTTAGCTGTTTTAGAATATCTGTGGAGCCCTAGCGGCCTGGATTAATGTTTATGGTCCAAATGAGCTCCAAATATGAATATTATGATGCTTTGATGATGCATTGATGGATTTAACAAGGATTTTTCAAGATTTAACTAATATTTTCCTTGATTTGTGTATAAAAGCACTTAGGACACTTCATGTATGCAGGATTCAATAAGGCTACCACAAGTCTGTTGAGGAGACCCATTGAGAAGGTTGAACAAGGAAAAGCGCATCACTCCTGTCACCATTCATTTCATGTTCGCTTCTCCTCCTAGCATCCACCAACAGGGTCGACGTTAGAAGAAGGCATGTGCCAAGGAAGTCAAGGACAAAAATGCAAGGGAGTGGCCTTAAAGAAGGCATAAGGGAGTTGTCCACTCAAATTAGGGGCAACCAATCCATTGATGACAATCATCAACAGACTCATTTGATCCAAGGAAGAACCTTGCAAACACATCAAGTAAGAAGACAAATTTCAAGCAGTTTCTGCTACAATAAAAGGGCAATCAGCTAAATGACAAAATTGCTACAGAACATGGGCACTAGATGACAAAATAGAGAAAAGATAAAGATGCTTTTTAAATTGTTGAATATTGTGGGGTAGGTGAAACCCTAATGTAATTGAATCTGGTCCATTTGATGTAATTCAATCCTAGCCATTCATTTGGGCTTTGGAAAACTATAAATAGGGGCTTGCCCCTCATTTGTAAGGGTTGAAGAGCTAGTGTAAAAAGCATTTGTAGCAATAGAAGATAACATTGCATGATTTTATGGATATTCTCTTTGATTTTGCTCATTTTGCATGCATGGTTCTACCTTCCATGTTAGTTTTAGTGTTAGTTTTTTGAATGGAAGTAATAATAGAAATTGTTGTTATGGTATTTGATGAACTTTCAGCCCATACTTTTAGCACTTGTTGATGACAAACTACTGTGTAAAGTTAGCCTAGGCTTCTTTATTCCATTGCTGCAACATAGTTCGATTGCATGTTCATGATGTGCATGTGCAATTTGAAAATCAACAGACCTTAGGAGATTGCACTAGTTTTGTGTAGTTGTAGGTTCTCTTGGTCAAACAAAACTTTGTTTTAGGGAGTTTGTCTATTGTAGTAGCCTCCATGATCATTATTCATTCGTAGTTTCAGATTCAGGAACCTTCTCTCTTCCCTTCCCTTTTTCCTTTTTTTAATAAGTACCTTAGGAAAGGTTCATTGCACATTGTAAAGCAAAATCCAATAATAAAAATGGAGTTCAAGACTGCTGTTTGAACCTACAAAAAATGCACAACTTCTCCATCTTAGGAACTCCATTCAAGACCCAACTTCCCATGCTTTGTAACTCATCCGTAAATCCGCCATGTGATTCCAGCAAATCACATCAAACAACTAAGATATTCCAAGCACTGTCAAGACCTGACATTAGAGACCTTGGGATAGTGTTCTGCAATTTGATTGTGGAAGATTGTCTTTTAAGAGAGGTAGTGCACCTATGCACTGCCTGTGTTGAGAAGTGCATAAAAAACACATCAACAGAACTAGCGCTAGAAGGAGGCCATGACATGTTGAGGCTACAAAGTTGAAAGTTGGAAATCAAAAAGAGCACTTTCAAAGAAGAAATTTGAGATAGGGAGATCTCTTTTAATGCTAAAATAAAAAAAAAATTGAAGTGAAAAGAAGCTAAGTCAAAATGGAGCAGCATGCAAAAATTGACATCACTCAACTTCATGCAGATTTGAATAGGAGATTGAAGAAGCTATTGCAGCAATTTGTATTGTCGAATAGATGTCGGGTCCATTGCATTCGTAGGCACAATGAGTGTGGGTGTCTGACTTTCTTGAGTAAAATTGAAAAGGTCTTGCAAGGAGAAATTCTCTTTTGGGAAATATACCAGCCCTTGGCTCCCGAAGACCCAAAGGAAGAGTTGACAACCATGGAATCCAAACCTTTCAAGGAGCTGATCCAAGAACTTTTGAGCAGCAAGGATGGACCAAGATTGGAGGAAGTACTAATGGCAAGTTGGTGTAGATTTCACAATGCACCACATTCAGAATTTATGTGTCCATCATGTGACAACATCATTGCTCAAGCCAAGGTTTGTTCAAACAAGTTGGAGCAGCCAACTCCTAATGAAGAGAAGTTATCCCATGAGGCAAAAGAGCTGTCAACATCCAGAGGAAAACAAAGTAAGGATGAACCAAAAAATTTGATACAAGCTGATGTTGGAGCAGTAAACATTGAAGTTGAAAGCCAGGAGGAAGAGGTAGATTTCACTAGGACAACAAGGTGCCTTGGTGGAAATTTGATTGAAACTAATTTAGAAGGTCTTCCCTCCACCAATCAAAGGCAGTCCTTCACTCTAGAAGAAGAGCAATTGGTAGGTGATGATGAACCAATGAAGTTTGCAGCTGTGCATGCTGGAATAGCCAACGAAGATGTTGAAGAATGGGAAGAAGAAAAGGTTGACAACATTGGAGTAGCAGAAAATGATGATGAAGGTATAAGTGAAATTAGATTAGAAATCCTCCCCTTCACCAATGACAGTGATCAAGGATCTGAAAATGCAGATTTGGAGGAGTGGGAGAAACCACTCGCCATGGTTGTCTACCATCAAGCTTCTTTTTTAAGTGATGATGAGGATCCAATAGTAGATAGATATGGCCAGATCATCTCCAGGTTAGCAAAGGATTGGTTAGAGTTGAAATATCAAGTGGATTTGGAGGTACTACTATTGCCGAATTGGTGCAGAATTCATGATTCATCACACTCTGAGTTTGCATGCAACCTATGCAAAGAGGCTATCAAACAAGTTAGAGGACAAGTGGAGAAACCGAGTGCTTGACCTCCTCTACTTGCTACTCGGATCGAAGTAGAAGACCAAGAGCCAGAATCAAGTGATGGCTCAGCTGAAGGTGGACCTCAAGAGGATGTTGGGGCAGCAATAGAAGAAGGACAACAATACAGTTTTAGACTTCCGAGCGATGAAGTAGATCAAGTGAGAATGCTGTCCATAATTCATCAAGAAGTTCTTCCTCTTGAAGAGCAGTTGTGTGCCATGGACAATGGGATTTTTGGTGAGCCCTTGGAGGGAAATTGTGCAGTATACTTTGGTCCCCTTGATGAGGTGCCATCAATTGATGACTTCTTTCCATTGGGAGTAGCACTACGAAGGTATGCTCATGTCGAGGAAGAGCACATCCGAGAAGATGGTAATGATGAATACATACTCCTTGAGCCCCCGAATAGCGATGCACTAGAGTTTCCAAATTGGGAGAGGAGCTCCTTCTCCATTTATAGCGACAGTGAGCAAGAGGAAACAAGTGAACATCATAATGAGATGCATGAACAACAAAGGGAAGAAGACAAAGGTGGGGGTGTTTTGATGGCTTCCAACAAGTATGACAGAATTAACCAACTACAAGATGTAACTTGGAGCCCTTCCGCCATGGTCGTTGTTGATCCTCCTTCACATTTAGGGAGCTGCAATAGGACAGATTTTTCCATGTCATTATCCCATGACATTGAACATCATAAAAAGGAGGTTGACACTTGGGGAAGGAAACAAGACAACATACTACCATTTGAGGACAACAACCAAGTGGATCCCATGTTTGCAGATGATCAATGTGGAGAAGTATTTCTTTTTGAAGAACTTCCAACCGAGGCTGTAGGTCCCATTGGTAGATTGGAAGAGTTGTTTGCTACCCATCCTCCTAGCCTTATGCAAGATTAATGTCCGAAGTGTCGCATCCTCCACTTCCCCCACTCGAGGCTACCAATGCAATGATCAATGATTTTGTGCTTGCTCTCAACTGTCCAACGCTACCACCTCCATGTGATGACATCTAGGTTCTATCCTTCCTTGCCCCTATTATTTCTCATAACTGTACTTATTATTTTGATTATGGGAATGAGGGAAAATGAACATGTTTATGGACTAACCATGGGTTTAGTGAGCCTCCTCAATTGTTGATTTTTCATGATGATGTGATTGAACTTGAGTGTTGCAATGTTGAACTTCCTTTTTATGAACATAAAGATAAGTTTGCATGGTTAAGAACAATAACGATCACCCGTTTTCTTGTGCATGCACTACGAAATCCAATGAACGTTAATGTAAACTCGCCCTACTTGAACATAGTAATTAGTAAATATCTTTGTACATAGCCCATTTTGAGTAGTATAGGTTTCCTGTAAATACTCTGCTTTCCTGCTTTCCTTAGGTTAGTTGGTTTGTTGTAGGTTGTTTGCTTTTTGTTTTCTTTCACTTTGCTGCTACTTTGCTCGGGGTCCATCTACTTTTAGCTAGGTACATATATGCGCACAACAACCATACTTATCACCTAGGGTTGTTTTGCGTATTTCTTTGTCAAACTCTAATCAAGTCTTCAGAGTGGATGGTGAAGGTCTTTTGTTAGTGTCAAGTGATCTAGGTGTTTAATTCAAAGAGGATAAGTTGTTGGTTTAGTCTGACTCTGATGTATTCTCAAATCTTATAGCTTTTACACATCTTAAGAATCCAACGGTCACTGTAGGGCCTTTTGTGAAGTCTAGTTAAGTGAAAAATCTAAAATTCTGCTCCAGCACCACTATGATTTTTAGCCCTGAGCATGAGCTTCAATGCTTGCGAGTTGAAATAAAGAGCTAAAAAGAGAAAAGAAAGAAAGAAAGAAAACATTGAAAATTAAAAGAAAGAGAAAATTCAACTTTTCAAGGGTATCCAAGCAACTCTACCAGGGCTATGGATGTCCAACTGGCAGTAGAGCAATGTTTAGGAGAATCACAGTAACAACCTCGTTGGGGCTATGGATGCCTGACTGGCAGCAAGGCAATGTCTCAGATGCTTTTGGAGTTAGAATAAACTATGTAGCTTAACTTGAAGGAGCTTCGATTTCTGTAGCAACTAAAAAATGGGAATTAATGCAACTACACACACTTGGATTTTCAACATACTGAAGGTTGGGTTGGCTAGTGGTTTTGATCCTTTAGTTGGGTGTCTAGTTTGTTTGCCCTAGCGTGAAGGTTGGAACCAAAGATTCTGGGTTTGTGATTCCAGTTTGTCATCAAAATGTTTTGGATCATTTCCCTAGCGAGTCACCATTTGTTGTGCATGTTTTGCACACACGCACCGCCATAGGCAAGGACCCCCTTATTTTGCTCCCGATAGGATGCTTTGCTCTTGTCTTGTTTTGTGTGCCCCATTTTCCAAGCCCAAATTGGTCATGTGCCATCAAACGATCAAATTCCCCTTACCAAATTCACCTACTTAGGGTATTCAAATCTCCAGAGAAATAAACTCGCCCATCCCCTTTCTGCATTTTGTCTTGTTCCTACTATTTGGAAACATTCATGGACCCCTGCCAGTCTGGTTTCCATATCTTTGACTTTGGGGAAAAAATTTTGGTAGATTTGGGATGTGTTTGGGGTCCCTAAGTGAACTGCCAAAGTTTCAACAATGTTTCATAAAGTTTAGATGGTTTTAGAGCTTTCGCTCTAGAATTCCCTTCCTCTTTGGCTATTTGGAAACATCTGTGGACCCTTGCTGGTCTGGTTTCCACATATTTGACTTTGGGGCCAACTTTTTGGTGGATTTGGGATGTGTTTGGGGTCCCTAAGTGAACTACCAAAGTTTTGTCAATGTTCTGTAAAGTTTAGATGGTTTCAGAGCTTTCCCTCTAGAATTCCCTTCCTCTTTGGTTGTTTGGAAACATCTATGGACCCCTGTCAGTCTGGTTTCCACATTTTTGACTTTGAAGCTAACTTTTTGGTGGATTTGGGATGTGTTTGAGGTGCCTAAGTGAACTGCCAAGGTTTCATCAATGTTTTGTTAAGTTTTGGTGGTTCCGGAGCTTCGTCCCTCTTTGGCTGTTTTG
Organism: Sequoia sempervirens; assembly: GCA_007258455.2. Taxonomy (NCBI): domain Eukaryota; kingdom Viridiplantae; phylum Streptophyta; class Pinopsida; order Cupressales; family Cupressaceae; genus Sequoia; species Sequoia sempervirens. Next base: position 626,064,159 of record VDFB02193867.1, read on the forward strand.
GAACATCCGTGGAGCCCTAGCGGCCCAGATTAATGTTTATGGTCCAAATGAGCTCCAAATATGAATATTATGATGTTTTGATGATGCATTGATGGATTTAACAAGGATTTTTCAAGATTTGACTAACATTTTCCTTGCTTTGTGTATGAAAGCACTTACGACACTTTATGTACACAGGATTCAAGAAGCCTACCACGGGTCTATCGAGGAGACCCATTGAGAAGGCTGAACAAGGAAAAACACATCACTCCTATCACCATTCATTTCATGTTCACTTCTCCCCCTAGCACCCACCAATAGGGTCGATGTTAGAAGAAGGCATGTGCCAAGGAAGTCAAGGACAAAAATGCAATGGGGTGGCCTTGAAGAAAGCATAAGGGAGCTATCCGCTAGAATAAGGGGCAACCAATCCATTGATTCCAATCATCAATGAACTCGTTCGATCCAAGGAAGAACCTTGCAAACACATCAAGTAAGAAGACAACTTTCAAGCATTTTCTACTATAGTAAAAGCATAATCAGCTAAATGAAAAAATTGCTACAGTGCACCTGGGCACTAGATAACAAAACAGAGAAAAGATAAAGATGCTTTTTAAATTGTTCAATATTGTGGGGTAGGTGAAACCCTAATGTAATTGAATCTGGGCCATTTGAAGTAATTCAATCCTAGCCATTCATTTGGGATTTGGAAAACTATAAATAGGGGCTTTCCCCTCATTTGTAAGGGCTGGAGAGCTAGTGTAAAAAGCATTTACAGCAATAGAAGGCAACATTGCACGATTTTATGGATGTTCTCTTTGATTTTGCTCATCTTGCATGCATGGTCCTACCTTCCATGTTAGTTTTAGTGTTAGTTTTTTGAATGGAAGTGATAATGGAAATTGCTGTTATGGTATTTGATGAACTTTCAGCCCATACTTTTAGCACTTGTTGATGACAAACTGTTGTGTAAAGTTAGCCTAGGCTTCTTTATTCCATTGCTGCAACTTAGTTCAATTGCATGTTCATGATGTGCATGTACAATTTGAAAATCAGTAGACCTTAGGAGATTGCACTGGTTTTGTGTAGCTGTAGGTTCTCTTGGTCAAGCAAAACTTATTTTTATGGAGTTTGTCTACTGTAGTAGGCTCCATGATCATTGTTCATTCGTAGTTTCAGATCCAGGAACCTTGTCTCTTCCCTGCCCTTTTTGTTTTTTTTTAATAAGTACCTTAGGAAAGGTTCATTGCACATTGTAAAGCCAAATCCAATGATAAAAATGGAGTTCAAGACTGCTGTTTGAACCTACAAAAAGCACACAACTTATCCATCTTAGGAACTCCATTTCAAGACCCAACTTCCCATGCTTTGTAACTCATCCGTAAGTCTACCTTGTGATTCTAGCAAATCACATCAAACAACTGAGATATTCCAAGTACAGTCAAGACCTAACATTAGAGACCTTGGAATAGTGTTCTGCAATTTGATTGTGGAAGATTGTCTTTCAAGAGAGGTAGTGCACCTACGCACTATCTGTTATGAGAAGTGCATAGAAAACACATCAACAATTCTATCAGAGGAGGGAAAGGGAGACTTGCAACATCCTGAGCTAGAGTAGCCTATATTGTGGGGTTCATCAATACTTTAGAGAGCTCCATAGATATATTTTGCATGTGTTTAGAAAAGACCTCTACAAGAGTGAGGGTAGGAATTTTCATTGTAGAGGCTATAGGAATTGTAGTTGATGGTGACATCAAGGAGGATGAGAGTGGAGAAATGGTGCAAGAGGAGGAATCCCTCACCATAATGGGTGTAGTAGGTGAGGTGGAGGCAAGGTGAACCGAGATATCCACTATAGGCAGAGAGGAAGCAAGCAATGCTTGAGATGCTGGTGGAGGAGTAATAGCATTTGCAACGGTGGTGGTAGCAAGAGTAGAGGTGATAGCTAGAGACTTTGGTTGCTTTTCCATTTCCTCTTCTCCTTCATGCAATGGATCCTCCTGAATTGTGGGCATCTCAGAGAACCTTCCCTATTTCCTTTCTTTCTCTAAGGGCTCACCCTTTGAAGTCTACCTTGAATATAGTTTATGCTTTGGTTGGTGCTTGGATACCTCTTTTATTTTCCTTGACCTAGTGGCTAGAGGAGATTTTGGAGCCTCCTCAGTTGGGGCAGTAGCATTCCCAATATTTATTTTTGTCTCAAGCTCATCTTCGAGCTCGCCATAGGTTAGAGTTACTCCTTGGAGTTTCAATTGGGAAATTTGTGCATCGATCCACTGCCTTGCTCTATGGTCCACTAGTTTTGTTAAAATTTTGAGGTCGTTGACCTCTTCCTCATTCTAGTCAATTAGAGGGAAGGGAAAGTTGGAAAGAGTGTCAAACCTCAAATCTATGATAGTGTTCTCATTTTTTGCAATGGGTATGTGCAGGATCATTATGGAAAAAATAGGCCCTTAAGTGGCAAAAAATTTAGAAAAAATCAGAGTTTGGAAACTTGACGTAAAAATTTGAATATGTTATCTATATTATTTGAAAAATATGTAAGAATAGAATTTTTAGTAAATTTAATTTAGTTTCTAAATTACTATGTTTTTTTTTTTAAATATATATTTAGTGAAAATTTGAAATTTCAATGCAATGGTACTTAAATTTTAGGGAAAAATAAGAAGTAGGTGTTTGGCTGACCACCCTAAACACAATAAAATGATAATATTTTCTTATAAGATTTTAGATATAAGTGGAGGACTCATTCCCTGATGTGATGCATATTTTTTTGTACTTTTTTTTCCAAGTAAATAATTAATTATGAATTTTTATTACTTTTTTAAAAATATAAAACTCGTATCTTTGACCACTTAACTTGGTCAAAACTTCATGAAATTCAATTTTTCTTTTTTTAATCCTATAGTATGTGAAGCATAGAATGTGATGCATGTTTTGGATTCAAAAATGCAATCTTTTGAAAGTTATAGATTTTTCAATCACATATCAATCAGACTTTAGTCATAATTTGAATAGAAAATGAATAATAATTACTTATTAAATTCAAAGTAAAGAATAATTTATATTGGTGGAAAGCTGAGAATCTCCTTTAAAAACCCTTTTCATTTCATCAATTTTGGGTAAAAAAATAGTCATCAGCCACATACCGATCATATTGCCACTTTTTGGCCCATCATAATCCTACACATACCCCAATCTGATTTAGTACTATGAATAGTTTTCCTAACTTTAAAATGTAGGAAGTTATACACATATAATGTCTCATTCATGCCTCCTTGTCATCCTAACAGTTATCCCTGAAGTCCTTAACATTGTGCAAGTGGGAATACTCTCTTCCGACCATCTTCTTTATTTTTCCATATGGATCCATCCTTGGCTGAGGAGTATGGAGACCCAATTTGTATTCAACAATTACATTTTAAGAGTAATCCACACATTGGGATGTACAAAGAGCATAAAAACCTTGGCCAAAAGTGAGAGGATAGCGGATGCTTGGCCTGTGTTTGTTGCTTAGGACTGTATGTGCATGCTACAACTACCTAAAGACCTCAAGCAAGATTAGTCGGTCATTTGGATACTAGGGTAGTTTGTATGGCTTCTCAAAGAAGCCTTCTATTCAGATGTAAGTTAACTTGAGGAATTTTATGAATTAAATCCTGAACCAAAGAATAAATGCACGGGCATTGTGTGTAATTCTCCTCTCAAAGTCCCATTCGAGGAGTGTGATAATGTGCTTGATAAAGGCATCATTCACCCTATAGTAGTCCTTCTTGAAGTTCTGGTATTGGAGCTGAAAATTTGTATCATATACTTTTAGCTCTCTTCCCGAAGTTGGGCTCTATGCTACAAATAGACCTCTGTATGGAAAACGGTTAGCTAGAAGGTAGACCAAATAGGAGGTCATGTAAAATAGAGAGGTCTTCTTGACCACTACAAACTGCTCATGCAAGGTGTTACTAATCATCCCTGCCCAATTGAACTGGGTCTCTCCCCAAATTATCTCTTTTATAAAGTATAACATCTAGTCTTGAAAGTAGGCCATAATAGGGATACCAATGACCCTACTTAATAAAGTCACCAAGTCATGGTAGTCCTCCTAGAAATCACCCCTGAACAATTCATGGGGCACCTTGTTTGCACTTCCCCTCTTCCTTTTTAACCAATGTTGATTGATTAATTTCTTGTATTTTAAGGGGTCCACCTTCCACATACTTTCTACATATTCCTTGGTTGTTTCCTCCATAGGATCAAAGGTGGGGATGTGGAACGTTCTCCCTATGGACTTGGTAGAGAGGTTAGCCAAAAATTTTCCATCGTGATCAACGATCCTTCTGGAACTTTCTTAATAGGATTTTGTGCAATCCATTAGTAGCTTGGGAGCCATGAGAGTGGGCAAGAAACTAGCTTCCTTGGCTAGACCACTCTTTTTGATATTCTTTGCATTTTTTGTAGTGGAGTTGACAATGGCCCTTTATTTCAATTCATCTATATCAATTTGTCCCAGGTTGGTTTCAGTAATAGTATCCCACTCGGTGGTAACCTTAGAGGTGACCTGCACTCCCTAGAATTTATACTTCATCTTATCATTGTCTTCCTTCCCTCTCAGTGATTTCATGGTCTTCTTCCCTTTTTCCTTCTCTGGGGAACCCCCAATGGTCCCGTAGTTGATTCGATTAATCCTACAAGTAAAGGTGCACTAAGCTCATTCATGTTATAAAATAAGGGGATCATTAGAAAAATCCTAAAAAATCGATGTCAGATCAAGTAATTCATAATTTTCCTTTTGTTTGGGGAAGATACAAAAATGCAAGCCCAAGGATGCAGGTTTCCCTAGGCTAGCAGCCATTTTGGAGAACATAGGAAGTAGGCGGAAAAGAGGGCATGGCGGCCCACATGCGGCCACCCTCATCAAAATTTTGCATCATAATGGGGCCCACCAAGGTTTTAGGTCATTTACACGTGTAGAGTTTGATCATTCTTGAGATATTGAAAATTCTAGCTCAATCATTTTGGCATGTCAGTCCAAAGGTTGTGGGTGTAGGTGATGTCTTAGACATTATGAGCTCCGTTGTTAGGAACGAAACTAGCAAGGCAGATTCTCGCAGATGGAATCATGCAATGAGGGACTCATAGTCAAGGAGGGGGGAATTCTTCTAGCTTTGAAGTTCAAGTCATTCAATATGATGTAGGAAGAGACCTGCGAGATGCTATTATTGGGCAGTTGTTTGAGATGACAGAGATGGGACAACAGCCCACAAGTGGTGCTTTGGACCGTTTTCCCGCAAAAACATCAAAATGAGTTTTTCCTTCATAGTTTTCTAGACGATAGTAGAGGGGTCATGTTCCATGTAGTGAGTGATAGGCTAGAACTAGTTGTTCGAAATGGTGAAAATGGGATGACAGCCCGCAGGAAGCCACCCGCAATAAACCACTCACCTGCAACATAGCAATTTTTTGATGAAGGATCAGGGAAAAGTGAGCATCAAGGTCCATGAAGTGGATGGATGAAGATCATCGATCATTGGAATGGTGGACACATGGTAGTGGTGACCCACAAGAACATTTCACTTATGCATTTTTCTTAGAAGGGTCAAACAGAAATAGACGGCGTGGGTCTGTAAAGTGAGAGGAAATGGGGGGTCTCACTGTTAAGAATAATCAATGGGATGACAGAAAAGGAGTGGCTGAAACTCACATCAAATTTCCCACATGTAGATTTAAACGAACCATAGGGGTGATAGACAAGGCTCCTGCAGAACCTAAACAACGGAAGGCTGGGGTCAAATAGCCATTGAGGAATGACAAAAGAAAGGAGGCCATCTACATGTAGAAATTTGCACTCATGGACCTGCAACGGTTATGAGCATCATGCTTGACTTATGATTTTCATTTAGTTCATTGGTGATGGCAAGGTGGTGGCGTTCACCCGCATGAGTAGGCCCATCAAAGGTGACGATAGTAGTTTGGAGTCTGTTGTTTGAAGAACCAAGGCAACAACGATGGGAGACCTATGGATTGCAAGGGAGTGATGGCCCTAGTCAAGAATGGTGACTGTGGTGGTAAGTTCTACATGGACTAACTAGACCAATTTTTGAATAGTTTTTAATTTCTAAAATATGGATTTTGTGCAGAATGAAGTTTTCTAGTTGGTTTCAAGGGTTTTTCTCTTTAGGATTTTAACAATTTTGTGAAACGGAATGAAAAACACATGGCATGCACAATGGAAGAAAACCTACTTGGAAAATCTAATGGAAGGAAATTTAGAAGGATTTGACTTCATCCTCAAGGTAGTGTGGGTGTGAAGGTAGTGAAAGAAGGAGGAGCTCTGATGGGTTCAACAAGAATGTCAGTGAAAATGACTTGTTAAAACTTTCTATTTATAGGATTTGAGTAATTAATTTCTCACATTAAATGCTAATACAATGGTTTTCAAGGTTGGTGGACATGGATTTTGAAATGGTTGGTGGTGGGAATGATGGATCTCATGGGGTTGGAAACACCCAAATGTTTGTAGTTTGATAGGTCAACGAAAGAAACAACGGAAGCCACAAATCTTGCAATACAATTGGACATGCTGACTCGACAGCCATAGGGACATCAAGAGGTAAGTAGAATTCTGCCAAGGGAGGCTTGCATGGGTGGAACCATAATAGGTCAAAGATGACAATTTTGAGGACTTAGGGAAAACTGCTAGAGGAGCTCTGTAAAGGTACAAGACTTGAAAATTTCAAATGTGGTGAAACTTGGTCAATTCAAGATGGTAGACATAGGACTTATTGACCACTTAGGACTCAAAATAGGGGGCATGCAAAACAAGGCAAGGGAAAAAGTGACCTGAAAAAAGTGAAAGAGAGGGTCCCCATTCTGAATAGGCCATGTGTGCTATAGGCACAACAAATAGCCACTCTGCTGGGACAATGCTCTTGAGTATTCTAAGGATAAAGGCTCATTTAGAACCTAGGATCTTTGGTTTCGTAGACCAGGGGCTAGTTTCTATAAGTGAATTGAGGAAGTCAAAAGAGAACAAGATCCTTCATTGAATCAAATCACAAAACATTTCAAAAGTGTGTGTATGGTGAGTTCATTCCCTTTCTTTCAAAAACTATAAAAAATGACCATTAATCAGGCCAAGCAAGCTACTTAAAATGTCTAATTCCAAAAGTAACCTAGACATTTCCTCTCTACCAGTCAAGCACCCATAGCCCCAATGAAGTTGTCGCTATGACCCCACGAACATTTATCTACTACCAGTCGGGCATCCATAGTCTTGATAGAGTTGTTCGCACACCCACACAGTTGCCTCATTTTCATTACTTTCTTTCTTTCCCTTTCTTTCAGATATTTTCTTTTAGTATTCTTTCTCTTGCTCAATTGTGTAAGCATCGAAGCTTACTGTGGGTCTAGAATCATAGTGGTCACTAGAGCAAACTTAAGATTTTTCACTTGTCTCGCCCTCATAATATCCATTGTACAACTCTCTAGAAACAATTAATGTGTGTCTTGTGCATAATCTAATATGAGTGTGAAAGGATTCAAATAAGGGTCATGTTGTAGGTCAAGTCAAAGTTCAAGTAATGAAACCACCCTACAACAACAATCAAAGACCAATAGTTGGGAGTGAATATTTATCCAAAGAACACAAAGAGTAGGAAACAAAGTGAACCATTCATCAAACTGAGCATGACCACCACATCAGAAACAAAGGAACAACTCCAACAAAACATGTTGGCTAGGAGAACGAGAAAAATAGAAGCAAAACAAAATAGTGAAACAACAAAAAAAAGGAAACCTAAGCTAACCTATATACAGGTATTTACAAAGACCTAGCTCAAAAGAGCTCAAGCAAGGAAATAGTGCTTGAAGTGTTACCCATTGATAGGCAACGAGGCATCTTCACCAGTTAGTGTCTTGAGGCAGAAAGCATTATCTTCTAAAATTTCATAAATTTGAAAGATGCCAAGTCAAAGCTTATCGAATTTGTCATGTCCCCCTTTCTTTTCATGGGCCTTGTCCCAACATAGGACCAAATCAACAATTTTAAAGGCCTTAACTTTCTCTCTTCGATCGAACCATCACTTAACCACACCCTAATGTTTGGTGAAATTCTCAATGCCTCAGTCATACACTTCTTCTAGGTGAAGTAGTTCATCTAAATAGGCTTCTCGAAAATCCCCCTCTTCATAAAAGGTGTTGATAAATTGGAGGGTGGGGATCTTTAAGTGCATGGGAAAGAAAGGCTTCAAGCCATAAACAAGATGGAATAGGGAGTCACCCAGTAAGGCCTTGTGGCACATACGATTTTCCCAAAGGGAAAAACACAACTAGGCATGGCAATCTTTGGGGTTCCTATCGAGCAACTTCTTAATTACAATTATCAAGTTCTTATTCATGGATTCAACTAGGCCATTTTCTTGGGGCTAGTAATTGGATGAGAACTTAAGGGTGATACCATAATCAAAGGCCTAATTGGAAAATTTGAGTGAGGAAGAGGTAGGGACATTATCACAAACAAGGGCATAGGGGCAACCAAAATAATTCAAAATAAAACTTTCAAGAAAATTAGTAACTACCTCACTATTATATTGTCTACATACAATTGCTTATTCCTATCTAGTACAATAATCAGAGATGGTTAGAATGTACATGTGACCCATAGAGGATGGTGGGCTTACCAGATTGATGAAGCCAAGAACCCATTATGCAAATAGTCTTACCTCCAAGACTAGTTGTAGCGAGACAACAACATTTTGTTCTTTGGTTATGGTGGTCTGGCACATATGGCAAGTCTAAACATGATTGTATTCATCCTTAAACATGGTTAGACAATAGTTACCATCCCAAAAGATTTGATGAGCAGTGTAAGGGCCAGATCCATGATCGGTGCCAAATTTATCATGAAATTCTCTTAACACTCGTGTTGTCTCCTATTTTCCAAGGAATCTAAAGTTGATCCATTCATGATTCCTCTTGTATAATATGGACCCTTTCAACATGTAGTTTTTTCTTTCCAATCGGAGAGCACATTTTTGAACTCCCTGCAAGCAAGATGGGAATTTGTTATTCAATAGGTAGTATATGATGTTTTCATACCACTCCCTAGGGGAGATATCTTCAAGTTGACATTGTTGGACCATAAGATCGAGTTCTTCAGCTATTGTTTTAGCTATCATTCAAGTGAGGGCTTTCCCCCTTACTAATTTCATTGGCTGAATCTCCATGTCATATTCTTGCAACAAGGTGGCCCATTTTTCCCTTCTTTCTCCTAACTCATTCTGCATTAGCAACGTTTTCACTACTAGATCAAGCACTATGGAAAACACCTTATTCCATAGGATGTAGTGTCTAAATTTCTTGACTCCCTTGACTAGGGTGTATGCTTGATTCTCCACATTATGGTACCTTAGCTCAGTGTCTTATAATGGAGCACTCATGATGGAAATTGGGTTCTCACTTCCTTCATCATCCTTCTAAGTAAATATGCTAGCACATGAATGGTCTAAAGCGAATGAGTAAATGTAGAAAGGCTTCAGGTAATCAGGACTGAGTAACACAGGTGCATCAAAAATTTATTTCTTGATTTCCTCAAAGGCATGATTCACCTCTGGAGTCCATTTAACTTTGGCATCTTGTTTTAACATGATGTTGAGTGTCTTGACTATTTTAGCAAAGCTAGTAATGAATTTTCTGACAAAATTTATCTTTCCAAAGAAAGATTTCAGCTCTTTCTTGCTACCTGATAGCTGATTTTTTCAAGATTGCTTGAATATGCTCAGGGTCTATTGAGATCCCCTTCTCTGAGATCACACACCTAAGCATCTTTCCTTTGGTAACCTCAAAGATACACCTCTTTGGATTCAAGGAGATTCCAAATTCCTTGTACTTATGAAATACTTTGCATAAGTTAGAAACATGATCACCCCACTTATTTGAAAACATTGTGAGATCATGCATGTAGATGATAATGCACTTGTTGATTAAATACTTAAAGGAAATATCCATGGCATGTTGGAAAGTACCACCAACATTGATGAGTTCAAATGACATCCTTTTGTATGCATAGGTTCCCCACTTGGTGGTGAACATTGTCTTGAGCCTATCCTCATACTGCACCATTACCTAATTGTACCCGAAGTATCCATCCAAAAAGGACATCATTTGAGATCCATTGACAATATATAACACCTCATCTAATGAGGTCATGTGATAATTTTCCTTCTCCAAAGCTCTGCTTAGGTTTCAAAAATCTACACACAATTTGATTTCACCATTCTTTTTCCTAACTAGTACCAATTTTTCCACCCACATGGACTACCTAACTAGAAAGATAATTTGGGGAAAAAATATCTTCTAAACTACCTTGTAGATGATGGGCTCCAATAGTGCATTGATAGGATGATTTCATTGCTAAAAAGGCCTCACTTATGGCTTGAGAAGGATATTGTGTGTGATGATTGAGGTGTCATATGTTTTCAAATCCTCATAGCTCCAAGGAACCACATCATGGTACTTTCATAAGGCATCAAGGATCCATCTCTTCTCTTCTAGTGTGTAGACGTTGTCGATGAACACATTCTTAAATTCCTCAGTTGTGCCAAGATTGTGAGTGTCACACTAATTATTGATGGAGTATTTGTTTGATTGTTGATCTTGATCTCTGATTTGATCTAAGTCAAATATTCATTCAAGTTAGACCATAACCCTAGGAATAGTATTTGTCTTGAGGTTAATAACCCCTTCTATATCCAATTTAGCCTCTTTGGGCTCGACTTCATCAATAATCTGAGTCGCAATAACATCAAACCTAGTGATGAAATCCAAATTCTTATTTAATCATTGAACACTTGAAAATTGGTAATGTTGTCTAGAACAGACGAGGTTTAAGTAAGATAAATAATGAACCTTTTGAGACAGGACAATGACAAAGGTTGAAGGGTGTTGACTTCCTAAGCCAAGACATCGGTAGTATGATTTTGGGAGTGAGGGATTAGCTGAATATTAAATGCCTCTAAGCTCTCTAAGACATCCCAAACTCTATGTTTGTAGTTTTCTAGCCTTCTATCATAATAGGAATATAGTTTCCTAACTTGCTTTACCACTAGCTTTGAGTCTCCAAAGACTTGCAAGATTTTGACCTTTTTTCTTAGGACCATCAAAATACCTATGAAAAGTGCTTTGTACTCTTCTACATTATTCATACAATAAAATTGAAGCCTATGAGCAGTGAAGTAGTTCTTACTTGTGGGGCTAATGAGTTCAAACCCAACTCCTTCTCCTTGCTTGGACTTAGACCCATCAAAGTGAAATGTCCAAAACTTGGAGGGTTCTTTGGCTCTAGGGCTAATCATGCATTCATCTTTCATTTGCTGCACACTTGCATCAACAACTTCTAGAAAAGGCATGGGTTCATTATTGTTGTGGGAAAGCTAACCCATTCAAAGCTCCTCTTTAGATGTGACTTGTCCACTGATGTGAGCAATTGCTATTTGACAAAGACAACATTCAAATTCTTAGTGGGTAGTGTTGTGGACCCTACACTAACTAGGCAATAGGATCTCTTGGAAATCCATCCTTATCCCTAAGTTGAGTTGATCGTCCACACACTTTTCTATGAAGTCATGGAATCCATCTAATAGTCCCAAATTACCATCATCATAGGATTCCTCATCATCTTATTCTACCAGAATTTCAGTGCTTTGGGGCATGTAGGCTAAATTAGTGGGGGTGTTGGACAACACAAGGAAAACCTCTTTAGCTGACTCGTCTTCTTGGAATTTTGATTCTTCTTAGTAGGATATGGGGTATTAATTGCCTAGTTTTGTTTCAACAAACAACACCTCATTGGTGTTGTTGTATTTAGTAATCATAAATTTCATGCATGGCTCTTGATCTATGTGAATCTGGTTTGGCAGCCCCTTCCATGGCACCCACATGTGAGAAAATTTATTTGTGGCACATCCATTCAATTCCATTGTGAAGTATTTCCCTAGTATTATGCTATACGTGTCTAGGATATCCACAACTTGGATGTCAATAACTTGTTACACTCTTGGATCTACAACAATCTGCATAGGGATTCAATCGATTTCACCAACTATATTTACCTTAGTTTTGTCTAGTTGGGTCACCTTTCATCTAGAAGGAGTGGGAACTATTCCTAGAGCCTTTCATATAGCAAGGGGCATGAAGTTAGCTGATGCTCCTGAATTGATCAAGAAATTGTGTAGATTCTTCCCAAATATTCTGATAGTGGTGAGAAAGGGTGTTTTTTCTAACTTCCCTTGGAATAATCCCATGGGTGTGTCTACCTGAGCTACTTGATTTTTATCTTTCCCATTGGTCTTATCCTTGTTTTTTACTTGACTCTGTTCTTTGGTGGGTTTCTTTCCTATTTTTTGATTTGAGGGAGCATCATTTTCCTTGCCTACAATTTCTTCATTTTATAGGATCATGTTGGGATTCATCAAAATAGACTCTTTTGGCAAGTATCTCTTATGTTGACTTGGAAGAAGTAGTTCTATTGATCATTCTAAGGAAAGCATTCCTAACTATGGTGACTTTGAACTCGAAGGCTGACAAGATTATTTTGGTCAACCTTCTTGAATTCTTTAGCTACATACTCGCCCATTTGCTCAATTTTGACTTTAGAAAATTTACCTTTAGAGAAACTAGTAAACTAGTTTTTTCACTTGATTTGGCTACTTGTTCTTATTAAAGTATTGAGTGGGTACATGAGGGTAACCTAGGTTGTTGCTAGCATTCAGGTTAGGTGGGGTGTTGAAGTTATTAGGTGTGTCATCTTCATAGACATTTTTTTATCATCTCTGTCATTTCATCTAGCTGATCCTTCTTTGTATTACTCAGTTGCAATGGTTAGTTCTAAAGGAAGACTAGTTGTATTTCTAGTTGGTTTTGCTGGATGGATGGGAACCCAAGCCCTTGTAGTTATTTTGGCACTTGAGAGGGCTGAGGATAGACCTATTGTTTTTGTGGCAACAAATAGTGAGGTATTGGGGGTGTTAATTCATTGGCAGTCCTGGATGAAGAACTATGGGTAGTTGTAGAACCTAGTTCATAAGAGGTGTCTGATGCGTCAAGGCTTGAGTAAGTCCCTTAACTTGCATTGGATGAGCAACCTATCCCAAGACATCAGACCAAAAATATTTTTCCCCAAGTCAATGCTAGTTATGACTACCTCAACATAGGAATTTACCAATCTAGAAGGTGGTGGGCGCATTATTTTTACCAACACAATGGTGAGATTTTCTAGGGAATCATAATAAACTGGCAAGATTGTAGCATCATTGAGCACGTATGGAGCTTGTAATCTCATGTATTCCTAATGAAACCAATCACTGAAGGAGTTGATTGGTTTGTTGACCTCCCTGTGGACGAAAATGAATTGTTGATATAATTTGGAAGGGCTAACTGGAATCTTGTACTTCTATAAAAAGACATTCTTCAAGATATTCCAAGTGGTTATAGACCCCGTTGGTAAATTTATGTACTAATAAAAGGCCTCTTCCCCCAAGGAATACGGAAAGAGTTGGAAAGCCACGTCCTTGTGATCAATTTTCATATCTTTCAATGTTGTTTGAAATATTTTGATATGTTCTTCTGCTGTCCTCTTTGGATTGTGAGGATGAAAATTCATGCAAAATCCTTTTGGATTAATTTTTCATGTCATGATAATCGTTGAAGGATAGTAGAGAAGGATTGTTACCTAGTCAAGTCATGAGGGGAGGTGGAGGTTGTATTTGTTGTACAACAGTAACTTGGGGCTGCACATGGGCAACAACAGTTTTATTTGTGCCTTGGACTTGAAAGGATGGGGCAGGGGCAATGCCTTGGCTGTGGGAAGTGAGTAGCTAGAAGGTAGCTTGGGATGGATGAGTGGAGGAGGTGGATGTGGTAAATGAGGGATGAGTGTGGTTCAAAGGAATGAATGGAGGAGGTGAGGATGGAGGTGAAGTGGATGGAGTGGATGAGGTGGAAGAAGTGGCTTCCTCTCTTTTATCTCTCTTAGCCTTGGTAGGGGTTTGTAGTTCTTGGAATTCCCCCTTGATCAGTGTTGATCTTAAAACTCTATCAAATATTTTAGGGTAGAATGAATCCATTTGATCCAGCTTAACACTAGGAGTGCCCTCCTTCTAGCACCAGTTCTTTCAATGGGTGTTTGAGTACTTCTCAAAATAGGTAATGCTTATGTACATCACCTCTCTTGAAAGTTAATCTCCTCCAAAAAAGTTATAGAAAATTACCCCAATCTATTAGATGTTAGGTCATGACAATACTTGGAATATCTTAGTTGTTTCATGTGATTGGCTAAAATACAAGGTAGCCTTACATATGTTATGTTAGAGTGGAATTAGTTCTTCAAATGGAGTATTATGGAATTCTAAAATGATGTTTTATTGCCGCAAGTTTAGGATAGTAGTCTAAAACTCCATTCTTATCATCAGATTTGGATTTTCAATGATGCTAGAACTTTTCCTAAATTACTATTTCAAAGAAAGGTCAAAAGGGAAGAGGAGGGAGCAAGTTCCTATACCTGAGACTACTAATGAACAGTGATAATGGAGGATGCTATAGTGGACAACCTTCTTCAAACTAAGTTTCACTTAACCAAATTAGCTAATAGTATCATGAAACTAGTGCTATCTTCTAAGGTCTATAGATTTTCAATTGTTCATTCACCATAAAGCATGAATAAAAGATGAAATTTAAGTGCAACAATCAATTTATGTTTAGACAAGATTTACACTGCTATTTATCATCAACAAAACAATATTCTTCGGCATCAATGAACAACATTAACTAATCTACTAAAGCCTGATGTACTCATAAAACAACAAAGTAATTCTACTCAAATCTATTAACTATGAGGAGATGAATCATGAAACATGAATGAAACTCAAGAATCCACCAAAAGCAATGAATTTATATTAGAATTTCAGCAACATATTTTTACAACTCAAATCTCTCTTGAAAATGAGAGGAGGCCCCCTATTTATAGTTTTCCAAAAGAAAAATGAATGGCCAAGATTCAATCTCATTGTGTGGCCAAGATTCACTACAAATTAGGGTTTCACCTACCCCGAATATTTTACAATTTAAAATTATATTTCTTGTCTTATCCCTATTTTTTCTTCTAGTTCCCTGGCACTGTAACATTTTTGTCTTCTAGTTGATTTCCTTTTGATGTAGTTACACTGTGAGGAATTCATCATCAATAACAGGCTTTCCTCCATTTTTCTTCACAATGGAATACTCCATGAATTTTCCCATCAGCGCCTGAAACTTATCCATTCTAGGATGTTGGATTGGAGCACTTGGAAGGTCAATTTCTTGGACCTACTAGTGATCAAATCCCACTTCTTTTTAGACTTAGGCATATTCTTGATCACTTGTTTTGATTGGGAAAAGGTTTAGGTGGGAAAATCTATAAAGTCTAATGTTAGAAAATTTTTAGCCCCATTTTCCATCTTCTTATGATTATATGGCCTTATCTTCTCAGAGTCTAGCTCAACAAAAGGCATGTGTTAATCTATCACGAGCTTTAAATATTCTTCATAGTCCACTCTATGTTCTTTGACCCACTCTAGGTTGAGCTCCACTTCATGAAGTACTTTCTCCAAGACTTCTTTTCTATGTTCTAGGCCCATCTTCCATGTCTGAATGAGCCAATGGTCATCCTTTGCCAAGCTCCTTTTCCCAAGTTTTCTCAAGAATTTTGAGGATAGCCTCAAGTTTAGTATATGTAATCCTATATAGGAAGTCAATACCAAATTTCTCTGTGCCTTTGAGCTAATTTTTCACTTCCCAAAACTTGTTTGCTATCTCGATAACATGACCAATGCCCATATCTCCATTGTAGATCACCCGCTGAAACTAGTCTTCAATGGATTTGGTCTAGTTCTTTCTTCTCTCTAGCTTACTTATGTGATCCTTGGACAACAATAGTGGTGGGGACAATGACTTTGTTGATAATTCTTCAATAGAGGACCATTGTTGAATGTAAGTGGTAAGATCTACCACTTGTGCCTTTAACTCCTCCTTGGAGGATTGGTCCTATTTCATTTGATTCATTATAGTGGAAATTGACCCCTAGAGGTGATCAATATTTTTCTCTCTAGTGGTTGTACCCAGATCTATGGTGGAGATATTGTAGCTAACTCTTTCTTCTTTATCCATTAAAGAGTGGAAATTTGTAATGTTCTCGATCCTAATGCATCCATCATGATATGAGATCAGATCCTTGACTTCTTCTCTTTCTTTGCTCCTATCCAAGCTCATGCAAGAATTGCTTCTAGCCTTCCTTTTAAATCCATGAGGGTGGGGATCTTCTTTTGCAACTACTTCTCTAGCCACTCAAGCATTTGAAATCCCTCCTTAGGTGATTCATGATCACCTTCCTCTTTTTGATCATGTTGGATCTCTCTCTTCATGGTCTGAAGCTTGCTGCTCTATTTTCTCTTCTTCTTCTTCATCTGAGTCACAGATGAATATGGTCCTTTCTTCTTGTGACACAATAGTAGCTATGTTTTCTTTGGGGATATGTTCCCCTTCAGATTCCTTTTCATCTTCTTCTTTCTTGAGCTTTCCCTGACATTCTACTTTAGCTTTATCCCCTTTATTTTCTTCTTCTCCTATGGGAGGCATCTCTTGATCATGATTACAAATTTTTTCTTGCTCCTTGGTCAGAGGCTCTATAGATATATCCATATCTTCATCTGTCTCTCAACTTTCTCTCCAACATCCTTAAGTTGTTGGGTCAACTCGACCTCGAGTTTTTGATTGGAAGTCTCTACTATGTATTTGGAACTAGGATCTTCCACATCTTCTTCTGAGGGTTGTGATCCTTTTTCTTCATAGGCCACCTCATCAATGGCCAAGTTTTGGTTCTCTGGATGCTCATAGTAGTCATTCTCATATTCTTTATCCATTTCCTTGGTTTCCTCCATCTCTTGTCTTTCCAACTTCTTAGAGATTTACATGGTTGTCTCCATTTTGGGTGGTTCTATTAGAGGAAGGATAGGGAGACCAGAAATAGCCCGAGCCAGAGTAGCCTGCATTGTGGGTTTCATCAATACTCCAAAGAGCTCCATATTTATATTTTGCATGTGTTAGAAAAAGGCCTCTAGAAGAGTGAGGGTAGGCATTATCATTGTAAAGGCTACAAGAATTGTAGCTAATGTCAAAATTAAGGAGGATTTGAGTGGAGAAGTGGTGGAAAAGGAGGAATCCCTCACCATAATGGGTGTAGTAGGTGAGGTAGAGGCAAGGTGAACCAAGATCTCCATCACGGGTAGAGAGGAAGCAACCAATGCTTGAGATGTTGGTAGAGGAGTAATAGCAGTGGCAGTAGTGGCCATAGCAAGAGTAGAGGCAGCAGGTGGAGACCTTGGTTGCTATTCCTATTCCTCTTCTCCTTTGTGTAGTGGATCCTCCTAAATTGTGGGCATCTTAGTGAACCCACCTGAGTTCCTTGCTTTCTTTTAGGTCTCACCCTCTGAATTCTTCCTTGAATATAATTTATGTTTTGGTTTGTTCTTGGCTACCTCTATTTTTTTCTTGACCTAGTAGTTGGAGGATATTTTGGAGCCTCCTTAGTTGGGGCAGTAGTAGTCTCACTATTTCTTTCATTTTCGAGCTTGTCTTTGAGCTCATTGTAGATCAAAGTTACTCCCTGGAGTTTCTATTGGGCAATATGTGCATCGATCCACTACCTTGTTTTGTGGTCAACTAGTTTTGTTAGAATGTCAAGGTCATTGAACTTTTCCTCATTCCAGTCAATTAGAGGGAGGGGCAAGTTGGAAACAACATCAAACCTCAAATCTATGATAGTTTTCTCATCTTCTACAATTTGATTTGGTAATGGGAATAGTTTGAATGTCTTGAAAAAGTAAGCAGCCATACACATATTATGTCTCATGCATACCTCCTTTTCATCCCGACAGTTAGCCTAGAAGTCCTCAACATTGTGCAAGTTGGCATACTCTCTTCCAACCATCTTTAATTTTCCATATGGATCCATCCTTGGCTGAGGAGTATGGAGACCCAAGTTGTATTCAACAATTTCCTTTTGGGAGAACTCCACACATTGGGATGTGGGAAGAGCATACATGCCTTGGTTGAAAGTGAGAGTATAGGGGATGTCTGACCTTTGTTTGTTGCTTAGGAGTGTATGTGCATGTTGCAACTACTTGGATACCTCTAGCAAGATCAACCAGTCATTTAGATATTAGGGCAGCATGTATGGCCTCTTAAAGAAGCCTTCTATTTGGATGTAAGTGAACTTGGGGAATTGTATGAATAGAAACCTAAACCAATGAATAAATACAAGGGAGTTGTGTGTAATTCTCCTCTCAAATTCCCCTCTAAGGAGTCTGATAATGTGCCCAATAAAGGCATCATTCACCCTGCAGTAGTTCTTCTTGAAGTTTCAGTATAGGAGCTATGGATGCCTATCATATACTTTTGGCTCTCTTCCCATTGTTGGGATATGTGCTACAAATATACCTTTGTATGGAAAGGGGTTAGCTAGAAGGTAGAAAAAATAGGAGGTCATGTAAAATTGAGAGGTCTCCTTGACCGCTACAAACTACTCATGCAAGGTGTTACTGATCATCCCTTCCCAATTGAACTTGGTCTCTCCCTGGATTATCTCTTCTATAAAGTAGAACATCCAGTCTTGAAAGTAGGCCAAAGTATAGATACCTATGAATTTTCTTAACAAAGTCACCAAGTCATGGTAGTCCTCATAGAAATTACTCCTAAGCAATTCTTGGGGAACCTTGTTTGTGTTGCCCCTCTTCTCTTTTAACTAGTATTGATTGATTAATTTCTTGCATTTTAAGAGGTCAACCTTCCACATACTTTATACATATTCCTTGTTTGTTTCCTCCATTGGATCAAAGGTGGGGATGTGGAACATTCTCCCTATGGACTTGGTAGAGAGGTCATCCAACACTTTTCCATTAGGACCAATGATCGTTTTGGTACTTTCTTGATAGGATTCTCTGCAAGCCATCACTAGCTCTAGAGCCATGAGAGTGGGCGGGAAACTGGCTACCTTGGCCAGACCACTCTTTCTAATCTTCTTTTCATTTTCCATAGTGGGGTTAACAATGACCTTTTGTTTGAATTCATCTATATCAATTTGTCCCAAGTTGGTGTTTGTAATAATATCCCACTCGGTGGTAACCTTAGAGGTGACCTCCACTCCCTAAAATTTTTACTTCATCTAATATTTTTCTTCCTTCCCTCTTGGTGCCTTGGTGGTCTTCTTCCCTTTTCCCTTCTCTATGGATACCCCCAATGGTCTCGTAGTTGATTCCATAAATCTTGCAAGCAAAGGTATAGTAAGCTCATTCATGTATAAAATAAGTAGAGTGTTAGAAAAATCCTACAAAATTGGTTTTAGATCAAGTAATTAATCTCTTGAGGATTAGAAAATTCATCAATAATCATCATTTTCCTTTCGTTCAGGGAAGATACAACAATGTGAGCCTAGGGATGTGGGTTTCCCTAGGTTGGCAACTATTTTAGAGGACGCATGAAGTAGACAACAAAGAGGGCATGGTGTCCCACATGCAGCCCACATCAACATTTTGCATCATAATGGGGCCCACCAAGGTGTTAGTTCATTTAGACGTGTAGGGTTTGATCATTCTTGAAGTCTTGGAAATGCTAGCTAAATCATTTTGGTATGCAGGTCCAGAGGTTGTGTGTGCATTTGATGTCTTAGCTATTATGAGCTTTGTCACTAGGAACAACACTAGAAAGGCAGATTCCCATAGCCAAAATTCCACAATATGGGACTTGCAATCAGGGAGGGTGGCATTCTTCTGGCTTTGAAGTTCAAGTTGTTCAATATGATGCAGGTGGAGACCTGTTCGATGCTATTATCAGGTGGTTGTTCGAGATGAAAGAGATGGGGTGGATGCTCGCAAGCGGTGGTCATCACCATTGAGCCCAAAAAATAATTGGCATGAGTTGTTCCTTTGTATTTGGTTGAACAATAGGAAAGGGGTTGGGTTCTACATAGTGGGTGACAGGCTAGTCTCACCTATTCAAAATGATGAAAATGAGATAGTAGCTTGCAAGCATCCACCCACAATAAACTACTCGCCTGCAACTTAGCAATTTTCAATGAAGGTTTAGGGAAAAGTAAATGTCAAGGCCCATGAAGTAGAGGGATGAAGATCATCAGCCATTGGAATGGTAGATGCATGGTAGTGGCAACCCTCGAGAACATTTCACTTAGGCATTTTGCTTAGAAGGGTCGAAAGGAAATAGAAAGCATGGGGTCTGAAAAGTAGGAGGAATTGGGAGGTCTCACTGTTAAAAATGATCAATGGGATGACTAAAAATAAGTGGTTGAAACCTACATCAAACGACCTGCATGAAGAGTTAAATGAACCATAGGGGTGAGGGACAAAGCTCCTGTGGAACTCAGATGATAGAAGGCTAGGGCCAGATAGCTTTTGAGGAACAATGAAAGAAAGGAGGCCATCTAAATGTGAAAACCCACACTTGCAAACCCGCAGATGTTATGAGCATCACACTTGACTTATGATTTTCATTTAGTTCACTAGTGATGGCGAGGTGGTGGTGTCCACCCGCATGAGCGGGCTCGCCAAAGGTGAAAACCACAGTTTGGAGTTTGCTACTTGAAGAACCAAGGCAATGATGGAAAGAGACTTGCAGACCACTAGGGCTTGATAGCCTTGGTCAAGAATGGCAGTCATGGTGGTATGTTCTACACAGACCCACTGGGCCAATTTTCAAAGAGTTTTTAATTTCTAAAACATGGGTTTTGTGCAGAATGAAGTTTTCTAGTTGGTTTTAATGATTTTTCTCTTAAGTATTTTAATAATTTTGTGAAACGCAATGAAGAACACATGACATGTGTGATGAAAAAAACCTACCTAGTAGATCCAATGGAAGGCAATGTAGAAGGCTTTGAATTCATCCTCAAGATGGTACGGATGCAAACGCAATAGAAGTAGGAGGAACTCTGATAGGTTTAGCAAGAATGTCGATGAAAATGACCTGTGAAAACTTGCTATTTATAGGATTTGAGTCACTAAATGCTCACACTAAATGCCAGTATGATGGTTGAAAGGGTTGGTAGACACGTATTTTAGAAATGAATAGTAGAAAGAATGTCGAAGCTCGTGAGGCAGAATACACCCAATTTTTTTCCATTTGATAGGTCAATGAAAGAAATGACAACAGAGGCCATGGATCTCATAGTGTAGGTGGACATTCTAAATCATCCACCATAGGGACGGTGAGAGGTAAGTAGAATTCCGCCAACGGTGGCCTACATGGGTGGACCTGCAATAGGTCAAAGACAATAATTTTGAGGACTTAGGGAAAACTACTAGAGGAGCTTTGGAAAGACAAAAGACTTGAAATTTTCAAAAGTGGTGAAACTTGGTCAACTCAAGATGGTAGCCATAGGACTTATTGACCACTTAGGACTTAAAATAGGGGTCACACAAAATGAGGCAAGAGAAAAATTGACCAAAAAAATGAAAGAGAGGGTCCCTATTATAAGCGTGGCATGTGTGTTATAGGCACAACAAGAACAATGGTATTGATTAACCTAAATTAGTCAAAATTTGAATTCATTGTATAATTAACATGGAAAAGTGTGTGAGATGCTCTTTACTTTCATGGCACTCAATTGACAATTAGACAATTTTACATTCACATGTACACACTATTGCAATTATTCCTGTGGCTAATTAATCTAGTATTTCCACTTGTGTTAACACATTGAAATATTATTACTCTAGATAATCATGAACTTGATGATCATATTGAATACATAGACAATATGAGTTAGGTTTTGTGTGACCAATTTATTGGACTTGACTTACTTTGAACATGGCTCTCTTAATAAATCTCCCTTGAAATACATATGTTATGATATGATAATAAGTTCACCATAAGATTTGAATAGTTTGATATATTTTTCCATAATTAGGTAAATATCCTCATCAAAATATGCATTGGCCAATAAATTTTATAGCAAACATGTCCTCTACAGAAGAACATGCAATTCAAACATATGTTTTAAGTTTTAAACTATAAGATATTTGAAAATATCTCAATTGGGGAATCAACAAAGAATATAATAATTTTCATTTCCAATTGAACTTTAGTTATAGAACTGATATAACTCTAATCTAATTGAGATTTCATTTCCAAATATATTATAAGATGCAACATCGACCATAATTTTAGTGCTTTAACACTAGGTATGGTCTTTGAGAAGAAACATAATGCAATATAGATAATTCTAAATTTATTTGAATAATTTTTATAGTATTTGGGAGGAATCAAATATTTCATATTACACTAACTAGAAGATGTCACCAATCCTCCCTTTTCATACGCTTGTTCTTCAACATTGATGTGTAAATTATTTGTATGGGTTTGCATTGCATCCAACATAAATTTTACATTTTAACTTATATCTATACTTAAGACATATGTTGGCTCAAAATTTATACGAGGTACAACATGATCATCCAATGTTGTCTACACTTAAAAATACATTTAAATTACTTGTTTAATGATCTTTTTAAATTTTTTTGACTATAATACATGTGCTTGAGTAATTGAACATTGAATGTGATTATTTGATTCATTTATTTAATAGATTCATTTTACTTTTACCTATTTCATTTTTTTTCATATATTTGATTCATTTATTTAATAGATTATTTCATACAATTATTTCACTTTGATGTATGTGGACCTTGGAGATATGGACTATTGTCATGTATTTTGTTCATATTTGTATGCATGTATGTATGTTTATGTATGCATGTACATATATGTATATGTGTGTATTATCATTTTTTACTCAAATTATTTGGAGTTTAGTAAATTATAATTAATTTTAGCAAATTAATTAATGCATTTAGAATCTCTTGGAGAAATATTTTAGAGTGTCTTTTTATAATTAATCTTTCAAAAGTGAAATTAATTTTTATTAGGTTTTTTTTTTTCTAATTTTTTTTTTTAGTTTGTAGGAATTGGGTATCCCCCCTATAAATTGTACTGTGTCTAGTAAACTTTTTTTCATGACCGGTGATGCTGATGCAACACACCTTTTGGTACCATAGAGATGTGGGAAACTAGACCTTGTGACCTATTTCCTACAACAAGATGCTTTAGCCAATCAAACTAGGCACCCAACCCCAATTTTTATTAGGTTTTTAAAAGTGAAGTTCTACTCATATTTATATGTTTACTAAGCCATGTAAACTATGAAAATTTATTACCTAATTTATAGAACATGTGGTGAGGGAATGGACTAAAATGAGACTTGAGGAGATGATATTAAGTGTGTTTAATTATTTTTATTAAGGGGTAGGTACTAAACCAATTAACTATTCACCTTATTGTAAACTTACTAAAGTAAAACCAAAACTTATGAGTAAGCCTTCAATGGATTTAGTGGTTTATGCATCAATTATGTTATTAGGAGTAATCCTATATAAAGGATATGAATACCATTGTAAGAATATTCCAAGGTTATTGCATGAATTTAGAATCTCTTGGAGATATATTTTAAAGTGTTTTTTTCTATAAGGAATACTAGATGGAATTTTTCTACGTCAAGGGCTTTCTCTATTTTTTTATATATTGGATATAAGGGAATCTTGGACCATAAAAATGTATTGTATTTTATGTAATCTTTGTCTTATGTAATCTTATTATTATTATATGTGTGGATATTATCATTGTATGCACACCAAAGAGGGCACAAAATTTAGATTTACTAAACCATCCATAGTAACACTCCTCCTTTTATGGATTGAGACTAACTCAATTATCCATAATTATAAAATTTTAGAACTATAGATAAAGATATAATAAACTAGATCCATATGTGTAATTCACCAAGTCTATGGATAATGACATAATCAACTATCCACAAACCAAAACAACTTTCATGATCCCCTTTCTCATGAAGGGGCTTAAAATGAAAATAGTGATTCTCATGCAATGTATCATCTCTAAGTGAGGAGCTACCTAGAGATGATAAAAATCCTCCAAGCTCTTATGCTTCCAATCTCTAATATCTCATCTTTATGCTCTAGGCAGGTGCAAAAAGATGGGTAGCCAATTTGTGGCCAATTTACTTTTTCATCCCAAAATAGCAAAAAATTGAGCATGTTATAGTAAAATGCACTCACGTTATGGCTTGGTAATGACCAATCCTAGGCTTGGTCATTACCAAGCCATAACACAAGCACATTATAATATGATCACATTATAATGCACTCACGTTATGGTTTAAATTTAAAAAAATGTGCACACTTTGAGTTCAAAAAATTGGTCATTACCAAGCCATAACACAAGCACATTATAATATGATTGCATTATAATGCACTCACGTTATGGTTTAAATTTCAAAAAAACATGCACACTTTATTGTTAAAAAATGTGCATTTTTTGAAATAAAAAAATATTTCCAAAATGCGAGCACGTTATAACGTGCCCGCATTTTGGTCTGCATTGAATATTTGTTCTTCTCTTTTTCTTATCTCTTTCTTCTTGTTATCTTTTAGGGAAACTATATACATAGTTTTAGCATGTTTGAGAGTGGTTTCAGATCTCTAGGAGTTATAATGAAAATTCTATTTTTTGGAAGATCTCAAAAAATTTAGACTTAGTCAAATTTCAGTAATCAACATGTCAAATTTTAGTAATTAGGAGGTCAAATTTCAATAATTAGCAAGTTGTATCATCTTTCTCTCTCTATCTCACTCATTTTTTATCCCTTATGCTCTAGACCTCTCTCTCACACTCTATCCTTCTCTCTATACTTCTATCTATCTAACCTCTCTCCCTCCTCCATCCCTCCCTCCTTTCTTCCTTCCCTCCTTCCCTCTCTAATTTTATCTATTTCCCACCTCTCTCTCTTCCTTACTCCCACATAGCTTCCCTCTCTACTTCACTCTATATAACCTATCCCTCTCTACCTCTCTCTACACCTCTCTCTCTCCCTCCCTCCTCTCTCTCTCTCTTCTTTAATCCCAACCACCTTCCCTCTTTACTTCTCTCTATCTAACCTATCCCTCTTTGCCTAGATCTCACCCCCCCTCCTCTCTCTCTCAATCTCTCCACCTTGCTCCTTCCCTCCTCTCTCTCTAATTCTCTTTATCACACTTCTCTCCATCTATCCCTCCCTCCTCTCCTCTCTACTTATCTCTATCTCTCTCCCCCCTCCTCTCCCCACTCTGTCTATCCTTCCCTATATACTTCTCTCTACCTCTCTCCATCTCTACCTCTCCCTCCCTCATTCTCTCTCACTCTCTCTCCATCTCTCCCTCCCTCTCTCTTAATATCCCAACCTTCATCCTTCCCTTTTATTTTTTCTATCTCACACAATCTCTCCCTCCCTCATCTCTCTCTCTCTCTTTGATTTAGGCTTTATGGTTTATGGTTTATGGTTTATGGTTTATGGTTTGTGGTTTAGGGTTTAGGGTTTAGGGTTTAGTATTTAGGGTTTAGGATTTATGGTTTATGGCTTAGGATTTAGGTCCAACTCCCTCTCTCTCCCCCTCTCTCTTAGGTATATCCCACCTTATATCTCTCCCACCCCCTCTCTTTCTCTTAGGTATATCTCTCACTCCCTCTCTCTCTCTCTGGTATATCTCTCACTCTCTCTATATATCTCTCTCAGGTCTCTCCCTCCTAGGTCCTCTGTCCCTCTCTCAAGTCTCTCCCTCCCACCCTAATGAGAGAACGCACACAAATACATACAAACACACACACACACTCTCTCTAGTCTCTCCCTCCCACCCCCTTCCCATCTACTCAATTATCTCCCTCTATACCTAACTAGAGAACACACACTCTCTCTATCTCTCTCTAAGGTCTCTCCCTCACACCCCCCTCTCTCTTTCTCCCACTCCCTCTCCCAGGTCTCTCCCTCCCACCCTAACAAGAGAATCTATCTCTCTTCCTCTCAACCCCTATATCTTAGGCCTCTCTCTTCCACCCCCTTTCCCTCTCCCATTCCCTCCCCCTCCCTTAAGTCTCTCCCTCCCACCCTAACTAGAGAACTCTCTCTCTCTCAAGTCTCTCCCTCCCACCCTAACTAGATAACTCTCTCTCTCGGGTCTCTCTCTCCCTCTCTTAAGTCTCTCCCTCCCACCCTAACTAGAGAACTCTCTTTCTCTTCCCCCCTCCTATCTCCCTCTCCCTCTCTCTAAGATCTATCCCTCCCATCCCTCCCTCTCTCTGAATTATATCCCTTCCAACCCTTCCCTTTCTCTTAAGTGTCTCCCTCCTACCCCCGTCTCTCAATTCTCTCCCTACCACCCCCTCCCATGCTAACTAGAGAACACACACACACACACACACACTTTGGTATCTCCCTCACACCCCCTCACTCACTCTCTCTATCTCTCTCTCTCAGTTCTCTCTCCCACCCCCTCT
>VDFB02193867.1:626090712-626118148 GCA_007258455.2 Sequoia sempervirens
AATTCCTAGATGAAGGTATTCTTAATAAGGATGAATGAACATGGCGTAATTTATAGTTTAATGGATCATTTAATTAGCATGGCTTGAGAGCAAGAGTATTATTTGTTACCCATCAAGGTGATTGCATCCTAAAATCTTATCGCATTGTCTTCCTGTGCACAAATAATATTGTAGAATATGAGGCATTAATTACAAGACTCATATTTTCTATTCAATGGGAAATATAATTAAATTATAGGTATATGGTGATTCCTAGCTAGTCACTAAATAAGTGAATGATGAATACCAAACAAAAGAAGACAATTTTTTTCCCTATAAATGTATGGTGGACAACTTCAAGCAACAATTTGAATACAAATTAAATTTGACCAAATACCCCACTTGAATACCAAAGAATTTGATGTCATGGAAAAAATTGATTCCCTATTTGATGCAGAGGGTATGGGAATTTTGAAAGAACACAAATATTTCAAGGATTACAATGATGTGATTTCAAACCCTCTTCTAGGCACCCCTGTGGAGATAATTCCTAAATGGCTCACTTATGACTCAAATCCTTCTCCTATAGACCCAAACCCTAGGAATTATCTTAAGAGACACAATTACACTTGTCTTGAATGTTGACAAAGCCCCAAACCTCTAACTTAAATAAAAACTCACTTTTTCACCTTGACTAGGCTTCTAGCCCAACTAGGTCTCCAGCGACTGTTTTCTTGACTTTACTCACAAATTTTCCAAAGGACTCCATAAATAAATGACTGATTAAGATGTATTTTGTGATGATACACAACATATAAAATCTTTGGTTACCCCTTTTTCAGATCACTCTTTGCAAAATATGTTGTTTCCACAAAATCAAGGCCTAATTATCCCTCTTTTTCAAAGCAACCCCTCTCCAATCTTATCCACTGACTAAGATACTTTCAAAAATGTCTTAAAATGTTTCTAAACCAAGGATTTTCAAGGTCTTAGACTTCTTTGAAACCCTTAACACCCTCAAACACAAAACCCTTAACAAATTCCTCTAAAACTAGGGCTTTTTGAACACTAGCCTCCCAAACACTTCCAAAACTGATTCATGGACTTTTCACCATTAGTTCAACATGTTTCATCAATTCCAACTAAAATATATGCCCCTTATTCAAGCAGATCTCCTACTGCTATACTTTAGGCACCATTTTTAGGCCCTTTTCCCTGTCAAATCATGGTGTACACCCTAGAACTCCTCTTTCCTACACATTAACTTGTTATATCTATATAATATAAGTTAGATATGATCCATTTCACAAGTTTTAGTCACACTCTCCCATGAAATGGATCATTTATTCATGAAGACTCTCAAAATAAATGAAAAACTAGAACTTTCTTGTGCATAATCAGATATATTGTACAAAGAAACTATTTGTTATTGCTTTCAGAACATATGAGGGTTTAAAAAGCATGTAAATACGAGTTCTTAAACCATCCAAATGAGCATATCTTCAATGGAAATTAGTAGTTCATAAAAAGAACACAAGAAAATGCAGAAAAAAATTGAAGTTTTTGTTAATTTTCTGTAGCAGTCCATATAGTACTTGCAATATCAACTAACCTTCATACAAATGATTCCTCTAAGGTTATAAACCCATTCCCCAACTGCTCAAACCATTTTGGATTGATTTGATTACATTATAGTTGTTAAAACTCCTAAAGCTCACTTACGCACCCAAAGTTGGATTTCAAAATTTGGAATTTCCAACTTGTAATTTATTGAACTCCTATTAACTATAAAGCTTCCAAAACTATTACATATCATTATTCAACCTTATTTGACTTAATTAAAACATTATATTCCTATTTAAAATCCTAGGACACTATTGGTCCATTTACAAGTCATTTTGGTCCTAGGGTCCTTATCAAGACCCTCAGGACTTTTGACTCCCTTAATGATTTTATCCATTTAAAAATCCATTATAGGCTTCAAGATGTTATAGTTGATGCTCTGGAATGGTTTATAGGTCATCAAGACCCCTGCAACCTCCTGGCCCCTGAAGTGTTCCTCAAAGAGCTTGGGTGTCCCTGCACAATTCTCCCCAAGAAAGAAAATTTTCTTGCCCCAAGAATGGTCCAACTTGTTACCACCACAAGACCCCTTTTATTTGGATGTTTGCACCTTCAAATTACAGGGAATGTAATCTCCCAAAGTCACCTTCTTCCTTTACTACCAACCTGCCCTCATGTCACTCAACATGTTAGAATCAAAACAATGTTTTCTTTGTCCTCTTTTCTATTTGAACTTAGTTTTTCCTTTTACCTTGATTATGCCTTCATTCCACTAATTCTTTTGTGAAAAAACACCATTTCTATTAACCTCAACAACAGGGCATTCAATATTCCCAACCTTGATTCTGTCCAAGTCCCATAGATTCTGATTTTTAGGACTGTGTGCTTCATAACCTTGCTACAACTTATCATTTCTCTTCCAACCAATATCTTCCCATGTCTTACCCTGCATATTCACCTACAAATTCTTCTTAAAATAGATCACAAAACTTTCATTAAACTGCTCCAAAGGAAAAGGCCTCAACTTATATCTATTACCCCCTTTGTGCACCAAATATGTGTTATTGTATCCATCATGCATTGTCCTCCTAGCAAACTTCCATGGTCTTCCTAAGATGATATGACCACAAGTCATTGGAATGACATCACAAAGCACCTTGTCCTGATATGCTCCAATTGAAAAATCCACAAAATCCCTCTTACTAATCTCTACATGTTGCATTTGAGTTACCCAAGTGGCCTTGTAGGGACTAGGATGATCAAATGTTTCAATTACCAACTTGGCTACCATATTAGATGAACCTAAATTTCTATGTGATCATAAATCTATGAGTAATCTACATATTTTACCATGTCTGAGACAATTTGTCTTGAAGATAGTTACCTTTGGCTCTTGATGAAGTCTTTCTCCTTGCTTTACCATAAAGAACTCACCATCAATCATAGGGTCTACCATCAATGCCTTTGATTCCTCCTTTTTGTCCTCTTCTTCTTGTACCAAATTAGCTCTCCTATCTCTGCCCTTATCTGATTATTCCCATTTAGGACATTTGAAAGAAGGATGCCCTGGTTCATTGCAATTGAAACACCTGCTAATGTATGTACCTCTACCTTGTCCAAATCTGCCTCCTCCTCTATGAGTATATACACCTCTTTGATATGAAATCAGATATTTTCCCTTGTCATTTCTGCTCTTATCATTGCTGCCTTGCCCTTGTTCTCTATTACCTCTACCTCTATTTGAACTACCTCCTCTTCCACCATTGCTTGACATTTCTTGCTTCCTTTTCACCTTTTCTTCTTCTCTAATGGCCAACTGAAAGCATTCTCCTAATATCCTTGGCATCTGCAAACCAATCTCATCTTGTAAGTTATACCTCAAGCCATTAATATACCTGGCTACTTTTTCATCTTCTTCTCCATATCCTCCTCTGATTCTAAGCTTGTGAAATTGTTCAGTATAGGACATCACATCCATGTCCTTTTGCTTTAAATTTTGCCTCATCCTCTTCACATGAATTGTATAATCAGATTGTAGGAATTTCTCCTTGACTAAACTCCTCATCCTTGCCCATGTAGAGAATTTTTCCAATCCCCTAGCTATCCTATCATTCTGAAAACTAGTCCACCATGTCAGTGTTGTACCTCTCAACTTGGTTTTAGAAAACTTAACCATCCTCTCTTCTTCCATCTCTTCAAACTTAAAATAGTTGTCTAAGGCATCAAGCCATCCTAACACCTCCACACTATCCATCTTCCCTTGATAGATAGAAAAATCTATGTGACTCTTTCCTCCATGACCTTTTACTGCTTTCAACAATCTCAATAACCTCCTTTCCTCAAGGACTTCTATCTCATCTGCTGGTTGTTCTTGATTTTATCGTACATGCTCTTCTTCATCATCATTGTCTTCTTGGTCTTCTTGTTCTTCTCTTCTCCTACTTCTCTAAAGGTTGTTTATCCTAGCTTGCATAGTCTCTCTCTCCCTTCTCCATTTCCTCTCTTCCCTTGCTCTAGCCTACTCTCTTGCTACTTCTTGTTCTGTTCTTTCCCTTCTTTCTTTTTCCAAGGTTTCCCTCAACTCCAACTCTCTTGCTAACTGATTTTTAGGTGCCATTACTGATTCTTCAATCCCTAAAGGACCTACTCACTACTTTGA
The DNA here is from genome assembly GCA_007258455.2 of Sequoia sempervirens. Classification (NCBI taxonomy): domain Eukaryota; kingdom Viridiplantae; phylum Streptophyta; class Pinopsida; order Cupressales; family Cupressaceae; genus Sequoia; species Sequoia sempervirens. The sequence goes on from VDFB02193867.1 coordinate 626,094,914, forward strand.
TACCACTTTGATGTAGAGGGTATGGGACTTTTGAAAGAACACAAAGATTTCAAGGATTACAATGATGCAATTTCAAACCCTCTTCTAGGTGCCCCTGTGGAGATAATGCCTAAATGGATCACTAATGACTCAAATCCTTCTCCTTTGGACCCAAACCAAAGGAATGCTCTTAAGAGACACAATTACACTTGTCTTGAATGTTGAAAAATACCCAAACCTCTGACTTAAACAAAAACCCACCTTTTCACCTTGACTAGGCTTCTAGCCCAACTAGGTCTCCAGTGACTATTTTCTTGACTTTACTCACAATTTTTCCAAAGGAATCCCCAAATAAATGATTGATTAAGATGTATTTTGTGATGATACACAACATATGAAATCCTTGATGGCACTTGTTTTAGATCACTCTTTGCAAAATCTGTTGTTTCCACAAAATCAAGGCCTAATTAGTCCTCTTTTTCAAAACAACCCCTCTCCAATCTTATCCCCTAGCTAAGTGAATTTCAACAATGTCTGAAGATGTTTCCAAACCAAGGATTTTCAAGGTCTTATACTTCTTTGCACCCTTAATACCCTCAAACACAAAACCCTCAACAAATTCCTCTAAAACTAGGGCTTCTTGAAAACTAGCCTCCCAAACACTTCCAAAACTGGTTCATTGAATTTTCATCATTAGGTCAACATGTTTCATCAATTCCAACTCAAATATATGCCTCTTATTCAGGTAGATCTCCTACTGCTATACTTTAGGCACTATTTTCATGCCCTTTGCCCTATCAAATTATGGTGTACACCCTATAACTCCTCTTTCCTGCACATTAACTTGTTAGATCTGTATAATACAAGTTAGATATGATCTATTTCACAAATTTCAGTCACACTCTCCCATGAAATGGATCATTTAATCATGAAGACTCTCAAAATTAATGAAAAACCAGAATGTTCTTATGGACAGTCAGATATATTGTACAAAGAAACTATTTGTTATTGATTTCAAAACATATGAGGGTTTAAAAAGAATGTAAATAAAAGTTCTTAAACCATCCAAATGAGCATATCTTCAATGGAAATTTGTAGTTCATCAAAAGAACACAAGAAAATGCAAAAAAAACTAAAAGTTTTTGTTAATTTTATATAGCAGTCTGTACAGTACTTGCAATATCAGCCAACCTCTGTACAAATGATTCCTCTAAGGTTATAAACCCATTCCCCAACTGCTCAAACCGTTTTGGATTGATTTTATTACATTATATTTGTTGAAACTCTTAAATCTCACTTACCCACCCAAAGTTGGATTTCAAAAATTTGAATTTCCAACTTGTAATTTATTGAACTCCTATTGAATATAAAGCTTCCAAAACTATTACATATCATTATTCAACCTTATTTGACTTAATTAAAAAATTATTTTTTTATTTAAACTCCTAGGACACTATTGGTCCATTTACAAGTCATTTTGGTCTTAGGGTCCTTATCAGGACCCTGAGGACTTTTGACTCCCTTAATGCTTTTATCCATTTCAAAATCCATTATAGGATTCAAGATGTTATAGTTGATGCTATGGAATGGTTTATAGGTATTCAAGACCCCTACAACCTCCTAGCCCCTAAAGTGTTCCTTAAAGAGCTTGGATGCCCCTGCACCACTATTCGAGATGCCTCAAAATAGTTAATAGTATGAATTCTTGATTGAACAATTATTTATTCCCTATGACCTCCCAAAATCATAATTGGTATGTGTTATAGTTGGTCCCAATTCACCATGGTACCAAGATATATATAACTACCTCCATAAAAATACCCTTCCACCTAATCTATCGATGCCAATGATTCATTTAAATATATTCTTGCTTCACATTACTTGGTGTACCCTCTATTGATGAACCTTTGAAGGAACCTCTTGAGGTGCTTAGACATAGAAGAGGCTCAAAATGCTTTAAGCAGAGTACATAAAGGTATTTGTGGAGCCCATTCTAGTGGTCTTGTTCTAGCCAAGAAGTTACTACACATTGGATACTACTAAAAAACAATGAAGAAAGATGCATATAATTTTGTAAAAACTTGTCACCCATGCAAGCAACATGGTGATTTCATTCATGCACCATCAGAAGAATTACAACCAATTGTCACTCCATGTCCATTCTCATGATGGGTGTTATACCTTGTTAGAAAAATACATCCATCTTCTTCTAATGACCATAAATTTATCATCACCACCACTGGGTACTTTACCAAGTGGGTGGAGGCTATTCCATTAGCATACATCACCCAAAAACAAATTACAAATTTTATCATCCACTACATCATTTTCCATTTTAGTAGTTCATCCTCCATTGTCAAATATAATGGGAAGCCATTCAAAAATAAAGATTTTTGTGATATGTGCTAAAAATTTCATAGACAACACCATTTTTCAAGTCCCCCACAAGAAAACAACCAGGTTGAGGCCACTAATAAAATAATTTTAAAATACATAAAAATTTGATCAATGACACTAGTTGAGATTGGCATCTCCAACTCAATCCTGCCTTGTGCACTTATTGTACCAGCATCCACACTCCTATAGGGGCAACACCATATTCCTTTGTCTATGGTATTGATGTCACTTTACCAATTGTGATGCAGGAGCATCCAGTGGTGTAAGGGCAATCTTGCATCACCTAAAAATAGTTAAATTTCAAGTTTCTCAGTTTTTAGATATTTTTACATTTTTGGATACCCTTTTCATCATAATGAAATTCTCAATTTACGGTTTTTATTTTCTATTCTTGGGTTGAAAGATATTGCAGTTTTAGTTGCCCAGATTTGTACCTAAAAATCTTTCGAGTTAGATTTGAGGCACTTAGATTTCCTAGATTAGCCCTAAAACTTGCCAAAATTGGCATAGTAGATTTTGAGCACATTCTTGACTTCAAGACCTTTCCAACGGTTCAAATGGTTCGTGAATCAGAGTCCCAAATCAAAAGTTATGGCCCTGGGAAGTTGGCGCACTTTCTAGAAGATACAATTGCAAATGTTCTTTTGAAATTTGAACTTCAATTTGTAATTTTTCGGCGCCTAACTACCTAAACTCAAATTTGAATGTTGTTTTGGCTCCAAAATAAAGGGGAGCTCTATTTATGGGTGGTTTTCTAATTTTTTGGGTAACTTTTGGGGACAAGCTCGCATATTGCGAAAGGGTGATTCTGTAGCTTTCTGTAACTTGCATGTGTTGTAAAACTTGGGGATTTGAGATCCTCTGCATGTAAGAAGTTCCATTTTTTGAATAATAAAATTATTCTCTTGTTTGTGGGTTATTTTTGTGTCTCAGGTTGCGCCCTCATCAAGTGGTATCAGAGCGAGGTTTTCTTGAGCGTGTGGATAGATCGCCGATCGTGAGGCAGTTCGCACTAGGACCGTGGTTATGGGTCGAGGTCAAGAAAGATGCCTCCAAGAGTGATGCCTGGTAGGCATGGTGGTGCCAAAGGTGGTCAAGGTGGCAGAAGTGCTAGTGGAAGAGATGCACTGGCAGCCCCCCAAAGACAAATTGATGTGTTACAAGAGCAGTTGAGAAGAGGGTTAAACCCGAGGGAGGAAAGTGGGGATGAAGGAGAGGAAGAAGGTTCAAATGTAGAAGAGGAAGAAGAAGCAATTGATCAAGACCAAATGCGGCTAATAAGGGCCATTTCAAAGATCGGGAAAAGACCTAGAGCAAAAGTCCCCAGTTATTCTGGAAGTCTGAACCCAGAAGAGTTGATTGACTGGATCAATGAGCTAGAAGAATATTTTGAGTATGAGGAAATAGATGACCCAGATCAAGTTAAGTTTGTGAAAATGAAGCTAAAGGGCCATGCCAATATTTGGTGGAAAGAGGTCCAGTTGGAAAGAAATTGAAGAGGAAAAGGAAATATCACCAGATGGGATTGCATGGTAGAGAAATTGAAGAAGCAGTTCATACCAGTGGACTACGAGTTAGATCTATTGAAGAAATTGCAAGGGTTGAAGCAAGGAAGCAGGTCTATGAAAGAATATACTGAATATTTTCACAAAAATAATCATCAGAACGAGCCACACAAAGGCCAATAAGGAGAAGGTATCCTGATATCTTAATGGGTTACGACCGAGCATTCAGGAGGAGTTAAGCCTAGTCAAAATGACCACCATTGAGGATGTGTATCAGTTTGCTCTAAAGGTGGAAGAGAAGCTGAAAAAAAGATTTGATGGCAAGCAAAAAGGACGAGGAGGTCAAAGCGGAAGGGGAAGTGGAAGACCTTCAGGAAGCCGAAATGATGATGAAAAGAAAAGTGAAGATGTGTGTACCAGCTGAAGTCAAAGGAATGACAACTTCTACCACCCTCGTGATCAAAACAGTGGTGATCAAAGAGGTAGAGGACGAGGGAGATATGGACAAGGATCTAGAAGAGGTGGTTTTAAAGGAACATGTTTCTAGTGTGGTGAAGAAGGGCATCGAGCCTATGAATGTCCACAACACAAAGGAAGGGTAGAAAAAAGGCCAGAAGGTCGTGGAAGGGTTGCACATGCAGATGAGGAGGCCCAATCTGAACATTTAGGTGATGCTAAAAGGGGAGAAGCCCTAGTGATTAGGAGAGCCCTGGTGAATGAGGAAAAGGAACCAGAACAGAGGAAGAATCTGTTTCACACAAGGTGCAAGTGTGAAGGAAAATGTTGTGATGTCATTATTGACGGTGGGAGCACTAATAATCTAGTGTTAGAAGAGATGGTCACAAAGTTGAAGCTAAAGAGGGAAAGACACCTGCATCCATATCATATTGCCTAGTTACAGAAAGACCATAAAGTTTTGGTCAATGAGCAGTGCCTAGTAAAGTTCAAGATCGGGAGCTACCATGATGAGGTACTCTTGTGATATCATCCCCATGGATGCATGTCACATGTTGTTGGGGAGGCTGTGGTAGTTCGATAGGCGAGCTATACATGATGGCCATGCAAACACTTATTCCTTGACAAAGGATGGGGTTCATCACAAGTTGAAACCCCTGAAAGAGACCGAAGAAAAGGTATGCAGTAGTGCTAGAATTTGTTATGTAGATGGAAGAAAAATTTTAGAAGGTATGAAGCATGAGCATGTGTGTTATGCATTGATTCCTAGAGTGAGTAAGGAGGATAGTGAGAAGGTTCCAGAAGAAGTTTCTGGGATGTTGGATGAGTTTTAAGATATTGTTTCTGATAATGTACCTGAGGGTTTACCACCAATAAGGAAGATCAGTTATCAGATTGACTTGATTTCTGGAGCCAGTTTGCCAAATAAGGCAGCTCATAGAATGACTCCAGCAGAAAATGAGGAGTTGAACAAACAAGTTCAAGAGTTATTGAGAAAGGGTTTGATATAGGAGAGTTTGAGTCCATGTGCAGTACCTACAGTACTAGCACCAAAGAAGGATGGGGAGTGGAGGATGTGTACAAATTCCTAAGCCATAAACAAGATAACAATCAAGTACAAATTTCCCTTGCCAAGGATGGATGACCTGATGGACTGTTTGAGTGGAGCTCAGTACATCACAAAGATTGATCTGAAGAGTGGATATCACTAGATTCAGATTCGAAAGGGAGATGAATGGAAGACTGCCTTCAAGACCAAAGAGGGCCTGTATGAGTGGTTAGTCATGCCTTTTGGGCTAACCAATGCATCGAGCACATTCATGCAACTCATGAATGAGGTACTAAAAGAATTTCTGGGAAGTTTTTTTATTGTGTATTTGGATGATATTTTGATTTTCAGTAAGACGTTGGATGAGCATCTGATGCATATTCAGAGAGCCTTTGAGAAGTTAAGAGAAGAGAAACTATTGATTAATCTGAAGAAGTGCAGTTTTGTGAAGAGGGAGTTAGTGTATTTGGGGTTTGTTGTCTCAGCAGAAGATCTCAAGATGGACCAGAGAAGGTGAAGGCTATTCTGGAATGGCCTACCCCAAGAACTAGTACCGAGGTGAGATCATTCCATGGTTTGGCTAGTTTTTATAGAAAGTTCATTAGAAACTTCAGTAGTATTTGTGGACCCATGACTGAAACAATGAGAGGGGATAGAAAAGAATTCAAGTGGAGTAGTGGAGTGGAAAAAAGTTTTGAACTGTTGAAGTAGAAGGTGACAGAGAAACCTATTCTAGCCCTCCCAGATTTCAACAAGGTGTGGACTATGATGCTAGTGGTTGTGCCATTGGAGCAGTGTTGAGCCAAGAAGGTAAGCCCATTGCCTATTTCAGTGAAAAGTTAAATGATGCCAAGAGAAAGTATTCTATATATGATCAAGAATTTTATGCAATAGTTCAAGCATTAAAGAAAATGGAGAATTATTTGTTGCCAAAGGAATTTGTTCTATATACTGATCATCAAGCCTTGCATTACCTAAATAGTCAAGGAAAATTAAATCGGAGGCATATGAAATGGGTAGAGTTTTGCAGAGTTATACCTTTGTTTTGAAACATAGGAGTGGAAAGTCAAATAGGGTTGCGATGCCTTAAGTAGGAGGCATACATTGATGACAAAGATGCAGATTGAAGTGGTTGGGTTCAATGAACTTAAGACATTATACGCAGAAGATCCTAATTTTGCAGAGGCTTGGAAAGCTTGCAAGGAACCTGTTACAGTGGACAGGACAAGGTGGCTGGATTTCATAATCCAGGATGGCATGTTATTTAAGGGAAGTCAATTGTGTATCCCGAGGAGTTCCATGAGGGAGAACCTGATAAAGGAGAAGCATAGTGGAGGAATGGCGGACATTTTGGCCAAGATAAGACCATTGCCATTATCAATGAGCATTATTATTGGCCTCATTTGTCATAGGATGTGAAGAAGTTTGTACAAAGCTGCAGGGTATGTCAGATGGCTAAAGGAGTGAGCCAGAATACAGGCTTATATCAGCCCTTACCTGTACTAGAGAGGCCATGGAGGATATAAGTATGGACTTTGTTCTTGGTTTGCCAAGGACACAATGAGGGAATGATTCAGTCTTTGTGGTGGTTGATAGGTTTTCAAAGATGGCACATTTCATTCCATGTCAGAAGACCCATGATGCAGTCCACATTGCTGACTTGTTCTTCAAAGAGGTGGTGAGGCTACATGGTCTGCCAAAGAGTATTGTTTCAAATCGTGACACCAAATTTGTGGGGTACTTTTGGAGGACCTTGTGGAAGAAGCTGAAGACAGAGTTGAAGTTCAGTTTGCACACCATCCACAAACAGATGGGTAGATAGAGGTTGTTAACAGGAGTCTGGGTAACCCTAAGAGATGTTTGGTAGGAGATAAACCCAAGGGATGGGACTTGATCTTACCCCAAGAAAAATTTTCTTACAACAATTCATCCCAACATAAGCACTAGTAGATCACCATTCAGATTGTGTATGGAGGTAGCCCCAGAACAGCTCAGAATTGAGGAAGATGGACCAAGAGAAGAAAATAAGTGTTGGAGCTGAAGATTTTGTAGAACACATCAAGGATATACATGAGAAGGTAAGAGAACATATTAACGGATGAATATGCATTATAAGGCTAAGGCAGATCAAAAGAGGAGGTATAAGGAGTTTCAAATTGGTGATGAAGTGATGGTCCACTTGAGGAAAGAAAGGTTTCCAATGGGAACATATAACAAATTGAAGATGAAGAAGTTCGGTCCCTGTAAAATTTTGAAGAGGAATGATTCAGGGAATGCATATGAGGTAGAGTTGCCAGATGGATTCAACATTTCCCCTGTGTTCAACATTTCAGATTTGACAGAGTATCATGAAGGTGGTGTAGAGGAAGTACCAACAATGGAACAGTGTGGGATTCCAGCACCTACTTCAGAAAAGGAGGAGATTGAAGAAATCCTGGATAGTCGTGTGGGAAGGAGTACTAGGAACAGGCAGTATGAAGAATATCTGGTGAAATGGAAAGGAAGGTCTATTGAAGATTCATCCTGGTTGCCTAAGGTAGAGGTTGACAATTTGGGTTTTCCTCCACCATCGAGACATGATGGGGTCACTTCTCAAATTACCCTAGGTGTCTGATGCAGGAGCATCCAGTGGTGTAAGGGCAATCTTGCATCACCCAAAAATAGTTAAATTTCAAGTTTCTTGGTTTTTAGATGTTTTTACATTTTTGGATACCCTTTTCGTCATAATGAAATTCCCAATTTGTGGTTTTTATTTTCTATTCATGGGTTGAAAGATATTGCAGTTTTAGTTGCCCAAATTTGTACCTAAAAATCTTCCGAGTTAGATTTGAGGCACTTAGAGTTCCCAGATCAGCCCTGAAACTTGCCAAAATTGGCGTAGTGGATTTCAAGCACATTCTTGACTTTGAGACCTTTCCAACGGTTCAAACGGTTTGTGAATCGGAGTCTCGGATCAAAAGTTATGGCCCTGGGAAGTTGGTGCACTTTCTAGAAGATACAATTGCAAATGTTCTTTTGAAATTTGAACTTCAAGTTGTAATTTTTTGGCACCTAACCACCTAAACTCAAATTTGAATGTTGTTTTCACTCCAAACTAAAGGGGAGCTCTATTTATGGGCGGGTTTCTAATTTTTTGGGTAACTTTTGGGGACAAGCTCGCATATTGCAAAAGGGTGATTCTGTAGCTTTTTGTAACTTGCATGTGTTGTAAAACTTGGGGATTTGAGATCTTCTGCATGTAAGAAGTTCCATTTTCTGAATAATAAAATTATTCTCTTGTTTGTGGGTTATTTTATGTGTCTCGGGTTGTGCCCTCATCAAATTGACGTCAAAATCCCATCCTTAAGAATCCCCTTATAACATTTTATTAATGAAGAAAAGTATCAAGTGGCACGATTACAACAGTTAGAAATTTTGATAAAAGATGCCTCAATGCTCTAAATCATCTATTAGTCTATTAGAATTAATTTTGAAGTAAAGTTATAGCAAGAAAATAAAGCTCAAATAATTTGTGATTAGTGATTTATTCCTCAAGGAGAATCAATGTAATTTAAAGGATTGTGAAAAGAAAATAAAATTTCAACCCAATTGGCTAGGTCCTTATATTATCATAGCAAAATACAAATTTGGCACTTATCAATTGGCTACTAGAGAAGGTGGACCCTTGGAAGAGACAATGAATATTGTGCGTCTTAATAAATTTTATGCATAAAAATAAAAATAAAATCAAAATATTAAAGAGAAATAATCCATCCAATGGTTAAAACCACTTCTTACAGTGCATTGGGCAAGTACCATGGTGAAAACTTAGCAAACAAGCACCATGTGAAGAGTCATATCCAACATCTAATAGGCCTCTCATTCATCCACACACTTACCATCCATAATAAATTTACTTGTACCATCCTCTAACGATGGCTTGGAATAAATGATGTTTAGTCCCAGTTTTATAATTAGAGAGATTTTTCTACCATAAGAATAAACCCCACTCACCTTTTCCTTTAACAGGGAATATTTTCATGCCATCATCCTAACTCACCATACACCCACCCTTTTCTTCTAAAAGGAAATATTTTTCTACCATGATGTTACCTATCATATATTCCCTCAATCACTCAATCTTTCCTAGGCACTACCTCTCTCCCATCAACCACTGTCAGTACCTATCTACATCATAAGTAGGTTAAAACTCACATGCATTTAAGTACCCTCATCTTGCATATCCCCATAAATTTTTAAGATATGATTAATATGAAAACTTCAATAATCCTTCCTTACACATGTTGAAGCTAATCCAAGCATTCCTCCTTTGTCTCCCATCATATGATTCATTGGATAGTTTACATAGCCTATCCCATCCATACACACTCATCCTATATCATCCCCCCTTGAAAAACTCCTCACTCTTTATTGTCACATGATCACATGTATAACTAAGCCACACATACATTATCTCATCATATCTACCCTAGTGTACATAGGAAGAAAGACCTAAATGTACACTTGGGATGGGTTGTCCCCACTCCTAGGTGTTCATAATAAAAATGTCACATCTTCACCATCACTCATCCATAACATCCATAATAATGATAATATACTACTTTAGACACCACTTCACCAAGCATATTCACAAAAACAAACAAATCAAACATATGACATACCTACATATATGCACCTTCATAAAATCATGATTAGGTTAATAACCAACAAGTCAGCCATTGAGTCACTATTCCTCTTCAGTTACAATTTATATTAATCCTCATCTTTTCCCATTGGGATGAATATTTCCCAAGCCTAGAAAAATCATTATCCTCCATCCTAATTTTGGCAAGAGACATGATAATTATATGTTTTCCTTGTGGATCATTTTTATTTTTATAATTTTATGTTCAAACCCATGCAGTCACATAGTCCTAGACCACCTATATCTACTCATATCTTGGTGTGTTTTGGATAAAGTGTGAAATGGGTCATGACCATTTTTGTATGGTGTTCTTTTTATTGGCCTTTACATGACCCACCTATGCTACTTAATACCTTAGGTGGTGGTGGATGCTTGTAGCATAATCTTTTGCTTCTTGGTCACATAGACTTGCTAGCCACTTGCTTGTGTGTGCTAAGAACTCAAGTATACATTATCATCCCCTCTATGACCCACTAAGGTTGTGAAGGGAATTGTATGTTTTAGGGAAAAAATTTAGTTTTTGTGGGTCTAAATTCCACACAAAGAGGACACATGCACCATTGGTCATATATACCATTGGGGAATAATTTCCTTTGCTATATCAAATTTTAGGATTTTTCACCACATTTTTAGCATAATCACCCCCCAAGAAACCCCTTTTTTATCCCCCCATATCCTATGATTCTATTCCCCCCACCCAAACCTGATTGTATCTTGTATCATGAAGAAAAACCCATCATGAATCATTAGTCATTTAACTCATTCATTTAGTCATATTCATTTTCCAGTTTTAATCATTTTCCATTTTACATTATCCATTTCATATAATCATATTCATAATCATTTTTCATCTTACATATTCATTTTTTATATTCATAACTATTGTGCATAATCATTTTGAATAATTATTTTCCATTTTTTATTTTTATTTTACATATTCATTTTGCATAATCATAAATATTTGGTATATTCATATTCCATATCTATTTATGTATCTTCATCCATCATTAGTAAATATTAATTTAAATTTTCCTTAAAAATAATACATAAGCATATTAACCCATAAACCATAATCATTTACAAAGAAAAATAAGGCCATCCAATCCATGACCATATCTATAATAAATTTTAGCCAAGTGCATCCCATCATTTTCCTTCCACATCCTACATAAACATGTTAGCATCATATAAATACAAATACATATTAAAGATATATACAAATCTCATATAAAATCATCATAACATAAAAATACATATAACCATACACACATCCATCTAGGCATCATAAAACTATCACCACATAAACATATTCATAATAACTAGATCATCATTATGCATCACATAATAAGTTCATAAAATATGTACACCATCACTCCAAAACTTGTGATCTCATATAAATCAAAATAATATCATGATACAAATATATGAAAGGTCTTTCCCATATACATCCAAAAAGTTTATACCCCTCTAGCCCATATAATAAAAAAAGTATCATGTGCTAGCCCCCTTTGACTGAGTTGGCCCTATTGGTAGTGACATTGGAGGAGGTGGAGCATGAAGAGGAGGTGGCCCCATACCCATTTATGGATGTAATCTACTTGATCTAGACCTATGAGATCATGTGCTAATTGTAAAACTAGTCTCTTGTTGCTTTTTCCACACTACTCATTCATATAATGTGTGGTAGTGATGCATCTCCCATGTTATATGGATCAGGTCTGAAACAATTTCCTACATCCCCTAACCATCCACTTCCTATCTCACAATATCTCACTCCTATCATAATCTAACTACATCCCCCTAAGTTTGGGCTACTATGGCTCGAGCTACATCCATCTTTGTTGTGACTAATGCCAAATGTACCCCTCCATCTCCACCCTTGAACCCATCTAATGATCAATATAATAAAACTACCTCTTCTTATGCCATATCATTCTCTCCCATTAGTTTCACTCCCCCTATTAGAGTTGATCCTACTCTGCTATCACTAACCCCAACTGCACCTATATATCACCCTCACCATCAAGGTGATCCTCTCCATCTATATCCACATCCTCCTCCATCGCCATCTCTTCTCCTTTACCTACCTTCGGATCCCTCCTTTTTCAAATTCATCAACCACCATCATCCCCATCACTATAATCATCACCTATCATCCTCCTCATCAACCAAATCAAGTTGATCCCATGGGAATGTCAACTATAGTGGTCTCCATTGTGACAACCATGCATCATACTTAATTGTAGTTCCTATGTATATAACTACACATTGTGGATCCCACAATACTATTAGGGTGTCTTTCCAATCCTATCTAGCTATGTAGGGCTCTATGTACCTGCCCCATATCCCTCTCTTCTGCACCACCTGTGCTACAATATCTTGCATGGGTATTTTATGTTAAAGACCAAACTTACTCATAACCTGTACTAGAAAATATTATTCAAGAATGGTAGGTGTTCAATAATTAGATAGTGGGTCCTCTATATATATGGCATATACGTATGATCCTCCTCCTATACCTCGTACTTGTGGTATGGCCATCAAATAAAGATATCCATCTCATTAATGACCCATCTCTAGTAAGAAAAATCTCAAAGCCACTGATGTCACAAAAATGATGCATATGAAAAGATATAGGGAATGTGTGGCCCTCTTTCCCTATCCACCACTAAAAAAAAAATGTCACATGCTCATATGAACAAATGTGTAACAAAGTAAAATCATAGCCCAGGCTCCAACCATTCCTATACACTACTAGGTGCATCTCCCTATAAATATCTATTAGTACACATATGCACCACATAAAAATTGTTTCATTTGACACTGAACCTATCTAGTATTCCTACTCAATCAATGGCAATGCCATGAGACCATCGATCTAGAAACAAAACATGTCTCATCAATTCCACTACAAAAAAAGGAAACTCTGGAAGCTCTCCCATCCCCACCTCTAAATATAGGTCAATACCCTTAATAGGTAGATCATATATCATTAATACATGTGCTAGAGCATCCTTGGCATGCATCTAATCATACTATACAATCTCTCCCTATATTGGGAGTATCAATATCTCCCACACATCCTCCAAGGTAACAATAGGCTTACTAGTTAGTAAATGGAAGCTACTCATGTTGGTGTTCCATCACTCCATTAAGGTTTTCATCATCACTCGATGTGCCTTCAATCGTAGCATCTTGGATGCATGGAATAAACCTATCAAACTTAGGCACTCCTTGTCCATCACTGTGAGGTGGTATTGTAACTATGTCATCACTCAACTTTGTCACTGACATGACTGTAGGATCACTAGAGACTCCCACATCATGACACTAACCAATGTTAGTCATCCCTTAAATAAAACAAATTCCTTTCAATTATGTTTATAAAACCCTCACACACCTACATTTTAGCATAAGTGCACTTTTTTACTACGTAAGCATCATTTTTTATGCAAGTGAATTTTTATCTTGTACACGCATCATTTTTAGTGCAAGCATTTCCTTAACACATGTAAGCATCATTTGAAACAAGCATGTACCTAACCTACACAAGCAGCATGTTTGGCACAAGCATGTCCTTAAATTGTGTAAGCACCATTCGATGCAAGAATGTACCTAACCTATGCAAACTATTTTCACTGCAAGCACATATTTAACCCACATAAGAACCATTTAGTGTAGGCACATATCTAACCTACACAAGTGTCATTTCCAATGCAAGCATGAACTTAACTCTCAAAGGTGCACACTTACAAAATGCAAGTGTTGTTTTGGCACAAGAATGAAAGTAACTTGTGCAACTGTCAAAACCCCAAACACAAGCACCACATTTAGCACAAGCGTGATTCCCTCAAAAGTTTCAATTGATGAAGTGCAGGCATCATTTTGCTTCACAAGAACCACTATAGGTGTAAGCATGACTTCATGCAGCCAAGGAAATACAATCATGTGTGCAAGAAAAACTTCACAAAATTGCACCCTTTTTTTTCAAACTTTCTATCCTATTCTACTTTCATTTATTACCCCCTAACTACCAAAAAAACCTAGGTTAGATCATTCACAAAGTCTCCTACCTTTGTCAGAAACTGATCTCTTCTTCACTCACTATGCTCTTCTTCTCTTAAATTTTAAAGGTGAAAATGACATCTTTGGGCCCTCTAAATCCTATTTATAGGCCTCCAATCATAATTCTTCTAAGACATGTGGACAATTCCCCCTACCCCTAGCTAATACCACTTATTTCTAGACCTATCATTGTATTCATTTCCACCTTTTTCTCATCTTCTTTTCTTTTCATTCTAAACTCACCTTTTTTGAGATATCACCCAAAAAAAATAAAATGGTTAGTCTCTTGAGGGGGCATCACCTCCTATTTCATCTATCCTATTGGGGAAAATTTTGAAATTTCTTGGATGCAACATCACTTCATATGCTACATCAAAGACAGCCAAAATGTAGACACCTCAATTCTAACATTACACTTTTAATTAATTAAAGTAAATTAATCCCTTTCATCATCCTATAATTAGTTAAATATTATATTATTTAATTAATTATTCCATTTCATCCCATAATTATTTAAATATATTATTTAATTATTATTTTATTTCTTCCCTAAATTAATCAAATATTATACTATTTAATTAAAGATTCCATTTCTCTTTTAAATTTAATTAAATATTTGATTTAATTAATTTTCACTATGGTCTTACTCTTCTAGTAAGGTTATATTTTTTATTTAATATTGTAGTAATGAAAAAAGTGGTTGTTTCCTCTTGGTTTGAAAATTGACATTAAAACCGAATTAATGTTGTCTTGGAGTAGTCTTATAATGTGTTTTTCACATTCACATGATTCTAGGACCTTTATTTGACTAAAAGATGCTTTAATTGGTCCTTTGCAAAGGTGTTATGAAGTGTTGTATCACACATTCACATTTTCTAGGATTTATTTACTTAATTAAGCTTAATGGGCCCCTTCTTAATAAAATGTATTTAAATTTGTACCTTATTTAAGTGTTGTAAAGTTTTATAAGGCACTTTCACATTTATCTATGGTGGTCTTAATTAATTGTGGTTAATTGAAGTAGTTGACCCCCTTTAATTCAAACTCAAACCTTATTTATGACACCTCTTGAAGATTTATCCTAACACCCAATAATTAAATAATATAACAATTAAATTGGGAAAAAATAGGTCCTAGAAAATGGTGTCAGGACCCATTCACCATAGGTGGTGAATGGGTCCTCCCTTAATAGGACCCCCCCTTTTTTAGTTGATCTAAAAAGGGTTTCTAACACTCTTTCCATCCCTTGGGGTTAGATCCTAGTAAACTGAGCTAACACCCATTCACCCAAGGTGAAGAACAGGTCCTCCCTTAATGAGGACCCTCTTTTCAAATTTCATTTTGGTGGGAATTTAATAAAGTTCACTTCTAAATCTAGTGTTGGCTTGAATTTTTTGAATTTTGGGGCTAATCTCATAATTTAGTATAAATGAGGGGTTAATTCACAATGTTTCTCCTAACAATATCTAGCAATTTTATGAGACATCCTAGCAAATTTACAAGAGCATTATAGAGAACTTCAATAACATTCATAAGGAATTTCAAGGAAAATTTCAAGTGTTTATTGCAGCAATTCAAGATCATATATTCATGAAAAAGGTTTAATACGTTGATGTTGTTGAGCTAAGAAGTGGATGTAGCATTGAATATCTACTTGAAAAAATTATTCACATCACATTCAAGGATCTTATATCTACATTCTTCATGGCGACTACATGCTAGTTTGTAGATTTGCATCACAAGACATCATCCAAGGTGATATATTTTGCATATTTCATGTTTCATGCTTCATTCCTTTATTTCATCATTTGGTTTAATTACCTACAAGGGGTTTGACTGAGGAGAACCCCCATTCACTAACAAACAACAAGTTTTTCTTCCCTTGAATGTGTGATTGCAAATTGACATGTTGAACATCAAGTGGAGCAAGCTTGGAGAAAAATTTTCAAAGTTGTCAAGTTGCAAAAGTTGTCATCTAATGTGAAAAATAAAAGAGTTGAAGCTAAAAAATTATCTACAAACTTCCAAAATCTAATAACTGGGACTTTGACAATGCATAAATCAAGAAATAGAACCCTGGTCTTGGGTTTTAGAAACCCTAACAAGGACCCATTTGCCACTGAAGGCGGATGAGTTCTTTGTCACTTAAAAACAAGCTTTGGACAAGGTACACATCTTTTTATGCCCTAAAAATTTCCCTCATAGTTGCTATAACAATTAAGTAGCATTTATAATTGTTATTTGCATCTTTTAGACCTCATAATTGAATGTTTCATAGTGAAAATTAAGTGTTTCATCATCTTAATCCATCATCTTGGTGATGAACCCTATTTTTTCATGTTTTATTTTGGTAAACTCAACATATTCAGCATTGCAAATTTCTTATTTTTGAAGTCTGTTTTACATCTTAGGATTATATCTAGCATTCAATTTTATTTTTATTTGCATTGATTTAAGATCTCTTTTAGAGTTAATTGGTGTGCATTGCAATCTTGCATCTTCGTTAGAGTTTAGAATTGCATTGTTTTGCATTTCTTAAATTTGAAAATAACAAAAAAAAAGTTAGTCACTTTGCATATAATTTAGATCTCATTCATGTAGAAGTTCAAAAACCAACTTCATAGTCCCCATGAATCACTTGCAAGCAA
This sequence comes from Sequoia sempervirens, assembly GCA_007258455.2. Lineage (NCBI taxonomy): Eukaryota > Viridiplantae > Streptophyta > Pinopsida > Cupressales > Cupressaceae > Sequoia > Sequoia sempervirens. The sequence continues at coordinate 626,111,696 of VDFB02193867.1, forward strand.
TCACCTATCACATGCAACAGATATTCAGAACAAAAAAAGATGTTCTGTAAACTCTTAGAGCAAAATGTGTGCAAATTAATAATTCGAAGTACCATAATTACAAGATAATGATTTCCTTTATAAAAGAAAGTATGCATAAACCTAATCTTATCTTCAGCAACAAGATAGCTCAATAAGATAAAGATGAGAATAAATAAACCTAGGAATTAAATAATGCCTAAGTAAAGTTATGCAAAGTGTAATTAAATATTAATTACACCAACACCCCCATAAGTGCAACTTAGGGAGAAGCAAATTATTATGCAAATAATGTGAGATGGGTCCTGAAAACAAAGGCTTGATCAGGTACCCATGTACAAATGCAAAGAGAGAGAAAACCCAGTGGGAAAAACCCCCCCTCAATGAGATGAACTACTACAAAAAATCACTAGAAGAACTCTGAAGAAGAAAAAATGGAACCCCAAATCCAACAAGCAAGGAAAGATACTTCTATTTGAAAAATACCATATCGAAATCACAAATGCAACAATAAAACTAATGCCAAGGAACACTAGAAACTCACATATTGGATCAACCCCATAATCTGTAAGCAATAGTAGATGAAAGGATGAAAGGACCCATAATGATGACAAATCTAGAAGTTGTGTCTCTTGAAGACAATGCCAAACTAAAACTAAAACTGTCCATAAGATGAGTACCATCAAGATTCTGGAACATTAACCATAAAAAACATGGCCTTCAAACTGAGAAAGATCTAAACCAATGCGGATCAAGAGCCATAAACTCCCAATGTGAAGTTTGAATCGAAGCAAACCAAAGATGTGTCTAGCTAAGCAAGAAAAAAGCTAAAGAAAACAACAGGAAACTAGATAAACTCATGCAAGTTGTTATCAATACAAAGAATGGATGCAAGAACCCCATTTAATGGAACTTGATATTAGTTTGTTATTACAAAACCCAATGATTGCAAAAGGAGATAATGTAAAACTACAAAAACATAAGCGAAAATGCAGGCCTAGTGCACGAAACAAAAATGAATGCATGGATAAAATAAGGTAAAAATCTTCTATAAATGACCTTAGATATTCATAGAGGCCAAAACCAACTTTCCAACACTGTGAAAATTGCGAAAAACAGATGAGCGAGTTAAAAGATACATCTCCTAGAGTGTGAAAGGTAACATCTGACTTTTGAGGCCCAAAAAGACATAAAATAAACAAAATCATAAAATCACACCTATACCATTGCATAGAGCATCAAAATAGATTTCCGACAATATCTCATTTGCAAAAAAAGGATGATGTATGCTTGAGTTATGCCCATTTATGTGAAAGTGCTCCAAAAAAGTCTGATTTGGCTGCCAGAAGCCCTCAGGGGCTAAAAAAAATAGAGCCCCTGGTCACCTAGGCGGACTAGGGGCTAGTTGTTTGGCTCCTGGGGTGGAGCCCCAGGTCACCCATGTGACTGAGGCTGGGGTTGGAGACCGTTGGTTGGGCATTGGGCACGGCACCCAATCACCCATGTGACCAGGGTGGGTGTTATGAACTACCAGTGGGGGCCGATCTTAGCTCTTAGTGGCCGATAGAACCTCTGGAAAGTTAAATAAGCTCGCGGGGGTTGTGAATTGGCCAAGCAGGGTGTTGGCGGAGGAGGCCAGTGGAGGTGTCGGTGCTTGTCAACAGTGGTGGTAGGGCGGTGGCTGCCCGATGGTGCACGAGTGATGTGACCAAATACATTGGCCACATAGATTTTCATTCAAAATTTTTGATTTTTTAAAAAAAAATTTAATATTTTTTCATTTTTTGTGCCTCAAAAACTATGCCTGGGGGCCATACGACCCTTGGGAAAAAAATAATTGCCTCTCCAAATGACTATGTCCAAATCAGACAAATTTTATATCAAAATAGGGCTTTTTGGGCGCTGCAAATCCAACGGCGAGGTCCTTTTTGGCCCAAAGTGCTCTAAAAATTAGGTGACCCCTAGATCTATTAGAAAAATCATTGAGCTTGAAACCCTCGCAGATCTAGCAAATGGTGACCAAAATGAATGAAGTAAAAGAAATTTCTAACTTTTTCTAGTGCTCTGAATCCAACAAAAAACCCTGATTCGATCAAAGATGTTGCATAAAGATGCTCAAGGAATGAAACCCTCGAGGGACCCTGAACGAGCTCTAAAAAGTATTCCTCCAAAAAAGCTTAGGAGGGGCTGCAAATCAAGGCTCTAATACCATGTAGAAGTTGAAAAACCAACTTCATAGTCCCCAAGAATCACCTGCAAGCAATCACTTATCACATGCAACAGATAGTCAGAACAAAAAAAAAGACTTTCTATAAACTCTCATAGAAAAATGAGTGCAAATTAATAATTTTAAGTGAGTTAATTACAAGATAATGATTTGCTTTATAAAATAAAAGATGCATAAACCTAATCTTATTTTGAGCAACAAGATAGCTCAATAAGATAAAGATGAGAATAAATAAACCTAGGAATTAAATAATGCCTAAGTAAAGTTATGCAAAGTGTAATTAAGTATTAATTACACCAACAATTCAATTTCATTTGAAAATAAAAATAAAAATTGCATTTCAATTTAGACCTTTTATTTCATCTTTTTATTGTATATTTACATTACATTTCTTAAAAATCTGAAACTATAATTCACTATCTCAAACCTATCACTGAAAGCTTAAAAATCATTAAAGAATGGTTTAAAAAATACCTCACTAGGACCCATTCACTCTTACTGGTGAATGAGTCACTGATCAGGTCAAACCTATATCTTTTGGAATCTAAAAAGGCATCAAGAATTACCCTAAAATCCACTGCAAAATTTTAAAAACATCTAAGTAGTACCCATTCACCCATACTAGTGAATGAGTCCCTATTAGCTATTGATATACTTTTTTAGGACATTAAAATCTAATTTTTTAACTTTTATTTGGTGTTGTTACTTTGTGGTTTCAGTTTCTTGATTTTTTCTTTCATCAAATTCACTGCATTTAGCTTAAATTGCTTCATTTCAATGCATTTTTAAAAATTTGAAATTGTATTCAAGCATTTCATTTTCATCTCATTGCATTGTGTAATCATTAAATTGCATTGCTTAGAATCTGAAAATTTCATTTCATTCTAGGTTATTGCATTGCCCCTTTTCCATTCTAGGGTTTGCACACTAGGGTTGCAAAACTTGTATGAGCTTAATACTATTATAAGACATACTTTGAGGCTCAGGTCATCCAACAATCTCTCACTTTTCATGGATCTTGGGTGCTCTAAGTCTCTTTCTAATAGTGTTGAGAATCAACCCTCTATGGCTCATAGTTTTCATAATTCATTACCCATGACTTTACCTCCTACAACCAATTTCCTTAACATTACCAAAATTGTCCCTACCATTACCACTTCCACTAAAGCTTTGGGGTCTACTCAAAGTCAAGGTGGAATTCCAATCCCATCCACCATAATAGCAATGTTCATCCCTACATACACTAGTACACAACCTACAAAAACATTCCAACCTACAACAACATTACAACTTACAACAACATTTCAACCTACAACAACCATTCAACCAACCACAACATTCACACCCACTAGCACTGTGTACACTTCCTTAGGCATTTCTGAAGGAATTCCTTCCACCTTTGTGCCTTCAAATAAAATAATTCTGCAACAATCTAACTCCACCAACTTACAATTCAATATCCCTCTGCATACATACATTACACCACCTTATTCTCCTCAACCTTACAAAAAAACGACACTCTCATTAAATCACTTTTACAAATCATGTCATCCCTTCAACAACAAGTGGCAACATTACAATAGAACAACACTAGTCAACTCTTTCAATACATCAAGTCCACCTCATTTTCGCTTGACATATTAAGAGCACAAATTCCACAAGGTATAGAGGTATCTCAATTTGATAAATATGGGGGAAGAGGAGATCCTATTAGCCATGTTTATGCCTTCATAGCCTTGTATAGTGACTTCATCTTTGAGGATAAACTCTTGGCTAAATTATTCCCTAGATCATTAAAAGATAATTTTTAGAGCGGTTCTCCTCTTTGTTGAACAATTCAATTGGTTCATTCAATGAACTCATTGATTCCTTTTACAACCATTTCCATATTCACATGGGTCCCAAGATGACCCTTATTAATTTAATGACATGCAAGAAAAAAGAGGATGAGAAAGTGACTAATTTCATAGAAAGATATCAAACACACTATTCACAAGTGAACATTAAGATTCCTGATGCTGACCTTCAACAAATGTTCATTTCCAACTTCAAAGATAAACTCCAAAGAAAACTTGAAATTTTGAGGTTTTCATTCTTTACATAGTTATGTACAAGCCTTTGTGACCATCAAAACTCAGCTGGTGGTCATGATGTGAAAAATCCCCCTAGTCGTCCTAAAAATCCTAAATCCACAACCCAAAAAAATTACCAACCTTTCAAGGAAAAAAATAATGGATTTTTACAATTAAATCCTCCTCAAACAAGTCAACAAAACAATAATCAAGTTGCTTCTATAAAGAAAACTCCTTTCAGGGATAGGGAGAGAGATTTCACCCCTTTACCTGACACCCTTCATAATATCATGTTGCATCTTATTGACAAGAACATGCTTTCCTTACTTCTTATTAAATAGCATGATCCTACTATACCATTTCCTAAATCCTTTCAAAAAAATGCTTATTGTCATTACCATCAGCAAAATGGACATAGTATAGAATATTTTAAGCATCTTAAGCATCTTGTTCAAGACCTTATTGAGAATAATCAACTCCAAATTGGAGGTGTGAATGATCAAGGAAATAAATTTGTAGCTCCTAATTAAAATTTACAAATATTTAGAAATCCCATGCCTAAGCACAATATCTCATTTTTCAAAGCTAGTGAAACCAAGAATGATGTAATGAATGTTGACACAAATGATGGCAATATGGATATTCTTCAACGAAATCCTATAGATAATGTGGTATCATTCATTGAAGCCAGAATTTGTAAGAGCTTGACTAAACAACCTCTTGACATTGCTTTCTCACACAGTGACATACCTAAATGTGCACTCTATGGTCCTCTTTACATAGTTGGCCAAATCATTAACAAGGCCACTAATGGGATATTAATTAATCCCGTATGTGGAGAGAATGTGATCACAAAATAATTCTTATATGTGCATGAGTTATATCAAGAAACATATGATAACCTAAAAGCATGGATCAAGAAACATAATGGATTTTCTTGCCCTATGATAGGCTTGATAGATCTCCATTTAAAAGTGGGACCAAAAACATTAGCAAACTCATTTTCCATCATTCCACAATCAGACACATTTCCTGTGAAGCTAGGCTATCCATGACTTTTCTCCATGAATTTCATTCCTTCGATTGTGCATAAATTTTTAAAATTTCCATTTGGCAATGATATCTTCACTATGCATGATAGTGGATTTCATCTAGCCTTAACGAAAGGGAATTTTTCACTAGATTATTTTTGGCCCAAGCCCATGGAACCTATCAAGCCTCGTGAAGATTTCTTGTTCAAATAATACCAAAAATTCAAGGCAAAGAAAATAGCAAAACTATCCCTTCGCAATATGCTTGAACTTATGACTGAACCAACTATCCTTGATGAAACAATGATTGAACCAAAAGTTCTTCCACACATACAAGAAAAAATTATAGATAAACCTCTTATAATTTCATACAACAACCATGAGATAACACAAGTAATCCTGTTGTTCCTCCTAGAGTCAAATAAGTTTACAAATTCAAAGAGAAAGTGGTTGAATAACCTCCTATTGTTTCTTTTGTTTCTCCCAAGGAAGAGAAGGAACCTATTATTGACAAACCCACTCTTACACAAAAAAAAATTCACAATAAACTAAAAAAAAAATGAAGTGCTAGAGAGCGTAGATGTAGACATCATGCTATTGCTCATAGATTAAAACCTCAAGAAAACAATAGCAACAAAGAAAATCAAAATCCAAAACTACCTGAAGCAATGCATTATGACTCTCAACCCTCACTGCAACATAAATAAGAACATTACATGGACATTTTTATTCAACCTCCTACTATGATAAACTTAGATGATGACATTGATATTGCAAAGATTGATGAACAAGTGCATGATGAGTTGAATACATTATTTTCTTCTTCTATGGGCTTAGATGACATCTCCTACTAAGATTGTTGAGCTTGGTGCATGTCCTAGTTCGACACTTGATATTGTCCCTTTGGCTAGTTTTCATCCTTCCACTTATACTAACCGAGATTGGGAAGTAGATGACTTTCTTTAGGTTGACTCACCAATTCCTTACTAGTCTTTTGATTTTCCATATTTTCTTTATGTGATTACATGTGCGTAATGTTATCCCATGTGTTGTTTCTTTTGATGTATCCTCTCTTTGTGCATTCTTTTATATGTAGTGCCATTCT
>VDFB02193867.1:626118248-626132470 GCA_007258455.2 Sequoia sempervirens
AGGGCAATCTTGCATCACCAAAAATAGTTAAATTTCAAGTTTCTCAGTTTTTAGATGTTTTTACATTTTTGGATACCCTTTTGGTTATAATGAAATTCCCAATTTACGGTTTTTATTTTTGGTTCTTGGGTTGAAAGATATTGCAGTTTTAGTTTCCCAGATTTGCACCTGAAAACCTTTCGAGTTAGATTTGAGGCACTTAGAGCTCCCGGATCGGGCCCGAAACTTCCTAAAATTGGTGTAGTAGATTTTTAGTGCGTTATTGATTTCGAGACCTTTCCAACGGTTCAAACTGTTCATGAATGGGAGTCCTGGATCAAAAATTATGGCCTCGGGAAGTTGGTGCACTTTCTAGAAGATACAATTGCAAATGCTCTTTTGAAATTTGAACTTCATGTTATAAATTTTCGGTGCCAAACCACCTAAACTCAATTTGAATGTTGTTTTGGCTCCAAACTGAGGAGGAGCTCTATTTATGGGCGGGTTTCTAATTTTTGGGTAACTTTTTGGGGACAAGCTCGCATATTGCAAAAGGGTTATTCTGTAGCTTTCTGTAGCTTGCATGTGTTGTAGAACTTGGGGATTTGAGATCCTCTGCATGTAAGAAGCTCCATTTTCTGAATAATAAAATTATTATCTTGTTTGTGGGTTATTTTCTGTGTCTTGGGCTGCACCCTCATCATGAGCTCACTCCTTTAGAGGTGGAGTTGGAGTTGGTGTCCTATCACTAGGTGAGATTGTGCTGCAAGGATGCTGATTTCTTGCAAGTGATTGACACCCCTGCGATCCCTATTATTTTGGACTCAGATTTGAATGATTTGAGAGGCTGGTTTGTTGACGTCTAGCTGCTTCAAGCAATGTTTGTGTTTGTCAAAGGGGTTTATGGTCCTAGATAAAACCAGGGTGTTTTTTGGGCTTTGGGCCCATGCTTATATGTCTTTTGTAGCCTGTATATTCATGATAATCTCTTAGAGGCTGATGTTGGGTTGCTGTTCTCTTTTTAAGCAGCTTGTGCTGATGATGGGCTAATTTATGCTTAGTGTTATTTTCTTTAGTTTCAGTTGCTTTCTTTTGTATAGGGTTTTGGACCCCTTCAAAACTTGTATTTTACCTCTAATCAAAAACATGTTATTGATCATAAGTTAAAACCATTCTAAATTGATTATACATTCCAATTTTAAGTTTCAAAGTAGAAAGACATGCACATGATAGACAAATTAGATTGAATATCAATTTTTATATATCAAATTATAGAATAATTCTTGTTTGCCTCAAGTCTTGTTCTTTTTTCTACAAGACGTTTTGCATATGATTGTCCTGTAGGACTATCAGGAGTCCTAGCATATCGAAATAGTCCTAGATTCGTCACATTGCTTAATTGGACAAAGGACTTTAGCAGGCAAACTAAAATTGATACAAATTATATATAATTGTTGACAAATAATCATATTTACTAAACATATATCTACTCCTATCTAAATGTATATATATACAATATAAAATAAACTTATGCCTCCTATGATGCTTGTTCTCTTGTTCTAGAAGGGCTCATGATGGATGAAACAACTAAGATAGTTTCCTATATAAAAAATGACAAGAATGTAAGACAATTTAAATGCACATGTACATATAATCATGATGTTGAGAATATAAAAACATATACCTATTGTGATGCTTCTTCGAATGTGTTAGAAGTAGTCATCATGGCTGTAAAAGTACCAGATTGCTGCATAAAAAGAGAAGAATACATAAGACTATCAATCTATGTACATGTATTCAATCATAATAGATTTCAAAAATTAACATCTCAAGCACAATTTAAATGATATGCATATACAATAAAAAAATTGTTAACATGTATGTGCAAAAAAGTATACCATATATTGACTCTCTAGGACAAATGAAATGGTTGATTGAGTAGCCTATTAGACCTATGAAATTTGATCCTCTGTCATCAACTGTTAAAGATTTCAACACATAAATATACATTAGTACTAATATCTCTTATAAAATATGAGATAAAAGATAAAATTCATTATGAAATTACTTTAAGTCTTACCGGTGCATCCATGTCATCTCTCACACTTGATGTCTCTCTTGGAAATGCTCTACTTCATGCTCTCTTATCTCCTACATTCAATATATGATGGACCTCATAGTTAGATGTGTCCATCAAAGCATCAGTAGACTATCCAAGAGGACCCAAACATAGATGGTGGTACATAATGCAATGATGGGGCACACAAATATGTGGCAAAGAGGACGGTATACCAGTAGCAGCTAACGCAACAGGTATATCACCATCATGCATCTACAAAAACTGTGAGCTCTGTGTGATCAAATGGTCACTCAAATCATGTATGACCAAGATAATCTGATTGAATGCATATACCTCTGGTAAGGTATAGGAGGTGGGGAAGTGATAGGTGGAACAAGAAGAAGTGGGGTTACTTGATGTGCCCCAGATCTATCTTGAGGCATTCCTCTACCCACACCTTGGAAATCTCGCATATCAAAGTAGTTGACATGCTTACCTAGGATAAATTTAGCATATAGTTTTTATAGAAAATATTGTGGCACATCAAGATTTTTGTTGGGTGGTTTATCAAAAACCATCCACCATTGATCCCAAAAATTATCTAGGATACCTCGATGTGTGCACCATTTAATCAAATATTTAGGTTTTCACACATTAATGGGTTGTCTAGTTTTAGGATTGATAAACAATTGTGCTAATTGGGATTTTGTAATGTCAAGTTCCCTCACTTCATTATATAATAAGCCATAGACATATCATTTCCTCATGGAATCTCACCACTGTACAAAGCTAATATGCTGGTTTGTGAGAGTTTCAACATTGGAAATTGTTGATTCTAATGTGGTTTTCATATTAGACAAGTGAGGGTTCCTCTCGTATAACTGACAAATGTTTCTCAACTCAACTACATTGCCACATATAGCTTCATGGATATTCAATATGTTTTTTAATGGAGAATTTGGTGGTGGAGGAGGATTTAGCTGGGCATGATTGTTGGAGGATTGTCATTCATGATGTTGCTTGGCAACATGAGCATGGAAGGTATACAACAATGTGTTGCAGTGTTTTCATTGACGTAAACATTGTAACTTATGTAAAGTTTTTGGTTACAAATAATTTTGATCAGTTCTAATAGGTTTTTAAGCTGTTGAGGAAGAATTTTTTTCCAATTAGTTTGGTCCTATAAAGATAGTTGAAATGGGAAATTGACTAAGTATCAATTCTATGAATACAGTGTTATAGAGCACCCATTTTTGGGTCCACACCACTTCACAAATGAAGATATTAATCTACCCTTCTAACATTATTTTGGTGGATGTTAGATGTATCTCATTCCAAGATTTCATCATATTTGGACAATTGGATTGAAAGTTATGAGTAATAGAGTTTGGCCTGACAAATTACAATGATTTTTTGTACAATACAGTTGTGTGGGATATTCCACACTTCTCTGCAAATGAGTTTTTTCTTTTATACTTTTGAGGATAAGTTTCTAGATGGTAGTAGAGTGTGAATTTTAGTTGGAATCAAGTTTTGAGTTCCATGTGTCAATATATGGATACACAGTTGAAGGTTTTTGCTTTTAGGTCTTATGTGGAGCCGACCTAATATGTTTGTATGTGAAGGTAAAATATGTATTTCCATATTATGTGGGATCAATTATAGGTCCATGACAACCTATTACAAGTTGATTTGAGTTTTGGATTGTGACACATTGTGTGGATGAAATTTTTTGGAGATGACAAGGTATATTTTGGGTGTTACATCTAATTAGGCCGACCTAATTGATGTTACACTTGATGCACGTATATAAGTTGGATTTTTTTTAGTGTTTTGAAGTATGAGATGTAATATGTGATGACATGATGAAAATATGATCAGATCAGTGTGAAGTTAAGTTGAAGATTAAAGTTGTGTGAATGAAGAGTGAGGAAAAGTGTTGAATCAAAATCAGATAAAGTTGTTTATTGTGCTTCAATGGAAATGTAGTTCATGCATATGTAAGATGCAATTGTAACAATTCAAAATAGGTTGTGAGTCACCATCTTTCTTCTGTATTTTCTTTGTGGATAGTGAGTCCACCTGCAGTGAGCATTTATGTAAATATGCTATAATCAGTTATAATATATTGTGAGCTAACCCTCACCGTGGTTTTTCCCATTTGGGTTTTTCACGTAAGAATCCTAGTGTTCATGTGTTATGTGATGTTGTGAATGTTTCCACCCCCTCTCAATATTTTGGGTGTTCAATAGGGTTTTCATCTAGAATAGGGTTGGGATTCTTAGCCATTGTTAAACTCGTTTGATGTTTATTTTTTTAAAAAATTAACAAATTTTCAATATAAACAAATATGCATACTGAAAAACCTATTTTTGCACTAAAATTCTTCAAAAATAATGCAAACATTAAAAAAATTGAAAAAAAAATTAAAAAACCAAAATACCTCTTATTGGAGGGTGATTTTGGGAGTGTAATACACCTATAAATGGATATCCATGTCATTTTCTTGGTATAGTTCACACAATAGGAAATAGGGTAGGTAAAAATGAGTCTCGACCTCCCTTTTTTTTAACATAGATGAAATGAATATCTATCCTAAAACAAATATCCATTTCATTTTACATTATTTTTTTAAAAATGGTCAGGTCCACCCCATCCCTTTTATCTAAGGGATGACATAGACCTACGAACCATATATATAAATTATAATATATATTATATTATAATATAACATATTATATTATATTGTAATATCATATTATAATATAATATATATTATTATATATATTATATTGTAATATCATATTATAATGTAATATATATTATTATATATATTATATTGTAATATCATATTATAATGTAATATATTACATTATATTATAATATTATATATATAATCATATAATATAATATTAATATATTAATGGAAACTTTGGGAACTAGTGACAAAGATAATATCACAGAAAGGTATGCCGGAAAAACTCCCAAATTAGAAAATGGGCCTTATAGGTCAAGAAAGAATGGGAACTCTATAGTTGTTGGCAAGAATATTCAGGTCTCTAAGGCTAAGAGGAAAAAGACAAGCCTTGTAATCCAATCACCTATTGCTAAAAGAGAAGAAGTCTAGGAGAGGTTACCAAAGTGCTTTGAGCACTTCAAATGTGATCAAGAGGCATCACCCATGAACACTGAGAATGAATTTTTATTGCATATCTTGGAATGTCTAGGGACTTGAGTCCCCAGACAAAAAATATGTTGTTAGAAGGTTTTTGGAATGGGTCTACCTACTTCACCACCAAACATGAGAAGGGGAAAGGGGGTATTGCCATTCTCATTGTTGGAAAGTGGGCCCAATATGTTACCAATCATGGTACCTCACCTTGCAATAGGGTGGTGTGGGTCACCATGGAAAAATATATTGAAAAAATGGGGGCCTACTCTATTTATGCTCCCAATGATCATAGAGAAAGAACAAAGCTATGCCAATGGATTTCCAACTTACCTGATGTTCCTTAGATATTGGGGGGAAACTTTAATATGGTAGAACACATGGAAGAAAAATGTGGGAGTATAGATATATCTTGTAAAGGAAGTGAGAGATACTTTTGGCAGAAACTAAAAGCCAAGCTAAAGCTAGCAGACCCACTAGAAAATAGGAAGGAGTGCAATGGGATATGGTTTACCTGGTGCAATGCTTAGAAAGGGGGAAGGATGATTTATTATAGGCTAGATAGAATCTATGTAAATAAGGATTACTTCAGCTTCCTACCAAACAAGGATGGTATGAAGGTTAGTGTGCATCCCTATACCCTTTCATATCATCACCCTATCAACTCCTAAAAGATAGTGATTACAAAGATGCTATTTCCTCCCTGAGAGAAATCAACAAATAGATGCAAAAAGATGCTAATGCCATCGGTAGATGGAACCACAATATTGAAGCTTGGAGGAAGATGCTCCAAAAAATTGGGGAAAAGAGATCCATTGATAGTAGAAAGGAAGAAAATGAACTTCAAGAAGCTCTTGTCCTGCCTAAAGAAAATATTCAAGTAGATCCAAGGAATGAGAGACTTAGGGAAGAGTTTGTCTTGGCTAAAATTAGGCTAAGGAGGACCCAGTTCCACAAGATTCAGGGGTTGAAGGTTAGAGCCAAGCTAAACTGGCTCAAATGTGGGGATAAGGGCTCTAAATTTTCTTTAATTATATTAAAGAAAATAAATTCAAAGAGCAGATTTCTCAAATTTGGGAGGGAGGTAACCTATACACTTCCTAGGAGGATATTTTAATGCAGTTCCATACTTACTACAAAAACTTGTTTACTTCTGAAGATGGAGATGAAGGAAAAAATAGAGCCAGGGAATACATCAGGGGAATTATTCCAAGAAAGATAAATGAGGATGATGCTCTGAAGTTGTCCATAGATATAAGCAAGGAGGAAATTAAGAATACCATCTTATCTATGAATAATGATAAGTCTCTAGGTCATGATGGTTTGTCTGCATAATTTTATAAGACATTTGTGGATTTGATCTATGATGACCTACTACAAGTTTACAATGAGGCATTAAACAAAGGGTCCTTGGGTAGGACTATTAACAAGGGAATCATTAAAATACTGCCAAAAGGTGGTGACAAGACTTTGGTAAGGAATTGGAGACCAATAATCCTTCTAAATGTATCTTACAAGATCTTGGCTAAAGTAGTAGTGTTAAGGCTAGTCAATATTCTCCCCAAGTTCATCAATAGTACCCAAACTAGGTTTATCAAAGGGAGGTATATCTTGGAAAATTTGATCATGAGCTGGGAGGAAATGGAATGGCAAGGTATTCAAAGTAGAACTCAACCATGCTCCTATTAGACTTTGAAAAATCCTATGACAGGATAGAATGGTCCTTTCTAAGGGCCACCCTTGAAGCCTTTGGCTTTCCAAGTGCTTTTAGCAACATGGTGAATACATTGTTAAAGGATTCAGTTGAACATGTTGATGTTAATGGTGTCCTCTTAGAGGACATTGGTCTTGAAAGTTCCATCAAACAAGGGTGTCCCCTTGTCCATGCCCTATTTGTTATTTCCTCTGACGCTCTCCATTAAATGCTGAGGGAGTAGACTCATTCTACAAAGCTCAATGGCATAAGGCTCCCTGATCAAAATGAGCTAATTTATAATCAATTCATCGATGACATTACCATCTTTGTAGAACTTGAAGAAAATAACTTAGTCTCTAATGGGGAAACTCAATCTATCTTGCTAAGCTTTAGGGGAAAAAATATCTACTGATAAGTCTAGTATACTTGGGTGGATCGACTCCCCACCTGAATGGATCAAGAAATATGGATTCTAGTGGGGTGGCCCCACTAAACTTGTAAGGTATCTCAGAATACCATTTGCTACAAATCCTAATATGAAGGAGATGTGGATGTGAATCAAGGAAAATATTGAGAAAAAGATAGAAATATGGAATAGGAAATACCTATTCCTTGTTGGTAGAATTTAGGTTTGTCAAAAGATTCTTTCCTCTTATAGTATTTATTTTTCTTGAGTTTGGTTTTTTAGCAGTCATCCAGTGGATGATATTCAAAAAATAATACAAGATTTTCTATGGTCAGATGTAAAAGGGAAAAAAAGAAATCACTCAGTTAAGTGGGATTGGTGCTACTTGGATAAGATGCATGGCAGAGTGGGTTTGAAGGATCTAAGGCTGTAGGGAATTTCACTCACAACCAAACAGATAGCCAAGGCCTTGGATGGAAGTGATCCTTGGAAGGTTTTAATAATAAATAACATTCAAATTGCTACTTTGAAACATGCCAAGTCCTGGAAGAATCTACCTTTCTGTGATATTGTTAAAAGAAAACACCCAATGGTTCTGGATGGCTCCACAGTGTTTAAAAGTTTGTGGAAGGCCTAGTAAATGGTTAAACATAAGGTTAATTTTAAATTAAGTGATGTTTCAATTAATAATACTCTAAACTGTCAAAGTTATATCTCTATTTGGTGGAATGTATAACACAATAATAAGCCTCTTACCTTGTTACAAGGGTTCTCAACAAAAAGAGGAACCAAATTAGTATTCAAACATTTCATAACATTATTGAAAATGGTCACTTAAAATTGGGATAATACTGTAGTTGATTTTAATGTTCCTGTGTCCAATTTCAAAACTTACCGTGTTCTTGTAGAAGCATGTAAAGAGGAAAGCTTCCCCATAGCCTCTAATAGGATCATGGATCTATCTAGTGATCTTATCTGGGAAGATGGGAAGTTGTCTTAAATGATATTAAAGAAAAAATCTATTTATAAATCTCTAACCAACAATACTTCTGTAATTGAGCATGTTAACAAGTGTTGGAGAACATCATTGGCTATTAATTCTTGGCAAATTTTTTTGTCTCCGTTTGGTACTGTAGACATCCAAATCAAACCACTTCCATATGGTCAAATTCGTCTCCTTATTCATCCCTTTAACTCATACACCTCATCCTCTTGGTCAGTATTAATTAAATCACTCATTTAATTAATATTTCATGGTCTGCCTAAGGTCCCTAAAGTATTTAATTTAACAATTAAATGCTTTACCTTACACCTTTTCCTCTCTAAATTAAATAAATATATCGATTTATTTAATTTATTCATTTGACCTTTTTGAATAAAATCAATTTTAAGTTCTTCCTTTTTCTCTCTCCTTGTCACATCCTCCATAATCCCTTTCTAATATGGATTAATTTAATTAATTCATGATTAGGATGTGCATCCTCTTAATCAAGGATTAATGTCACATCCTCCTACATTTTCCACTTGCTTCTAATCTCTCATTAATTATCCTAATCAGGTATTGGCACAACCTTAATCAAAAGTCATTAGCCACATTTAGCACCCCTTTTTAGTCAACCTTTTCATTTGCCTTTCTTAGAATTGACCCTCTTTCCTATGTGAATTTTTAATTCACATTTATTTATCCTAGGCTCCTCTCTTCCCCATGTGAATTTTTAATTCACTTTTATTCCTCCTAGAATCCCCTTTTCTCATACATCTTCTAGAATATTTGACTTGTCACATCAAGTTGAATGTGAACAAATGCTTCCCTTTTTGGAACCTTGTCTTGTCCATGGGATTCTTCCAAGCATGTGAATTTTTGGAACCTTCGAATGTGAACAAATGCTTCCCTTTTTGGATCCTTGTCTTGTCCACGAGATTCTTCCAAGCATGTGAATTTTAATTCACATTTATTCACCTAAGATTCTTCTCATTCCCCAATGTACTTCCAAGGTACATTTCCTTCTTACACATCATGTACCTTCCTTCCACCTCACTTCCACATCATCTTATCCTTGGCCATCTCACATTCCACATGTCAAGATGCGAGGGCTTGTGAGTTCTCAACTCACCATAGCCCTATATCTTGACCTTGGTGGCTCAATCTCAACCATTGAATTATCTAGAGAATTCAAATTTCCCTATAAATACCCCCTCTTCTAATTCATTTGGGGACTTAGTCTTTTTTACACCCACATGCTGTCATTTTGGGCACTTAATTCACAAGCATTTTCACTCATTTTAGCCAAGCCAATCTAGCCATTTTCATTTGCATCCCATCACTTTTCCAATCTTGCATTTAGTCATTTCCTTAGCCATCCAAGGAGCACACAAGGATCTTAAACATCAAGGGCCAACCAAGGGATTCATCAGCATGGAGAAGGTATAAGCATTAACACAATTTCATCTATTTTTCTTTGTGTTAACAATTCCTTAGGCTAATCTTTGAGGTGTCTTTTGTGTTTTTTCCTTATTGCATAATAGTTGTTTTGCATCTTTAGAATAGGATAAACATTTAGGATCACATGTACAACATAAAAGAGCCTAAAAAGACTTGTTTTAGATGGATTGTACTTTTACATAAAATTTCATTTAAAATCAATTGTATGTATGCAGATATTTGGAGTATATACAAAACTCCTGAATTGGTTCTTCATATCCTTTTTTATTGTTTCTATGCTAGAGAAATATGGAAAATATTCTGCAATAATTTATTGAACTGGGATAAAGATGATATAATTAGATGGCAAGATGTGATGTTTAATAGTAGGAATCTAAGTAAAGATTATTATTGTAAGTGTGGAATAAGTAATGAGTAAAATAACTAAGAACACTTCTTAATAAGAAATTATATCAAAGATTTAAAAGCAATTAAACTAATTTAAAAATATAAATCTACTGAAAGAGTCATATTGTTCTCTATCTCTAAAGATTTATTAAGTCACAGGGCTCTTAGATTTGGTAAGCATTGTGACTGTTAAAATGCCAATATAGAGAATGAGATGCTGCTAAATGCTATAATCTAATCCTGTATGGTGATTTCTAGATGATATGATGAAGTTACTGTAATCTATGTTGACATGAATATGATAAAAAAAGAAGCTACAGTGATCTATGATGCAACTATGATATTGATTCTATACTATGATTGCTATTGCTAAAGGATATTGCTATTGCTAAGATGCTTGATTGCTATTCCTGCAGAGTAAGTTTGCACAAAGTTGGGATCCATTTCCTACTTCAGAAGGCTGTATATATAGATTCACAACAACATCCTGTGATGTGGTAGCACAACAAAGGCCTAGATTTGATCTGGAGGATTGAATGGTGAGAGATGAAGAAGCTTGAACTGATCATGGGGATTGTTCTTCCCTAGAAAAACATCTTGCTAAAGGATTGGAAGAATTAGAGGAAAGAGATTGAAGAGGATTGCCTGTAAGTTTGTCTCCAATTTATCTCCACAACTTTCCCATGAATGCCAGTTGAATTAAATTAGATGTTTTATATCTAATTTGGTAGGTAAAATATGATGAGCTGTAGAAATATGAATATATTTGAATATTTAGATTTATTCAAATTTAGGAAGAAATAACAATTATTAATAAACAAATGTTTTTTGATATTGTTTATTTAATAAAAGAGATAAATGATAATTAAATAAAAACTATTGAAGTTAGATTATTTAATTAAGATAGAATAATCAGAAGAATATAAATTTAAACTAAATAAATATTTCTATTTATTTAATAGTAGAAGAATTTTATAATAATAATTAAATATTCAAAGTGAAATTCGTTTATTTAATTAAGACAAAATAAAAGAATAAAGATTGAAGAATTTAGAAGATGAACTATATAAATAAATATTTCTATTTATTTAATAGTAGAATTAAAGGTTAATTAATCAAATTAATCGCATTTAATTAATTAGATTATCCAGACCATTTTTAGGTGTATACATTTTGCCCCTCTTTGAAGTGATGTGTTTATGCATTGCTTCAAAGAAAATTTTGCTGCTATTGCTAATACTGATGATTTTTTTTTAGTATGCCCCAGACATGGATTTTTAGGTGATGATGAATATATGCCCCCTTGGGAGATAAATTGATGAATTTTTGATTTTTATGATTTTTTTGAAATTTTTGAAATTTTTATGATTTTATGATGATTCGATGAAAATATGATGATGAAATAATTTATCTCCCGACAAAGAATGTAGAAATTTTCCCTTGTGATGAATTTGAATTAATCTCCCATTGAAAAAATAATAAATCCCACAAAATTCCATCGTAATTAACCTACAAAAGGTTCAAAAAGGTGATTTTAAACTCATTTGTGCATTTGAGTTTTAAAAATTTGTGAAAGTGATTTGGAGCAAGATGCCAATCCCGTACCACACTCACTGATTTGAGCGCGTGTGATGACACAATCGCCTGGCCGCCTATGGACCTTCGATACATACCCATGAGCCTCCTCATTATTCACGTTTTCTCATTTTTCATGCATTTTCCACATTTTAAAATTTTAGTTTCTTTTAGCACTTTTAAGACCTGATGTAGTGCTTTTAATGTCTTTTTTAGCGCTTTTGATGAAGTAGCGCTTAGGCTAGATTTTGTAGGGCTAAGGTAGGTTAAATTAGCACTTTTTAATTTATCTTTTAGTGCTTTGACTAGTTCAGTGCATTTTCCCCATAGATTAGCGCTTTAACCTCCTAGAATAACACATCTATTTAAATGGTGCTTTGACCACCTGAATTAGCGCATTCATGTCTTGAAATGGTGCATATGATGAATTAGCGCTTTGAGCACCTATTTAGTGCTTTGAGGTGTTTTAATGGTGCTTCTGATATTGTGGCACCAAGAAACACTATTTTTGTGCATCCAAGTCAGAATGATGTAGTTTGTGAAATTTATCCTTGATTTTGTCAATTTTGATCATGTCAGCCGTTGATTTGATATTATTGATGATCTTAATCAAGTAGATGATGTTAAAACTTATGATAGACAAGGTCTAATGTTTGATTGATGATAATTATCCTCATGATAGGCAAGGAATAATTATAGTTTGTTTGATATACCTCATGATAAGCGAGGTTGATTTGATTAATTGACCTCATGATAGGAAAGATTCAATGATGTTTGATGATTGACCTCATGATAGGAAAGATTCAATGATGTTTGATGATTGACCTCATGATAGGTGAGGTTAAATGATGTTCACTCATGATATTTAATCAAAATTCTCACCAAGAGCTAATTAGATTTGACAGGATAATTGATGTTCGATGATTTGACAAAAAGTACTGACTTTAAATATTTTGTGATGATAGGAGGCTTTGACGAACCTTTAGATTCAAGAGTGGTTTCCCTAGACATTCAATTTGATACCACAACTAGCACAACCTGAGATGATAGTTATTACACGTTGTGGTTTTTCCTCTTTATTAGATATGCCCCAGATTAGGATTAATTGGGGTCTCCTGACAGCCCTAGTAGAGAGGTGGCATAGCGAGCATAATACTTTCCAGCTACCTACTAGCAAGATGACAATCACCCCTGAGGATGTCTGGCATATTCTAAGGATACCCATTGTTGGTGACATTGCAGTGTATGATTCATCAGAGCAGGGTGGGATCGATGCCCTCTGTAGAGTATTTCAGGATATTGGATTCTGTGGTGCGAGATGGTGGATGCTTATGCCACTTTTCCTACAGTTCTTGTTGGTTTCATTGGAGGGTTCCTTTGTCTTGATTGCAAGTCAAATGGACTTTCTGTTGGTTGGGGCTGTGTATTGGAGAGCATGATTGTACACGTAATGAGATATGCTTGGGGCATGTGTATGCTTGCCCATCTTTATCATGATTTTCATTCAACTGTTTACACTAGAGGTCATAGTTTTTCTTCAAGAGTCACTCTACTATAGGTGTGGGTGTGGAAGCATATTGCTATCATGCATCTAGTGAAAATTAAACATAGACCAGCCATGAGGCCATATGTCCATAGATATACAGGTTGTCTTACTCAACCTAGACTGGGTAAGTTGGATCATTGGAGGAGAGTATTGGATGATATAGAGGTCGTAACATGGCAACCCTACTTAGATTGCAAGCAGTGGGATGATGATGATGTACAGTTTCCTTTCCTCTGCCAGTTGATGATTTTGATTGGGCAGAAATGTTGGGTGTTGGAGAGATTTTTTCTCAGATGAGTGCTTAGACAATATGGTATTGTTTAGGGCATGCCCTAGGGTGTTTCCCATTATGCTTGTCGACAGGTAGATTCTACAGACTGGGGACCCAAAATTTCATATGATGCCACTGTTCAGGAGTTCTAGGCTCTATTGCCTTTAGTTTGGAAGATCCAACCTGATATTGTTGAGCCACTTGTTTTAGTCAATTATGTAGAGCATCTGTTTCTTCATCCATTTCCATGTATTACCATTCCTGATGAGCCAGCACCACTACCTGCCGAGGAGGAGGTTGCCATTGCACATGGTCATCGACGAAGGAGAGAGGAGGTTGGTGAGGAGGAGGTGGAGGATGTCGAGGACAGTGGTGATGAGGTGGGAAGTGGGGATGAGGAGGGAAATAGTGATGAGGGCAGTGGAGAGGAGGAGGGGTATGATAGTGGAGATGATGGAGGAGGTGGTGGTGGAGATGGTGTAGGTGGTTCAGGTCTAGCCATAGATGTGCAGGATTATACGGTGCCTTGTAAGAGGAAAATAGTGGTAGATCCTATAGAGCAGCGTGTGTAGATCAGGATACCATCCCATTAGTATCAGACACTGATTATGAGCCTACAAGTGCAAGTTCAAACCTTATACGGTCAACTGGTTGAAGCTCAGGGTCTATTGATGCAGACATAGGCTTAGAT
>VDFB02193867.1:626132570-626163790 GCA_007258455.2 Sequoia sempervirens
CTCTAATATCAAGAAATCTCAACTAAAATGGTTCGGAAAAATAAAAAATTGCTGAAAATGGCTCTTTTCTGTCACTTACAGAGATTCAAATCCTTGCTAACATTTCTGCCTTTAAATTTTCGTATGTGCAACCACAGATTAGACATACACACCCTTTGATGTTTACAACATACAAACTGCAGATTGGGCAGGTATTGCACATCTTCAGAAGCTTCCAGACCTTTAAAAAAGGGTTTAGAAATGGGTACAAGACCCCTTGATTGATAACCCAACTGAAGGCACAGGTGTGGCGCATGCTCAGAACCTCTGAAATGATGTTGAACAAGCTGGAAGTTGATATTCAGAAGGACACAGATGGATTTGATCAAGAAAGAGATGAGAAAATTGAATGCAGTTAATCTCAAACTGGATAAGAAAATGTAGGAGGAATCTGATGGGTGTTTGAGCATTGAGCTTTTTGTTAGGACAATTTAGGAGGCATCCAGGGAGTGTCATGGATTCAACAAGCTCATGATTGGTCTCAGGAAGTATGCGAACTAGGACTTGAATTCTACTGCCCATTCCATACATCCTGATATCAGGCATGCCAAAAGAGTACATAAGAAATTTGCTTTTGAATCATATGTTTGCAGTAATGTGTTTGGGTGTTTTGTGAGGGAGGATTTTTATTTCCTTGGGGGTTGTCTTATGTCCTGGATCATGAAAAATACAGGTTTTCAAGTGCTATTCGGAGTTCCAGGACTTGAGGGATGAGGACCCGTTGAATTTTCTCGAGTCCTATTTGCCAAAGGGGGATTGCATGTTTGCAAAATTCTTTCATATGGTGTACTTGCAAATTGTGCATCCTAACATTGAGAAGTCCTTTCCGGGGATTTGGGGCAGAGGATGTTGAAAATGATGGGCATCAGGATTCTGCCTTCTATCTGGCCTTCCTGAAGCTTGCCAAGCTGGTTTAGCTCATGCAGAGGCTAAAAATTTCGTTTGATCTGCCTGTTAATGTTTCAGGTCAGGAGGGAACTGAGTTTTTGTCTTTGTGCATGGGAAGTTTTGTGCACGGGCTAGTGTTTGGGAGTAAGGGTCTAGATGGCAGGAGGCCTAAAATGGGTTGAGAAGACTGTGATCCAGTGACGAGCTTATTTCACAATTACAAAATGCATTGACAAGTTGGTAGGATTATGTTCAGAAAGACCAATATTGTTATTTTCTGATGAACAATTGATTCTGGAAATTATGGTCATGATGGTGCATATGGTAGCATGGTAGGTCCTACATGGGTTTCAAGTTTCAGTCACGTTGGGTTTCAAATGTCATGTTTATTTCACAGGGACATAAGGCATAAATTAGTTGGTAGAATGGTTTTGGCATGGCAAAAACCAACATCTTTGTTTTTAATGTATATGTTGCCAAAAATTCTGGTAACAAAGGTAGCGTTGGTAGGCTTAAAGTGGAGTTCACAGTCATGCCAGCTTTAAGGATTGGGAAAATGGTCGTTCAATTGAAGTTTATTTCACAGGCATGGACTATATAAATTGGTTCATAGGAGTGTCTAGAAAACTCTTCAACATTTTTTTATGATGACAAAATAATGCTGAAAGCAATGGTCATCTAATTGTTGAATTCATTGTTTCTTTACATAATTATTAAGCGCAAATGGTTTGGTCCATAACATTTGGGTGTCCATGAAAAGAGAAGTTGATTTGGAATCCATTTCGACATACCAAAAGAAGACATTTCACTATAATTTGTCTTTTTTGGCAGGATCTGTGATACACATAACAGAAGGGATGTGTAAAGAAGCTTTTTGGGTGTGCTTTGCTGTTCTAGAGGGTTGCAGTCTATTTTTTTGGATGGCCAAACAAGGAATTGATGCCGAAAGCTATGAGCATTTAGGGTTGCAGTCTATTTCAACATACCAACTGGATACATTTAGAAGGTATTTTGGTGCAGTGTGCATTTTGAAAGGTTATGTACAAAAGCGTCATTTGGATGTGTTTTTTCATTTGGAAGGTTAGGGGTGATTCAGAACAAGAAGTGTACATAAAGACGCTGTTTGGATGTACTTCATTTTTTCAGGGGTTCTCAGTTCATCTCTTATGATACAAAAACTTAAGCTAAAAAATGCATAAAGAAGCTGTTTTGGTTTGCTATGCGATCTGGAAGGTTTTGGCATACTATACCATACCAAAAAGAATGAATTAAGAAGTCATTTGTGGGTTCTTCAAGAGTCGGGCTACATAATTCCTATAGATAACCTTGGTGGTAGGTCTATTATCTGCATGGAAAACCAGGAGATAATGAGGACAATGTTTAATACACATCATATTACAAAATTAGATAGTTTTCTGCATTTAGGCAAAAATTTGCTCATGTGGGAAGTCTTAATGGCAGACCTATTATCTGCAATAAAAACTAAGCAGGAAATGGTGCCAATGTCTAATGCACATTATACAACAGCGTGAATTTGTTTTCTTTTTGATCATATCAATATTTTATTCTGTTAATTGAAGGGTTGTTAGCTTATCAAGACTCTTGGCAGAAATATGAATGAAGTTTGGCTGCTGGCTTCAGTTTGTAACTAGTGTTAAAAGACTTATTTGTAAATGCGGAAAATAATGGTCAATGCTTCCCTTGAAACGTATTCAAGATAAATGCATATATTTTGTAAAACCATGCAGTTATCAAATGCAGTTTATCCTTTTGACATTCAAAAATCAGGTTTTAATTTATCCATACAGATACATAGTTGAAATTATTTGATATGTGTAGTGGACTTGACCTTTTCCTTCTTGTTGGGGGAGGTCACAAAAATGGAAATTTTTAGGGCAATCCTGTTCAGATAATAATATCCTGACCAGAGACGAAAATTATGGGCAATGCTCCTCTTTAAATGTTTTCAAGATAATACTTATATTTTATTTAACTATGCAGTTATCAAATGTTGCTTCTGAGTTTATAAACAGTTACAGGGAAATATTTTTGCTTCGTAGAGGGTTCCAATGTAGAACACAATTATTGTCTTTTGTGGCAAAGATTTATGCTTGCAATCAGTGTCGTTTTTTGTTCCCTTTGATATTAGCGTAGGTCGGAAAGAAATAAAATAAACCATCGAGAGCCTCACGATTTACGGGAAAGAAAAACTGCATATAAGCTTTAGTCAAAGTTTAACTCGTGATAAGATTAACCTAATTCACAATAAAAAAGCTCTATGAGATTCAGTAGCTGCAATTAGCAAAATTCCACTTTCGAAAGACCGTTAGGCCTGTCGAGTTGTATTGTGATTTCCTTGGAAGGTATTTCAATGAGTATTGTGGATGGCTCCGATCATTGACCTATAGAAGTGGTAAGCATACTCACATGGAGTCCCAACACAAATGTGCTAAGTAGGTAATTAGAATGGGCTATCAAAATTTCCAATGCTTGCATTTACGACACTTGAAATTCATATATTTTTGCTGTGTTGTCAATGAATACAAAATGTCTTGTAAACTATAAGACATAATTAAATTTTAAATAATAATTACTAACAAATATTAAATTAAAATAAGACACATTCAAGTTTTCATTAATAATATAAACTATACATACTCATCACGTATCCTTCAATAAAAAGAAATCTTAAATGTATATCACGTATCCTTAAAATAAGACACATTCAAGTTTTCATTAATAATATAAACTATACATACTCATCACGTATCCTTCAATAAAAAGAAATCTTAAATGTATATCACGTATCCTTCAATGTATAAATAGACAATGCACCAAGACTAGAACTCGCCATAATAAATTATAAAAAGGATGAATAGTATGTGTTAGCACACGCAAATGTGGATGGAAATGGAAATGCAGCGCGGTAAAACAGTTGACTAAGTGGAAGATGGAGTTTGTGCATGTGAAACATAAAAATAAAATCCGTCATGGACAAGGTGTAAAATAGTGGAAAATTTCGATTGCTAAGTTATGGAATTTTAAATAATGGGTTGAATGGGTGTCAATTTAATTCATGAGAGGTTTTTATGTACACAGGGTCTTCATATCCATATACAAATGTAGAACATAGCTCGACGTAATAAAGGTAATTTATGTGGTCATATATTGTTACCAAATAAATCTAAATGCAAGACTTGTTTTGTAGACATTTTCAAAGCAAAATATATTGTTCTTTGTTTGTATAACATCCATTTAATTTAATACAATTCATATGTTGCATCACAGATATGTAATTATAGCATTTGTGTTGGAAAAAATAAAATATTGACTTTGACCATTTTGCCTAGTGTATGAAACATCGCTGATTTTGACCATTTTGGTTGGATGAGATGTTCCAATAAGGGAGAGGGATCATTAGTCGTGTGGGCTAACTTTGCAAGCATGTAGTGGTTAGATGGAACATCTTAGGACTTCTATTTTTTTAGAAATGTGAAATGGACTCTTATATATCTACAACTAAGGTTTGGAGGTGCAACTCATCACACACCTTGTCACATTAGCATGTTTAGTGGAAAGTGTCCTAAAATGGACTTTTTAAAGACTCAATCAAAACTTAATCATGAGATCCCCAGTAGTTGAACATTAAAGTATCATTTGTTACATAGACATTTTCCTATTTTTTGTCTAAATATAACTTATTGAACGCCTAAGTGATTCCAATACTTCTTAATTACCATTATTATTGTTATATCTTACCCTTATATTTAACAAAGATGATCCAATAATTGAACAAATTTGTAACACAATTTATGTTAAAAAATAACATTTTTAATTAGAAAATGACTTGTATACAACACAATTATACCTGAATCTATTTCAATTATACTCTATATTTTCACTTCGTCTTTTAAATTGTTTTATTTACTCTCTAAATAATCAAGCAGGGACTCTTCTTTGCTTGATATTTTTATATGATTAGAAGAGAACCATATATGGGGTTTCTTAGAGCCTCATATTTATTTGAATCAAGTTCAAAAGGATATCTCTTGTGCGACGTTGAATCAATTTCTATGTTATTCCATTGAGGGAAATGTAATATCTCTACCATAGAACATATATGTGTATATTCATGGTATTTACTTGGCAATACTGTGTATAATTTTGAGAATATACAAAACCCTAATGTTATTTTTATTTTTTTAATTTCATTTGCATTCTCTAGGGTGAGAGAGAGCAACCACTAGCAATATGGTAGCCATGGCAAGGAGAACTTGAGGAACCCTTATTAGTGTTGATGTGATTAGTTGGCACAAAATACATAATTTCTACAACAAAAACCTCTCTCTTGAAAGATTTTTAAATTCAAACAATTTAAAATCTTAAGGCTTCGTTAGTCAGGTCTTGACACACAAGGTTTACTCAAGTATTCTTGTACTTTGTTGTTTCTCACAAAGGGACTTGTACAATGATCTTTGCTTGCAAGACTAAAAGATTGACAAGGATTCACAAATAGTTGATTATATTCACAAACTTTAACAAGATCAAGAGTTATTTCATTGAATTTTACGAAGTAATATATAAATTTGATCAATTCTTTTGAGATTGCCTAAAGATTTTCACAAAACTCAAATTAGAGTCTTCAATATTTATGTGAATTTCACAGATTTTAAATTGTTTCAACTTTCAAAGGATTTCATAAAAAAGGAAAAGATAGAGAAAGAAGGAAAAGTCTAAGAAACTAATCTTTCAGTGATCACACATGAATATCCTTCCAAAACAATGAATTGAGATTTTAATTGGTTATATTCATTTGAATTCTTCCCAATTACATATAGATGATGCAAAGCTTCAAAAGAAATTTGTCACACCAAGAAATTAATCAAATGCACACAAAGACTGGTGCAACAATTTGATATTTTAAATTAAATGACAAATATAATATAAGATTTACAATCTGAAAATGACCTATTGTTGACCTCAAATTCATCATTCTATATAAGAATATACAAATGATCTCATTGATTGTGAGAAGAAACCATGAAGCAAACTTAAAGATGAACAATTCTCCAACTTAAGTCTGATAGTCATCAACAATTTCTAATCTCCTTTAACTAAGTGACCCCGAGCCCTTTTATGGAATAAGAACCCAAGGTCAATTACATCAATTAATGGTTCAAAATTGATTTATCAGAATTAATGGTGGTAATTTGATAGGTGGCACATGAATGATCACCTTCATAGTTGGTAACAATTGGCACGAAGAATATTCTAGAAACATTTGCATTCTCAGAACCTTCCAAAAACATCCATGCGATAGAAAACACTATCATAATGTTGGAAAACACAACTATGTTGATATAGCCTTAGCAACGATCCTCCAAAAGGATTCACTACTAATGATCAAGTCAACTCTTAATCCATTTAACTCTTTCATATCCAAATTCAAAATCATGCTTGAATTGTTCCAAGTAGATTGAATACAAAATCCTCGCAATACCTATAGGAATACCATATCCCTCTTGTACTCATAACTCTAACTAAAATACATTGAGTCAATTGAGCACACAACTCCTGCAATGATGACAAGAGTATAACATCTCACAAAAAAAACCCAAAACAACCTTTCACATGTCTTCTCATACCTAAACACAATTATTAGAACTTGGTGACTTAGGCATATTTAATCAAAATGAGTGATAATTAGAATTCACTATGAGTCATCATCTTCTTCTATTATGACCTTTTCCCCTAAGGCCTCTTGTCTTCGCACATATTCACCAAAGGCTACCAAAACCTTATTTATTCCTTCTTTGCTTTAGTCCTACAAGATACTCCAATTAAACATGTACTTAGCATAAATTTATGATATAATCACTATCTCCACATTTCTTTTCCAACTTATCTTATTATAATCTTTAATTAAAATTTTCTTCTTCATCACATCATTCAATAACACTCCATTTGAATTAGTGACTGGATCATCTAGGGTATCTATTAAATATCCTTTAAATTCTCACTTTTGCCTCATTTTTCCCCAAATTGTTTGTATCATTAACTTGTTTTGTCAAGGCATCTACTGTCAAGATATCCTTTTCCATTAAATCCTCTACCGTATGATGTAAAGCTTCCATTTGATCCTTACAATTGGTTCCTAAATTTGCACATCATTGAACCCGAAAGGTGTGCCATGTATTAAGCTTAGATTCAAAGAGAGATTTGGCCAATGAATGGGAGAATGATCTCACACTTTTTTCCCTTGCACTTCAGGCTCTGCAAAACCTAGGTGGGTCTCCCTATATAGTGTTGAATATAGATATGAAACAAAGTTTTATTGCAGCAACTACCAAATAAGCTTCATACAAATAACAAGGGTTTATGTATTTGCAAAATGGAAGGCACTATCCTTGTTTTTGAAACCCAAGTATATGAAGTTGAAACATAAAATAGCTCTAGACTAATTAAAGTAGGGAATGGTTTTTGAATTTGAAAGTTGTTTCTGAGGATGGGGAAGGAAAACCATGCAAGACCATTGCCCGCCTTGGGCTATAGAGTCATATGTTGCATTGTATATGACATGACCAAACATATTTTGATGGTCTTCTTGCTAGATTATCACCTTATGATAATCAAAACCGAGCAAGCCCACTATGCAACATACTTACTAATCCTTAGCAAATGATAACACACCCATTAATTCATGGAAAACATTTACTCTATCCCTTGGAAAAATATAAGAATGGTAAACTAATTTAGAATAACAAATGTACTTGAAAAACTGATATAACCCTTGACTACATGGTTTAAAGCATATTATCACTCACAATTGGAGAAAATTGCATCATAGATTATATTCATATATACCACAGTTTCAAAATATAGATGCACTACCAAATAATGATTGATAAACAAAGACCTTCACCATTGGCATTCAACAATATTCTATACATAGCCTCTTCCATGACAAAAAAAAAGAAGAAGCTAAGAGCCTCCCAAAACTCATAACCCTTACAAATGAGACAAAGATTACAATATAAAGAAAAGGGGAAAACCCAGATCTTCCACTCAGCTGACACTTGACACATTGTAATCTCTTTGATTTGGCATTTGGAATATGCCATTTTACCCTAATCCTCATCTTGCCTCTCATTTGCAACTGAAATTTGCTTTTTCATTTTGCTTGCCTTCATACCTGTGAATATCTTTTTTACTTGTATGTACAAACACATTTACAACTACATTTTCACATGTCAAGTGAAAAAAATCACTTATGGGTAAAACCCATTTCACTGGCAATTAAATTTTTCATTTACCATACATTTTAATTTAGCAGACTCCTCCATCTTTGCTCATTCTCATGGAGCCAATGAGATTATTTTAATTCCACTTTTTGGGCACATAATTCATCCAACAAACCTCGCACACACTTATTCTTTAACATTTTAACAATGGCAACAAAGCATTGTTTGAAATTCCCCCATTGCAGCCTTCTACCAACACATTAAAACATTAAAATTCCATGAAAAAAGTTTTTGTTGTTATAATTCATGGAAATGACATGGTAGGTGTTTTTGCTGATGATTGATGCTAAAAATTATTTAAAAAAACTTTAAGATTGTTGCCAAAGCATGATAATTGCTGCAAGCAAGTTTTTGGACAATGTAACAAGGAAATGGAGATCACCGCCTTAAATCTTTAACCAGAAGTTCCATCCATGTGAGAGATTTTCCTCGAGGTGCACATCATCATTCTCAGCAAGAAAAAAAACAAAAACTCATTCCCCACAATGCCGCAAGCCTACTCAAACAGAGGGCACTTTATGGTGCGGAATGGTAGAAAAGACATTTGAGCTCTCTTCTGAGTTTATTTATTTCCCTCCCTGCATGAGTTATCAATTTCAATGCTGGTAAAGGTAGAAAGCAGATTTGAAGGAGATATATGGTGCCAAAAATGAAGTTGCAGGGCATTTTCATGTTGCTGACAACAAAAAACTTGATAAATCTCTATTACAAATGTTGCTTGGGCATTGGAAAGGCTTTAGGCAGTTTTTGCAAGTTAAAACAACCATTTGCACTCCTTAAACATCCCCAAAACAACCTTGATAACATCTGCACGTGATTGGGAATGATTTTGGCACCCAAGAAAAGCTTAAGCTTTGCTGCCTGCAATTCTACCAAACTCCTTTACTTGGCTTTTTCTCCTTCTAGAATGGGAAAAAGCTTTTGTAGAATTTTCTTTCCTAGTCATATAAAGTGCCTTGAAAATATTTAATTCCCCAAATTATTTAAAACAACATTATTAGCATATTAAAACATTAGGAAATAAGCAAATTTTTAATTTCTCTTGCTGAAAAAATGGTGAAAATTCATTGCACACAAATCAAAAATCCTGGAGCCATGGTTTTTGGTGAGTGGACCTAATCAATTAAATAAAACATGGGTTTTCCATCAGATCTCACTCAACAAGCCAAAATTTGGTACTTTGTAATCGGGGCCATTAGAGGTGTTCACCGCACTTGAAAGAGTTTAAATTAATGCATCATTTGACCTCACACTTTGATAAAACTGGAATTGGAGGCGTTTTAGGCCAAAATAGGAAGTGGGTTGCCCTCATATTTCTAAAATTTGCACTTTTTTAGGACACCAAATCTAGCCTAATTGTAGTAAGACACATTAAATGGCATATTAGAACTCATTTTGGACACATGAAACTGAATGAGCATACTACCATTTATCCCAAATTTTTTTTTGCCACATGAAATTGCATGACAATTCCAGAGTCACAAAATTTTAATTGGCAAAGATGGGCTTTAGGGTAGATTGACAAGAAGTAGACCTAACCTCTATCATCAAATTGAAAGTGCATAGGAACTTCAAATTTGTAAAATTTGAAGGTACCATCACATACCAAACCTATACGAGCACTCAAGATATGTCATAGAAATCATTATATTAGTTTATTTTAATTACCCATGAAGTTTTAGTTATCAATTGGTTAATAATATTTTTCACAAGATATCCTTAAGCCACTTTGGACCTTGGGAAAATTTCAGAAGCCACTCCCCTACATCCTACATCCTAGGTACTTTACAAATCATCGTAGTTGATCATGGAAAAAGGGGGTATGAAACTTGGCTAAAAAAATTTAAACATGATCTTAAAAGTTTTATGACAAAAATCCATGGAGGTTTCATGAATTTCCCCATTCAAAAACATCTAAAATCACATTCAAAATTCAAAAATTTCCTAATTATTTTAAACACAAAAACTAGGAAATTTCTTCAAACTCTATTGATGAAACCTTAAATTTATAATTTTCTCATTTCTAAGAAATTTTGAAAATAAAAAGTGCCCTTTGGTTTTAAATATGAACAAAAACTAGTTTATGAAATCAAATTTAATTTTTGGTTTTTTTTTTGAAAACTTTGGGCATGGTGAGGGCACAAAAAGGTAATTTGAAATAATCAATTTTAAGATATTTCTAATATAATTGTTCAAATTTACAACCAATGGGTAAATCCTATGCTCTCGTAAGGATGATCATGACATCCAAATAGAAAAAAAATACAACAAAAAAAGAGAGAGAATAGATATTTACCTCATAATGAGAGCACAACAAAATAATGTAGACATAATTTCTACCCAACTTGAAGTGGAGATCACACACACAATCAACACAACCCAAATCAATCCAATTTCTAAGTGTCCCCATTTTCAAATGGGTAAAATTTCCCCAAAATTCAAATTTCCAAAAGAGGGCTTTTGGGGAGCATTTTCTTTTAAAATATGAATAATGCCAAAAGTACCTAAGTTGTTTTCCTTTATTTATTTTTGATATATATATATTTATTTTCTTGACTTTTTTTACTTTATTCATATTTCCTTATCATTTATCTTAGATGTAGGTAACTCAAAATGAGCATTCAACATTACTTTATTTTTACATTTGACAAAACAATTAAATAAAATATATCCATTTCTATCTAATGAGATATTTCTAAAATAATTAATTTAATCTCTTTTTTATTTTTCTCTAAAACTTACATAAATAATTTGTTAGATGATATACAAATTTTTTAATTCATCAAAATTAACAAGGAATTTAAATAAAAATAAATAAAATCACAAGAAAAGACTCCAAAATCACCTCTAATTCCAATTTAGGTGTAGACATCCAAATTTAATCACTTCCATATGATTAAATTTACTACCTTTCCATCTATTGTATTAATATTAATTTATTAAATTAATATTACACCTTTTGTCTCATATCGGTAAAGTATTTAATTTAATAATTAATACTTTGTCTTTTACCTTATTCCTCTCTAAATTAAATAAATACACTAATTTATTTAATTTAGTCATTCTTCCTCTTTTTGATTTAAAAATCAATTTAAAATTTCTCACTTTCTCTCTCCTTGTCACATCCTCCATAACCTCACCCTAATCTGAATTAATTTAATTAATTCAGGGTTATGATGTGCATCCTCTTAATCAGAGATTAATGTCACATCCTCCTACATTTGCCACTTGCCTCTAATCTTCTGTTAATTAGCCTAATCCAATACTTGCACAACCTTAACCAAAGTCATTAGCTAAATTTAGCACCATTTTTTGGTCAATTCTTCCATTTTTCCTTTTTTGGGCATTGACTCTCCTTCCCATGAGAATTTTTAATTCTCATTTATTCATCCCATGTCTCTCTCCTTCCCATGTGAATTTTTAATTCACATTTTATCCTTCCAAGGCTTCTAGAACCTTGGATTTGTCACAATCTCCACATGTGACCAAGTCCCACCTTTTTGGAGCCCACCTTTTACCCTCTAGATCATCCTAGGAATGTGAATTTTTAATTCACATTTATCCCCCCAACGACCTTTCCTTTTCCCATGTAGATTTTTGAGGAATTCTAAAATTCCTCAAATGTCCCTTTCACTCCTACTTGGGGACAAGAAATCCCTTTTTGTGGAAATCCTCTCACCCCCCAAGGTGCATGTCCTTTTTCCACCTCATGTACCTTTTTGACAACTCATTTCCATCTCATCCCCCCTTGGCCACTTCACCCTCCACATGTCAAGATGTGAGGGCTTGTGGGTTCTCAACCCACCATGGCCCTTCATCTTGGCCTTGTTGGGGCAATCTTGACCGTTGAATTCTCTAGAGAATTCAAGATCCTCTATAAATACCCCCTCCTCAAGGGCATTTAGAAAGACTTTTTGATTTGAACAACTACATGCTGCCCATTTGCCTTCCCAAACACTTTGCACTCTCATAACTACATGCTGTCCATTTGAACCCTCAATCCTTTGCCATCATTTAACCATTTTTGTTAATCATTTGCATCTACAATCTTGCATTTAGACATTCAAGCAATCATCTAAGGAGCACACAATCAATCCAAGCAAGGGCCAATCAAAGAGGTATCAACAACAAAGGAAGGTAAAACTATTTGTCTTGTGCTATCTACTTTCCTTATTGTTTTGGCACTCTCTTTTGGCTAATCTTGAGGTGTCCTTGGTATTTTGTTTTTCATATTTCTTAGTTGCTGTGCTCATTTAGAGAAGTATAAATATCAGGGTATACATTTCTGGCACGCCCGGTGGGACCCACAAACAGGTTCCCATATTTTACGTTTGCTGTTGTTTAAGTTTTTGCAGGAACACGTCGCAGAAGGGCGGCTACGCCTTGTTTTTCCGCAAAAGGGCGGCTACGCCCCATTTTTCGCAGAAGGGCGGCTACGCCCCATTTTTCGCAGAAGGGCGGCTATGCCCCATTTTTCGCAGAAGGGCGGCTATGCCCCTGTTTTCTGCAGAAGGGCGGCTACGCCCCTGTTTTGCTGCAGAAGTGCGTCTACGCCCCTATTTTGCTGCAGAAGGGTGACTGCGCCCCCTGGAAGGTAAAATTGGTGTTTTGATTTTGGATTTGAGTGCTATTTTTCTCATTAACGTTTTTCTTGCAAGGATACATGTGTTTTGTGCTAACCTTTTGCAGCATATTTTTGTGAAGTTGATGGAGAAAGCGGGATAAAATATCTAATATTTGCTTGCAGGGCTATCCATTTGCTTAATCTTTTAAAAAAAAATAAAATAAATTTTTTATCCTTGCTGTTTGCATTAATTTAAGAACATAGCTTAATTAGAGGGAGTAATATTCATTGCTTGCTGTTCTTGTCTTTTTGTGTTACCCTAAGGGAGTATTAGCTTGTTTCCACTTTCCCCTTGCACTTCGTGTGAGCCTGGGGAGTAGTTGGAAGCGATTAGTGCTTTCTTCATAGTGGGACCTGCTTGGGGATTTCATCACCCCAAGGGACGATTCCAACCACGCGTACCGGCGGGGTATACAAAGGGGGGGAGAGCGAAAGCTGTACCCCAATCCAGTCACGTCGTAATTGGCGGAGCGTCGAAGCTAGGGTGATACCTAGATAGACGTGAAGAGTTGGTCCGAGCCCTTCAGTATCTCGTTGGGGTTCCCGACTCACGCTTGTGACGGGCTGGTGTTCACGGTTGTGCCTCACGTACCGAGAGTATATCGAGGACCCCCTAGATACCTTGTGCATCCTAGATTAAGATCACTTTTGCCATACCCTTAACACTAATCATAGGGTTGTATTTGCTTGAGAGTATTTTCTTGTGAGAAACCAGTGAACTCTTAACAATTTGGCCTTATCATTATCATTTTAAAGTCTTTGCCATAGCCATTTGCATCAAACCAAGCCCCTGTTTTGCTGCAGAAGGGTGGCTACGCCCCTGTTTTGCTGCAGAAGGGTGGCTACGCCCCTGTTTTGCTGCAGAAGGGCGGCTATGCCCCTGTTTTGCTACAGAAAGGCGGCTACGCCCCTGTTTTGCTACAGAAGGGCGGCTATGCCCCTGTTTTGCTGCAAAAGTGCAATTACGCCCTCCTGAACACCTGAAATCCCCCCATTTGGATTCATTCAGCCTTTAAACCTTCATTTCACCATTCCCAACCATTACCTCATCATCCCAAACCTTCGTTTTGTCACTTTAAACTTTCAAAAACCTCCATTTACCCCTTTTAAACCTCCATCTCATTATTCAAAACTTTCGTTCAACCATCCTAAATCCCCATACATTCTCCACAATTATCTTTACCCCCCATTCATTCTAATTTCTTCCTAATCCACCAATTGTTTCTTACCATTTGCATCTCCAAACACCACCTATAGCTAAACCGTCCTAACCTTGTATTACTAAGTGGTTACCCGGATTGACTATAGCACTTGAAATTGATTATTAGTCTTTAACTTCAAACCCAATCAATTCGCTTCCATCTTGAGGTGAATTCGGTGTTGTAAGTTATCATCCTCGACCCAATCAATCCATTCCTAGCTTAAGGTGGATTCGGTGCCATAATCATCCTATTAATCAATCAAAGCTCTAGGGTTACTAAGGGTAATCTCACGTGATCAAGCTTAAGGTCTTTTCCTCATACCTTTCATAATCCAATCCAATCAAATCCAATCAAATCCAAATCCAATCCAATCAAATCCAAATCCAATCCAATCCAATCCAATCCAATCAAATCAAAATCTAATCCAATCCAAATCAAATCGAATCAAATCCGATCAAATCCAATCAAATCCAATCAAATCCGATCAAATCCAATCAAATCCAATCAAATCCAAATCCAAATCCAATCCAAATCTAATCAAATCAAATCCAAATCCAATCCAATCAAATCCAAATTCAAATCCAATCAAATCCAATCAAATCCAAATCCAAATCCAATCCAAATCCAATCAAATCAAATCCAAATCCAATCCAATCAAATCCAAATCCAAATCCAATCAAATCAAATCCAAATCCAATCCAATCAAATCCAATCGAAATCCAATCCGATCCAATATATCCCAACAAAATCTGATCCAAATCTTATCCCATCATAATCAAATCATTTGACAAAGTCTCTAATCCACTCATCCCACATTTGCATGCCCGTTCAGACCCGTTCACAAGCAAAGAAAATGGCCGACCGACAAGCTCAAAATGCCCAATCCAACAATCCCCAAGATCCCAAAAACACAATTCATGTCTCATCAGATCCCAACAAGGGCACCAACGTCCCTCATGATCCTCATAACAGTACTTCATCACATTCTAACACTGAGAATCAGAATAACTCGCCACATGGTGAAGAAAGTATGGTTGGCCAACCCGAACTCACACTTGAGGAACATTTTAGTAACCCCGCCAATGTGCAAATGACTGACCGTTTGCTTGAGAAACATGGGGAAGAAATCTTGGCCCACTTGATTGAGAAGGGGGTTAAACCTCCCTCCAATGTGGACTTATCCAAATATAAAGGCACCCCATCTAACGTACTCCAGGAGTCCCAAAATGCACCCGAAGGTTCATACTTTTCCAATGTTCCTCCAGTCGAGGGTTGGCATCAACCCGAATTTGGGAATGTCATTCTCTATCAGGTTAATTATCCCCCACACGCTTCCACCTCGGCTATAGGAGGACCTCAAGTGCTTGATCCCAATAATCCTTTTGCTTATGGTATGGCACAAAACATTCCGCAACCTCCACCATTAACATTAACCGTACCCCCTCCTTTGAACCCACCTACAGTCAATATTGGGGGTACCTCCTTTGCTACATCGCTTCCTCCTCCTGGGACCACCAAAACACCACCTCAACAAGTTCCCCAATCTACTATCCCGCCTCAAATACCACCACAAAGCACACCCCAGCTGAACATTCCGAGCGGTACCCAACAACCCTCTCTACAAAACGTGCCTATGCTACCCCTACTGTCTCATCCGCAACAACCTATACCCAATACTTTGACCTCTTCACAACAACCATCCTACCAATCACAAGGCAATCCATCTCAACCGCCTACCCAAACCATATCTCCCTTTCTTGCGTCCCTTTTGCGTCCAAAGGTTCAACCACAACATAGTATCCCGCCTCAGTCCATACAACACTCGGCGCCACAACAACAACCTCCACAACACTACTACTATCACAACCAACAACAACTTCCCCAACAACCGCTTTACATGACCTTCCAACCACCACAACAATACCCTCAGTACCAACAAACTAACATGCAACGTCCTATCCAAGTTCCTCAACCACCTACCCCACACGTTTACCAAACAAATTCATATTACGCCCCAGAACAACAACCCCCATTTCAACAAAACCCCTCATCCTACCAGCAAGCTATATCATCATCCAATCACCCAAACCTGCATTTCAACAATCCGACACCCTTTCAACGAGATCCCTCATCTTTCTATCATCAATATCCCCCCAACCCACCACCAGCTAGCTCGAATTTGTTGGAAATCAAAGCCGCACTTAAGGACCTTCAAGCAGGGGCTACAAAACAATCATTCAAATTTGAAGATATATGCCCATATCCGTTTGATCCCTCCATCTCGTTGATCCCATTTCCTAAACATTTCGAGATTCCAAAGTTTGACAAATACAAGGGAGACAAAGACCCTAAGGCTCACTTGCAGGAGTTTTATGCACAGTGTCAAGAAGTCATGTATAGTGATAACTATCTCTTGCGCTTGTTCCCACAAAGCCTAGCAAGCCATGCCCTAGATTGGTTTATGACTCTCAAAAAAGGGTCTATAAAAACTTTTGCGGACTTATCAGTGCAGTTTGTATCCTATTTCTCTTTCAACTTGCGAAAAGATACATACACCTTAGATCTCCTGAAAGAGAAACAACGTGATGGAGAGACCTTTACCAGCTACCTCCAACAGTGGCATGCATTAGCCAGTCGAATGAAAAATCCTTTGAAAGAGAAAGACATGGTCACCCTTTTTGTGGAAAATTCTCATCCTGACATGGCCCACAATTTTAGGCTACACTGTGTCACCACTTTCGCCGAGATAGTGGAAAAGGGACCTATCCTTGAATGTGCCCTTATTGCCAAAGGACACATTAAAATACACAGTCATGATAAAGAAAGGTCATTTGGAGATAAATCACAATTTTGGAACAAAAACAAAAATGCAGTGAATGACGGAGTGACAGACACCAAACATGTCCAAGTGGCTAATGCATCCCAAAGTCAACAGTAGTCTATACCTAACGCCATATCAGTACCCCAAGGGACACCTCATCCCCCTCAACAGTCAAACCAAAGAAATCAAGGGAACACCAAACGTCAATACGCCCAATTGGGTGAACCCTTGAGTGTAGTTTTTAACAAATTGTTACAAATCAATTACCCCATCACATATCCTGTCACTAAACCATTCGATGAGTCCAAACCCAAGCCGGCATGGTTTAAAGAAAATGAGTATTGTGACTTTCATAAAATCAAGGGACACTCCTTGAATAAGTGTCAGGGTTTGAAAAATTATGTCCAAGATCTCATTGATTGAGGAGATATCAAGGTTGACCCCAGTCAACCTTCGTCGTCCAATGCTCAACTGCAAATCTATCAAAACGCCTTCCCAAACCATAGTCAAGGTCCTAGCACCTCCAATAGTAATCCCCAAAACAATAGCACTAATAATGTGAATTACAAGAATGTGCCCTTCAATTATGAAGGTGTTATTCATTACATTGAGCAGGTGGAACCTCGAATATCCATGATACACGTTAAAGCCAAAGATCCTCAATGTGCTGTGACTACACGACGAGCTCGCCTCACTGTCCCTGTAGCCTCTGCACCCATCCAACCCACTCCTGTAAACTCTCAATATAACATTCTTGATCACCTAAGGAAGACCCCCGCTCACATATCCATTTTGGATTTGCTTAAGTCTTCCCCGGTACATCAAGAGATCCTCAATAGAGCCTTGCAAGAGACCCATGTACCAAATGACATCGACCCCACACAATTCCAAGCTCTGGTGGGACACTTGGCTTTGTCTCATCACCTCCACTTCAGCCAAGATGATATGCCCAGTATCGATGTTAATCACAACCGTCCCCTACATATCGAAGTCATAGTTGCCCGCCATAAAATAAAAAGGGTCTTGGTAGATAATGGCTCTGCCCTCAATCTATGTACCTTGAAATTCATAAAACAGATAGGGTATTCTCAAGCGGACCTAAGTAACCAGATAATTACAATCAAAGCTTACGACAATGCAGAAAGAAATTCAGAAGGAATCATCAGTCTCCCTATCCAAGTGGGACTTGTGCTCCAATATACTACATGCCATGTCCTTGATTTGGACTTACCATATAATCTCCTCCTTGGCCGCCCATGGCTCCATGCTATGCAAGCTGTTCCATCTACATACCATGAATGCCTCAAATTCCCAGTCAATGGATAGGAGGTCACCATCTATGCCGACCCCCAACCGTTTGAGTATTGTCAAGCTTTAGAAGCATCTTTTCCCCATTTACATTATTGTCCTGGGGTCGAAATGGGGGCATCCCAGTCATTATCCTCCAATCCATCATCCTCCAATCCATCATCCACCGTAATCACCACTCCATCCCCCGCCACTAATCCTTCAGTCACTAGAGTCCAGATCATTGACAAAGGATGCGGTGAGTATGAGATGCATACGGCTCTTAATGTAGCCACCATGCCACCGTCACCACATGAGTACGGTCAACCTTCACATGCTATACAAACGGAAGACAAGATCATCACCTTCAGCGGTAAAAACATTCCCACTACCACTTTCAGGTCCCCAAGTGTCAAGGTCGATGCGCCAGAGGAAGACATAAGTCAGTGGGTCTACCGCGAAGAGCCCGAACCAGAAAATCCTCTAAAGAAATATTTTCAGGAAAAGTATCCTTGGCCAACAAAGTTTGTGGAAAAACATAACTACCAAGGTAGAGGCCTAGGTAAAGAGGAACAAGGGCGATTGCAACCCATTGATACACAACAGTTACCAAAGAAGGTAGGAATTGGGTATGACAGCAAACAGAAAAGCCTCGCAACATCATCTAATACTTCTAACAGTATCACCATGGACGAGGGCTCATTGGCAGACATACCCGAGGAAGAATCCATCATACACGCGTACGATGATGTCGATCACACTGACTTATCGTCCATGTTCGAATGCCTATCCGTTTGCACCATCAGCCTATCCCTTCGTCACCCTGAACTCATTGATTGGGGCCTACACAACACCACACCTATCAGTATGTCTACGGACACATATGTCAACCTTATGGGATTGGGGGAGGATGAACACTCCAGTCGCAAAAATAAAAATAAGAAAAATAAAAAGAGGTCATCCAGTGAAAACCTCCCTGAGGCAATTCCTGACCTAGAAAAGTAAAAATAAAGGACGCATCTGATGGCAAAAACCTCGAAGAGGCGCCGGAAGATGGAGATGTTCATCTTCCCCTCATGGGAACTCAACTATCCGCCAGATCATCTATCCTGATTGAAGAAACGCAAGAAGTCAATTTGGGAACTGCTGAAAGTCCGAAGATCACCTATGTAGCCAAGTCACTCTCCGAACAAGAGTATCCAATCTTCGTGCAGCTACTCCGAGAAGGCATCATCAACTTTGCCTGGTCATACTCAGACATGCCAGGCTTAGACCCAGCTTTAGTGGTCCATCACTTAGACATCCGCCCAGACGCCAAACCTGTCAAGAAAAAACTCCGAAAGATGCACCCGCAAGTCGCATTGTTAGTTAAGAAGGAATTGGAGATGTTACTGGACGTAGGTTTTATCAAACCAATTGACTACTCCGAATGGATCTCCAATATAGTTCCAGTTGCCAAACCCAACTGAGACATTCGGGTCTGTACGGATTTTAGGGATCTCAACAAAGCCTGCCCAAAAGATGATTTCCCTCTTCCTAATATTGATATTTTGGTTGACTTAACAGCAGGACATGAGATGTTGTCCCTCATGGATGGCTTCTCCGATTATAACCAGATCCGAATTGCACCTGAAGATCAACACAAAACCGCCTTCACAACTCCCTGGGGCACCTTTTGTTACAATGTCATGCCCTTCGGTCTCAAAAATGTGGGGGCAACGTATCAAAGAGCCATGACAGTTATCTTCCATGACCTCATCCATATCATCATGGAAGACTATGTTGATGACCTATTAGGGAAGTCCAAAACACGAACAAAACATCTGGCCATCTTGAAGAAGATAGTTGAGCGTTTAGAGCATTATAAGTTACGATTGAACCCGAAAAAGTGTGTCTTTGGGGTCACATCAGGGAAATTGCTGGGTTTCATAGTCTCTTGCAGAGGTATTGAAGTTGATCCTGCCAAAGTAAAGGCTATTCTGGACATGCCGCCTCCACGCAATCTAAAGCAATTAAGGAGCCTCTAGGGAAAGATGCAGTCTATCCGTCGGTTCATAGCCCAGCTCGTAGATAAATGTCAGCCGTTTACCCATCTTCTGAAGAAAGATTCCACCTTCTGATGGACCCCATAGTGTCAAATGGGTTTTGAAAAAATCAAGGAATATTTAGCTCATCCACCGATTCTGATGTCGCCTATTCCAGGAAAAACCCTCCTACTTTATATCTCTGCTACCTCAGTCGCACTGGGGGCATTATTGGCACAGCACGATGAGTCACTCAAAGAAAGGGCAGTCTACTACATCAGTAGAACACTAGTCGGCTATGAGTTAAATTAATCTCCTATGGAAAAAGCATGCCTTGCGCTAGTCTTCAGTACACAGAAACTGTGCCATTACATGCTCAGTCACCCAGTCAAATTAATTGCTAAAATTGATCCTTTGAAATATCTATTATCTAGAACCACTTTGACTGGCCGCATGGCCAAATGGGTCATGCTACTAAGCGAATTTGACATCGAGTATGTAGAGCACAAAGCTATTAAAGGACAGGTTATTGCTGATCAATTGGCTGAAGCACCACTAGTAGATGCCTACCCAATAGACACTGAATTCCCGGATGAAGGAATCTACACAGTAACAGAAGCACCAACTTGGACGTTATACTTTGATGGCTCATACACTCACAGTGGATCTGGGGCAGGAATTCTATTAGTCACCCCTCAAGGTGACTACATCCCAAAATCATTCAGGATAGCGTTTCCCTGCACCAACAATATGGCGGAATATGAAGCCCTCCTCACCGGCCTTAGAATTGCAAAACAGTGGCACATTACACATTTGAAAGTCTTTGGGGATTCCTTGTTGGTTATCAGACAAGTTAATGATGAATTCCTCACAAAGGATGACAAACTGCTACCCTATAAACGCATGGTGGATGATTTCAAGAAATATTTCACCTCCATACAGTTTGACCAAATCCCTCGGGTGCAGAATAAAGCAGCAGATGCCATGGCCACTATTGGCTCTTTGATTGACATGCCCAAAGATCGAACAGAGTGTGAGTTTCTCGTCGAACAACTGTTAATCCCTGCATATGATGTTCCTGACACTGACATGGTGTGTGATATTGTAGGTCTTGCCTCCCCATGGTACCAAGACATATATACTTACCTCCGTGACAATACCATACCCCTAGAACTTACACGCAACCAACGTAAATCCTTTATCCATCGTTCATCCCGATACATCATCGTTGGTGATACACTTTATCGTCGCGGGTATGATGGAATCCTCCTGAGATGTCTGAATGAGACCAAAGCCCAAACGGTACTAACGGAGGTACATGGTGGTATTTGTGGGGCTCACTCAAATGGTATGGCTCTGGGCAAAAGAATCTTACGGGCTGGATACTATTGGCCGACCTTGGAACATGATGCTTGCAACTTTGTCAAGAAATGCCTTCCGTGCCAACAGCATGCGGATTTGGTTCACGCTCCAGCTCAAGATCTTCAGCCTCTCCTAGCAAAGGTTCATTACATATACATCCATTTTCATTTCATTATGCATTCATAACATGTTACATATCACAACCATCATCATTCATACATCATCCATAAAGCAATAAAAAACATAAACGCATATCATAAATATCCATAATCGTCAGTAATGACCACCCATATCATATATAATATCATATGTAAAAAATTAATTGATATGTAAAAATGTAGGTTTTTTGGAGAACAAAGGTATATTTTCAAGCGATTCAAATCAAAACATCCATGGTAGATCATGTAGATCAATATATTTTCAAGGTACATATTTGATTTGAGAGAATGTTCAGTTCAAACTTTATAGTTCATGTTGCTTATGCTCAACAATT
Source organism: Sequoia sempervirens (assembly GCA_007258455.2). Classification (NCBI taxonomy): domain Eukaryota; kingdom Viridiplantae; phylum Streptophyta; class Pinopsida; order Cupressales; family Cupressaceae; genus Sequoia; species Sequoia sempervirens. The sequence goes on from VDFB02193867.1 coordinate 626,154,612, forward strand.
TGTCTCTATTTATATGTAGGTTCTTTTTTGACCCCATTTCTAATGAGTAGATTCTCTCAATTGCTCAATTTTTGAAGGTATTATTGTTTAATTTGTAGTTGATTGCTTCAAAAAATATGAATCCTCTCATAATTTAAAGAAATATAACTCTTAAGTAGAGACTTATGGTTATCATTTGATCCATGTACTTTGCTAAGATCAAAGGGAAAGTTGAAAATAATACATTTTGATCTTTCTTGAAGGAGCATGATAATCATTGACAATTGACAACTACTCACACACTACAATTGACTACCTCAGAAAAAGCACCCCAGAATGATCAGGTGACATGGGCAATGAGGTCAAACCTTCCCTAGCATTTAATTGCATACCTCGATGTGTCCACGTTGCCCATTCGTCAAAATAACTGAAAGATTAACAATTTTGCATTTTCTGCTCTTATGACACTTTTAAGACTACTCCAGATTAGTGCACTTGGGAATCACGAGGGGGCTTTGGGAAAAAAAGGAGGCCTTTCATAGCATTGGACTACCCACCTTGACGTGTTGGTATATTTTGTTTCACTGCATTATGCAAAAAACAAAAAAAATGCTTCTTTTTGTTTTTGCACTACTTTCCACTAACAACTTTTGCAAGAATGCATTTGACACTAGAACACACAAATAGTGTTGAGTTGACCTAAACTGAGAGAAGTTGGTTTGAAGGCATTCAATATACACCTGTAGGTGTAGGAAAAACATTCCTATGTGCCACGAGCTTCCGGAACGACTTTGTCAGAGTTTGCAAATTTTTGGCTTTTAGGGCTCTTAAGAGACCACCTCAGATAGAGCACTCTAGAACGATCAAGTGACTTGGGAAACAAAGTCAAACCTTCCCTAGTATTTACCTTCCTACCTTGGTGTGTTCACACTACCCATTCATCAAAATTACTATAAATTTTATAGTTTTTGCATTTTTTTCTCTCAAGGAATTACCTTGGAAAGAGCACCCCAAAATGATTAGGTGACTTGGGCAATGAGTTTAGACCTTCCCTAGTATTTACCTTCCTAACTAGATGTGTCCACGCTGTCCATTCATCAAAATTACTAAAAGTTTTATAAATTTTGTATTTTTTTCCTCTCAAGGCTTTTAAGAGACTACCCCAAAAAGAGCACCCTAGAATGATCAGGTGACTTAGGAAATGAGGTCATACCTTCCTTGTGTCCATGCTAACCATTCATCAAAATTATTAAATTTTTTACAAATTTTGTATTTTTTGCTCTTACGACTCTTAAGAGACTACCCTAGAAAGAGCACCCCAAAATGATTAGGTAACTTGGGTGACAAGATCAGACCTTTCTTAGTATTTACCTACCTACCTCGACATGTTAACGTTGCCCATTCATCAAAATTACTATAAATTTTACAAATTTTGCATATTTTGCTCTTAAGGCTCTTAAGACACTACCCTAAAAAGAACACCCTAGAATGATCAGGTGACTTGGGAAATGGGGTCAGACCTTCCCTACTATTTACCTGCCTACCTCGACATGTCCACGTTGCCCATTTGTCAAAATAATTAAAAACTTAACAATTTTGCATTTTTTTCTCTTACGACACATTCAAGACTACCCCAGATTAGTGCACTCAAGAATCACAGGATGGCTTGGGTGACTAAAAGAGGCCTTTTGTAGGATTAGACTACCCACCTTGAAGTTTTGATATAATTGGTTTCACTCCATTATGCACAAAACAAAAAAAATTCTTCTTTCCATTTTTGCACTGCTTTCCATTGACAACTTTTGCAAGAATGCATTTGACATTGGAACACACAAATGATCTTGAGTTGACCCAAACCGAGAGAGGTTGGTTTGAAGGGACTTGATATCCACCTATAGGTGTAAACAAAGCATTCCTACGTTCCACAAGCTCTTGGAACGACTTTTTCAAAGTTTGGCAATTTTTGGCTTTTAGGGCTCTTAAGAGATTGCCCCAAAAAGAGCACCCTAGAATGATCAGGTGACTTGGGAAACAATTTTAGCCCTTCCCTAGTATTCATCTTCCTACCTCAACATTTTCACGCTTCCCATTCATCAAAATTACTATAAATTTTACAAATTTTGCACTTTTTGCTCTTAAGGCTCTTAAGACATTACCCCAAAAAGAGCACCCTAGAACGATCGGGTGACTTGGGCAACAAAGTAAGAACTTCCCTAGTATTTACCTGCCTACCTTGATGTGTCCATGCTTCCCATTTGTCAAAATAACTAAAAACTTAAGAATTTTGCATTTTTTGTTGTTATGGCACTCTCAAGACTACCTCAAATTAGTGCACTTTGGAATCACGGGAGGGGGGGGGAGGAAAGGGATTGGGAGAAAAAAGGAGGCCTTTCATTGTGTTGGATTTCCCACCTTAACGATGTTGGTATATTTGGTTTTTCTCCATTATGCATTAAACAAAAAATGCTTCTTTCCATTTTTGCACTGCTTTCCACTGGCAACTTTTGCAAGAATGAATTTGACATTGGAACACACAAACAGTGTTGAGTTGACCCAAAAAAGAGAGGTTGGTTTGAAGGGATTCAATATCCACCTATAGGTGTAGACAAAGCATTTCTATGTGCCACGAGTGTTAGGTTTAGAAGGCATATATCTAATAGTTAAATGCATATTTGATCAATAAAACAAAGAAATAAAACACACATAAAATTATAGTAGAAACAAGACAACATAGAGAATTTAACGTGGTTCACCCAATCCGGGCTACATCCACAAAACTGCAGCCATCCAATGATTTTATTATCCGGTGCAAAACATATTACAATCTCATGAATAATCACCTTTTTCTACATACTGTAACCCCCATCCCAACCCCTTATAACAAGCCTTTTAGAAGCTTCCAGAATTAAGGTCTTACAAAGTCATTTTTTTTCCTTTTTCGATGATTTTTCCTTTTTCGGTGACAACGCGAAAAAAAAAAGAGAATTTATTTTTATCTCCCACTTGGAGACTGATCAAGCTCCACACCAACACAATCTCCCACTTGGAGATTGATCCTGGACGACACTGCTGCACTTATAGGTCCCACTTGAAATAAGTTCCTTGGACCCTGTTGCTCTGTTATACTTGAATTCAACCTTGAAGGCCAACTGAAGTTGAAGAGGAGCTCAACTTCTCCCTTGGCACCACCTTCGTAAACATATCTGCTGGATTGACATCTATATGTATCTTGTCCAACTTGACCTGTCCATCCTCCAACACTGACCGAATGAAATGATATCTCAACTGTATGTGTTTTTTTTAGAGTACAAGGCATAATTCTTTGCAAGATGTATAGCACTATGGCTATATGTAAACAAGTAATTTTCAGCCTGTTGTTTTTCCAACTCTTCCATGAAAAGTTGCAACCATATCATCTCCTTTTCGGCCTCTGTTGTAGTAACATACTTTGCCTCTGTGGTGGATAAAGAAACCACCTTTTGCAATCGAGAAATCCAACTCACTGCTGTCTCACCAATTGTAAATACATAGCCTATGGTACTCTGCCTGGTATCAATATCCCCTGCTAAATCTAAGTCAACATAGCCTTTTAAATCAGTATTAGAGCCCCCAAAACATAAACATTTATTGGATGTACCTCTCAAGTACTTGAGAATCCATTTTGCCACATTCCAATGCTCAACACTAGGATGACTCATTTACCTATTAACAACTCCTACAACATGTGCAATATTTGGTCTTGTGCATACCATGGCGTACATTAAACTACCTACAGTTGAAGCATATGGTACCTTGGACATTTTTTCTTCCTCCTCTTGTGTCTTTAGACACATATCCTTAGTCAACTTAACATGACTGGGTAAAGGTGTGCTGACAACTTTTGCATTTTCCATATGAAATCTCTGCAACATCTTCTCAACATAATCAACCTGAGATAAAAATAATTTTCTATTTTTCCTATCTTTTGTAATCTTCATACCAAGGATTTTCTTTGCTGCTCCCAAATCCTTCATAGCAAATGACTTTGCTAAGTGCTGTTTTAACTCCCTTATGTGATCCATGTTAGACCCCGCTACAAGCATATCATCAACATATAAACATAAGATAATGTAGCTATCATCATCTAACCTCTTAAAATAAACACAATGGTTTGAATTACACTGACTGTAGCCTTGCTCAACTATAAAACTATCAAATTTAATATACCATTACTGAGGTGCTTGCTTCAAGCCATATAGACTTTTCTTCAATTTGCACACAAGTTTCTTATTAGCTTTGACCTCAAATCCTTATGGCTGTTCCATATATATTTCCTCTTCCAAATCACCATGGAGAAAGGCTATTTTAACATCAAGTTGTTCTAAATGAAAATTTTCAGCAACCACAATACTTAAAACAATACAAATAGAAGTCATTTAAACAACAAGAGAAAAGATTTCATTAAAATCAATACCCTTTTTCTGTACAAATCCCTTTACAACTAATCTGGCTTTAAATATTTTCTTACCTCCATCCTCCTCTTTCAACCTATAAACCCATTTGTTTGGTAAAGCCTTTTTACCTGCAGACAACTTGCATAATTCCCAAGTTTGATTTTTCAGCAAGGAGTCCACTTCTTCTTCCATTCCATGCTCCCATTGAACCTTGGTATCCACCTACATAGCTTCATCATAACATTCCGGTTCACCAACATTAGTTAATAAAATAGAATACAAAGAGGGAGAAAATATTTCTAGAGGTTTACTTATCCTTGAAGATCGTCTAACATTCATTGGAGTTTGTGGTATTTGTTGTTGCTGTTGTTGTGGAGCATGAGGAACCACTGAAACATTGTTGTTTGGTTTATCATCCAACACTACATAATCATTTTCTTTCTTCTCATGCTGTTGCAACTAATCTTTGTACAACACTTTCTCATTGAATATGACATCCCTGCTTCTCACAATTTTTTGATTTTCAAAATCCCAAAGCCTATAACCAAATTCATCAATGCCATATCCAACAAATATACATTTCTTTGATTTTGCATCAAGCTTGGTTCTATTTTTAGAATCTACATGTGCAAATGCTTCACAACTGAAGGTCTTGAGAATAGAATAATTCACCTTCTTACCTGTCCATGCTTCCTCTGGAATACCACAACCCAAAGGATTAGAGGGACCTCTATTGATTAAATAAATAATAGTGTTTACAACCTCTACCCACATGTTTAAAGGTAGCCCAACATGCAATCTCATAGTCCGTGCACACTCCATTATTGTTTTGTTCATGCGCTTAACCACTCCATTTTCCCATGGAGTCCTTGGAACCGTTTTATGCCTAATAATACCATTAGAGGAACAATAATATTTAAACTCTTTCCTACAATACTCACCACCATTATCATATCTGAGACATTTTAACTTTTTATTTGTCTCATTCTCAACCAAGCTTCTCCATTTCTTAAAAGTCTCAAATACATCAGGTTTCTTCCTAAGGAAATAAATCCGTACCTTCCTTGTTGCATCATCAATAAAAGTGACATAGTATCGAGAGCCACTGAGAGAAGATACTTGAGTTGGTCCCCATACATCTGTATGCACAAGCTCCAATTTCTCATCTTTCTTTTGCTTCCCATCCTTGAAAAAACTAACTCTTTTTTTTTTCCAGACACACAACTTTCACATAAATCCATATTAATACATTTCAGACCTGGTAAAACATTCTTTGAATGAAGTACTTTCATACCTTTTGCACCCATATGCCCAAGTCTATTATGCCATAGTGCTGATTCAAAATCCACAACAATTATCTAATTTTTTGCTTGCTGAACTGTAGCAATTGTTCCTGAACATTGATTTTTATCTGCAATAGCTAAAGTAGAAGGAATAGTATGACATGTACAAAGATATAAGGTGCCTACTTTCACACCTTTTGCTACCACTAAGGCACCTTTTGTAACCTTCCAATTTTTATCACTAAATGTAACAACACAACTTTCATCATTTAGTTGCCCTGTTGAAATTAAATTTCTTTTTAACTTTGTAATGTTCCTTACCTCATGTAGTAGCCAATGATTTCCATTCTGCAACTTAATCTTGATTCTTCCCTTTCCAACAATTTGACAGGGTTTGTTATCTCCCAAATAAACTAGCCCAAAATCCCCTTGGACATAATCAAGAAAATAACTTCTATGGGGCGTAGCATGAAATGAAGCCCCTAAATCTAACACCCAAGAATCATCAACATTATCAAGGGAAAGAATGAAAGCATCCTCATCATATTTATTACTTACCACATTTGCCTCTTTATTTCCTTCCTTTTTGTCTCTTTTATTTTTCTGAGACCAAAAATATTTCTTTAAATGACCCAGCTTACCATAGTACCAACAATCCCTGTTGTCTCTAGATTGGGACCTTTTGTCCTTTGATTTTCCTCATTACTTCCCACGACTTCCAAAATTGTTTCCTCTCTCCTTTGTTTTTCCCCTGCCTTTTGCATTCAAAACACTGCCTAATGTGGATGTTCCACCCAAGCTTTTCCTACGAATTTCCTTGCTCAAAGTAACACCAACAACATCATCAAATTTCAATGTATTCGAACCATAAATAGAATTACTAACAACCATTACCAAGCTATTCCAACTTTTTGGCAAAGAACACAAAATCAAAAGAGCCCTAACTTCTTCATCAAAGTTTACATTTACAAAAGTTAATTGACTGGTAACCGTATTAAACTCATTTAAATGATCAACAACTGACCCACCTTCTACCATTTTCATATTAAATAAACACTTCATAAGAAATACCTTATTCGAAGTGGAAGACTTTTCATATAACTTTTCCAGGGTTTCCATCAACTCTTGAGTTATCTTTGCTGTTGTAATATTGAATGCCATCGATTGTGCTAGGCATAAACAAATAGCTCCCAGTGCCTTTCTATCCAAAATTTTCCATTCCTCATCACTCATTGTTGCTGGTTTCTTGGATATTCCTTCCAATGGCCTCTATAAATCCTTCTGATAGAGATAATCCTCCATCTGCATCTTCCATAACTGATAGTTCTACCCATTGAATTTATCTACCTTCAATTTACCCTCGTCTACCATTCCTCCCACTTAACCATGAGATTCCCACTCAACTATGAGACTTTCCTGCAGATGATAATCAAACACAACTCGCTTTGATACCACTTGTTAGGGTTAGAATGCAAATATCTAACAATTAAATGCAAATTTGATCAATAAAACAGAGAAATAAAACACACAAAAATTATAGCAGAAACAAGACAACACAAAGAATTTAACGTGGTTCACACAATCCAAGCTACATCCACAAAACCGTAACCATCCAATGATTTTATTATCTAGTGCAAAACATATTACAATCTTGTGAATAATCACCTTTTTCTACATACTCTAACCCCCATCCCAAACCCTTATAACAAGCCTTTTAGAAGCTTCTAGAATTAGGGTTTTACAAAGTCATTTTTTTTAGCATGATCAGTCACCACTTGGAGATTGATCAGGCTCCACACCAACACAACGAGCTCTCAACGAATTTTCCAAAGTTTGACAATTTTTGGCTTTTAGGGCTCTTAAGAGACTACCTTGAAAAGAGCACCCCAAAATGATTGGGTGACTTGGGCAATGAAGTCAGACCTTCCCTAGTATTTACTTGCCTACCTTGACATGTCCATATTTCCCATTCATAAAAATTACTAAAAAATTAACAAATTTTGCATTTTCCAATATTTGTGTTTTAATTTTAACCATTGTAGAATGCTTCAACAAACATTATACAATGCTTCTCATACCATTTTACATTCATTTTAGCTTTTAAAAAAATCAGCTGCCCACTTCATTAAAGGAGTTCAACTAACTAAATAATGTCAAATGTAAATTCATTCAAGAGAGCTTTAAATCATGTGTAGTATTTTGTACAAGAGTTATTTGAGCTGTTTAGTACAAAATTATAATGTATTAAGTTATCTTCCACATAACCACTATGATACCACATGAGGATAGGGTAGATCTAGTGATACCATCTCATGACCTTTCTTTCACTGCTTGTTCACCCTTTACCTATACTAAACATCTATAATTCTATAATTTCTTGTTCTTACTTATCTTTATCTTTCCCAAGAAACTTAAGTAGTGATGATGGTACACATGTTTTTCCTTCACATGAGGTTGCTAGTCTTTCTCTATCACGGATTTTATTCTTTATTCATGATATGTTTATTACTAAGCATAATGGTGGTTAGTTATCTTCTCATGATGAAGATGATGACTCTTTATCTCATGATGACTAATTACCTCACACATTATAATGACCCTTAGTGTAACCCTTAAATTTCCCTATGCATCATGGTGATACACAACATTTTAATGGAAAAACATGTGGATCCTCTCATCTTATTATTTGACATATATTACAAAAATGCATGATTTATATTTATCTTAGGATGAAGAAAAACACAAGAAAATTAAAGTTTTTCACTTGGTATATATAAGGATAATGTTTCATTAATTAGTAGGATATCTCCCTCTATTACATGTGATATGCATACACATTCATATGAGACATGTTGATTATCACATTTCACTTTATGAGAGATATATTATTAGTGAAATTACTAATCTAAAAAGGTGTTGATGATTATGAACAAAAACTTAAATAGATCAACTTCTCTTCTTATTTGACCTAGAGCTTCCACATAACCACTATGAGCTCTACATTAGAAAAATGGTGATAAAATTTGGTGATAACATTAGATAAATGGTCATGAAATTTGGTGAAGTTTCCAAAGGCAACCAAATTTAACACTAACATAGATGGATTACCAATTGTAATTCATAAGTTCTATTAAAATGCAATATCATTAATCTATAACATGTTATTTATTGATCATCTATAGGTGATGATGACAACGACGAAGGTGGGAGCAAGAGTTTTCAAATCTACAGGCAACATCAATGAGGGAAGCGATCGTGAGGGGGATCTGGATGGAGCTCGATTGCCTCCTTGGGTTTTCCCTGGCGGTAGTTTATCCGAGGTTGCTTGGGAAGTTGCTACGGTTGGAGTGAGTAGATTAAAGTGTGGTGGAAGGGTTTTGAAAGCTGTGGAGGACATTGATGACATTACTAATGCCGAGGATGCTTTTTGGGGTCCTTTGGAGGACCTTCTTCCTGTTTTGGAGTTTGGTACTAAGGCTCTTGT
>VDFB02193867.1:626163890-626314921 GCA_007258455.2 Sequoia sempervirens
AACACCTATCACCAACATATCTAAATCGCACAGGAAAATCTTCAACCTAGAAGAAATGCAAAGCAAAACCAAAACACGACTTTGTAACCTAGAAAACCACTGCAACACCCAATTTCCTCTTTTTATTAAAATTTGTCAAAATCACTTGGAAACCAAGTACCAAAGACACATCCTCGTCATCTTGAATACTTCCACAATCACAAACAAAAGCTTATCAAAGCAATACTAGAGGTTGACACTAGTAGCTTTATTACTGACAACATAATACAACTAATCAAAGCATGGATAACATCAACTGCTCACACTCTTCAACAATCTCACTTAACTACAAACATCAATGACAACATAGGCTTGTTGACATCAATGACAACACCAACTTCTCATACTTGAAACAAATTTATCTTTATATGTTATGTGTCCATAACATTTATTACAAACTTAATCATGACCTTTTGGAAAAAATAATTTAACATGCACTTTTATGATCATATATTATTTACTTATATTGAGATAGTTTATGTATTTCCTATGATATTTCTCACATGCCCACATCATTCTAAGCCTCATATTATTTTCTTGTGCATTAAGTTCTAATCTCTTGTACATGTGCTTTCATGATTATACCTTACTTATTTATGCTTTCTTTGTCTTATCACACTTCTAAAGCTACTTATCACATTGGGGGTATCATATCTTCGCCCACAAGTATTGATTGCTTACGTGATCCACCATTTTCTTAAGAGATATCTATGGGGTTTCCATTCCTTCCGTATACTAATAAGCGTTCACATGTCTTATCATGTAATCGAGAGTTCTATATTATCACTTATGGGGTATCATGCCTTTCCTTATCTTATTGTGTGTTCACATGGCTTATTTTATACCTAAGAACCACATTGGGGACACCATACCTTATCCCTCTCATACATACTTGCATGATTTGTATCTCACCTCTAGGGATATTTTTGGTTTTTGTATTTCTCTATGCCGGGCCCAAAACCTTCTATGCCTTGACAATAATCTACGATCTCTATATTTTTCATTCTTATCATTCAATATATCTCACTTGTTTGTCATGTGATTCTATCTATGACAATTATCACTTTACATGATTTATGTGGTTACATGATTACATTACCTTTATTGTAATTTTCCCTCTCGTCCAATTCCTTTCATTTAATAGATGCAACCAATTGAAAGGGGGCATATATTATCACTAATGCTCTTATATTGAGACTGCAAAATAATTGTTGATGTCTATGCAAAAAATCATCATTATAACTAGATGAATCTTGATCTCACCACACGGTCATTCCTAAAGTAACATACCATATTATTATCACTACACTGGGTGGAGCATTTTGGTACCACTTTTTGTTAGGAATAATTTCTAACCCTAGTGCCTCTTTTCTTTATTTCATAGTTGTTTCACTTAACTCATAGTTATGCTTATTTTATTTGTGTGATAGAATCTACTCATTGCACATATTTTCTTTATTTTGTAGGTTGCTATGGAGCTCTCAAAATTAAGGAGATGAACATAAACAAAAAAAATATGGGTTCATTTCTTCACAAGGATCCCATATCCTTTTATGCATAACTATTTAATCTTCGTTACTAGCTAATAATACTCATACAATTTGAAATGCATGTTCATTTTATGATTTGCATGCACCTCAAAGTGGGGGAAAAATGTAATGGTAACATTTACATATCTATACAAATTCCTATTTAATTTTGGGCTCATCTTGATGGAATATATTAATACAATTACATAGTGAAAGATGGTGCACTCTTGTTCTTAGTTTGGCTCCTTCCTCAATCTTTTATCCATCCAATTTACAAATACTAAAACATGTATTTGACCTTATGTCATCCCTAATTACATGCATTTCCACACTGATAATTATTTGCTATTTATTACATCTAACTTCTCACTATTATCCACACATTCATTCTCTGCCTTGAAATTCATGATTTCCTATCTTGGGTCAATCCTATGGTGCCTATATTCAATCTTGAGCTATATGAGATTGACCCCAAAATTCAAATTCATTTTTATCAATCCCCACTTCTTCACTAGCCATCGAGAGCTAACTCGGTACACATTTTCATGATTTATTGTTATGTCTTGGTATATAAAGATGTTTATTTATGTAATTAAATATATTTAAGAACTATTCTAGATCATTTGCATCACAAGAAGCATTCACTATAGGGACACTTCTATTGGAGCATGTTGACATTCAAATCTACACTCATGCAAACTTTCACCACCATGGGAAGTTCACAAATGCGGGACTTAAATTGCAAAACATCTAGATTTCAGATGTCGACTCTTTGTAGGATCTTCAGTGATATCTTCTTGAATCAAAAGGAGAGGAAAATGAGAAAGAAACTACTAAAAAATCTAACATTAATCTAAATGAGCAATTTTTAAATTTTTATTTATTTATCATATGTTGCACAACCATAATCAAATAAAATATATTTCAAGTACTTGTTAAGTGAATAAAAGGCCATTAAAAAAATGGATGAATTAATCATGACTTCATATATTTATTTATTGATGATGTATATTTATAAATTCATATGCCCCTTGAAAAGAGTTTAATACATGGAGACTACTACCATTAACAAAAAAATGAGAAAATAGTAAGTATGCAGAGCCCTTGTGGCATGTGTATCCCTAATAATTCTCCTCTCTACATGAGCATAGAGCTCTTATTTATAAAATAGTCACCACAAAAGACAAAACCACCATGCCAAGAAACAAGAAAATTAATTACTATGCATGCATAACTACCACATAGTCATACCAAAATTTAAATTTGAAGTGATGACCTCTTGAAGAATTGATGAATGCCATATTTGAAATTTGGCACGATATACCATCAGTATGTGGCACTTCTCAAAATGGTGGGTAGAAGTTTTGGACTCCTCAAGTTGATTTCTCCTTTGAGGTGTGGTGGCTGTTAGATGGAAGCCCCTTGTGAAAGATTGGAGGATGCAAAAAAATTGCCGATAAATTTGTTCATATTTTCTCCACAAACTATGCAATATTTTTATGTTATCAACTTCTTGCCATTTTAAAAGTGTGTGAAATCTTGCCACATGTCTCCCTAATACATTATTTTTCCCTTTTATTGAATTGCAAATTCTTTGTGTGATTAGAAAGGGGCCCCACATACATTCCATTCTGGGTAGACTCAACTAATAACGTAACAGAGGATAGCTATCAAACTAGCAATTTCTTCATCATGCATGGGGATACTATACTATCCCCTTTCTAGCCTTCCCAAATTGGAGGTAATATCTATTCATTCCCTATTTTTAATGGGTTAAGATATAAAAAAACTAGGAAAATGTTATATTTATGTTTACTTGTGAAGTTGTCCAAAATATTGAAATTTTTCTATTTTAGGGAGCTAATGAAGTAAAAAAATCCAAGGTTGGAAAGTTTTAATTTTTTCAAGGTTTGTAGTTAGTGAATGGTGCTAAATGTGACAACATTTTGATTGTCATAAAGTTTGTGAGTTAGAGAATTGTGAGAAAATGTGACAAGGTATTGGTTGTTGCAAAGTTTGTAAGTTAGTGAATTGTGCAAAAAATATTACAAGGTTTTGATTGTTGCAAAGTTCACAAGTTAGTGAATTATGTGAAAATGCGACAAGGTTTTGTTTGTCAGAAATTTCATGAGTTAGTGAACTATGTGATAGGGCAACAAGGTTGAGTTTCCACAAAGTTCACGAGTTAGTGAAAAAAGCGACAAAGAGAAGAAGTCACCTATTTTGTGATGTCACATTGTTTGTGAGTTTGCAAAATATGTGAAAAGATGATAAGGTTTATATAATGACAAAAAATGTGAAAATGTGAAGAAAAGGAAGAATATAAGTGAAGAGAATGAAAGAAGAGGAAAAAAGGGATGAAGCTATGAATTCCATAAAGTTCACGAGTTTGGAAACTATGCAAAAGTGCAACAAATAAGAAAAGTATAGAATCTCTAACTTATGAGTAAAGACAAATTCAAATTTAAAATTTTAGTGGGAAAAGGAGCAATATTTAATGTGACTAGTGCATAGAAATTTGAACCACTCATTCATGTGGGATTTATTTCTAGTTGTTGATCTCAGCTATTCAAGGGGTAGATACACACTTTTAAATGATTCATTCTACATCCAATATCCCTTGTTTACTTGTTCTGAGCCTTGTGCTCTAACAACTAGATTTGAGGATGAAAATCCTTAGAGTTGTATGATATTAGAGGATGAAAACCCTTTGATTTCAAAGGATAAAAGGTTGAAACACCTTTGGTTCTATACAACAATCTCATCTAGATTTTGTGAATGTGCTCCATGAGTTGTAGGTCTAGTTGATATAAGATTATGTAATTCTATAGTTGCTATAGTGGTTTCCATATGATATTTTTAGTTCATTATTGCTATTGTACATGCTATTATTTATGATTACCATTGCAACATATTTTGTTTTAATCTATTTCACATTAGAAAGAGGAAAAAAGTTTTATAATAAATTTGTAAACTATGGGAAATTTTAGGTTTATCTAAGTTATCATTGTTATTGAAAATTTTGTGAGGAAATTTGGTTTTTGTAAGTGGTAATTAAAATTTATAAATCTAAAAATTATTGGGCAAAGATAATCCATTGAGGTTATGATATATGCATTGTGTTTGACTATTATATCAACTTGATTTATATATTGAACTAGTGGCAAGGGCTATCAAAACACTTATGTGGATTTAAGAGTTAACAATGCAATGATCTATAAAGTTGTAAGACTAGCAATTGTTATATCATGTGTTGACTGACGATCTTAGAGAAGATTGCACAATTATGTGTTGCTTCAACTATGCACCTTTATTATATGAAGCTATGAAGTTGATAACCCTACCATAGACAACATGTGTGCTGTTAGACAATGGTGTAATGATATTCCATTGTTAGATTGACAATTTCTTTGAAGTATAAAAACTTGCCAAGTGGCACGTGATTACCTCACCCCTTTTCTTCCCATTGGTGTGTAGATTTTGCAACCTACTAAAAAGAGGGCCCTATATCTAATGACAACATGGATTGCTTTGACCAATAGTTGGAAGGTAGGGTGTGGAATTTTGCCATGTGTCTAGGTTGATGTGACTTGTTCTTTAGCTTTTATGTATGGAGGTAAGGGGTCCATCTTGCTAACATTGATGCTCTTAGACAATGGTGCATCAATTTTAAGTTGTCAAATTAACAAATGAATATAATGTGTTGGTTGTTGATTTAAGAAAATATTAAATGGTTCCAAATTGATTTATCAAGTGCTTTTATTTCATGAACAACAAACCTCCAAAAATTTAAAATTTATGTGTTGAAAGGTAAAATTCCCACAGGGAACACACTTAATTACTAGCTATTTATAATCTTATGCAAGAACAATTGATCTCATCACTTACAAAATTTAAAATTAATTCTATCTAAGGAAAACAAAACATGTGAACTCCATGAAGCGATGCTAGTTGTATGTAGGGCACACAAAAAATTCCTGTGAAGGAGAGAGACCATTATTTTAAATGAGCATGAAGTGCAATGCTCTACAAAGTACTTAAACAAGCATATCTACATTCATATTTGCATCTAGGACACTTCCATGTGTGAAAGTGTTGTCTTTAACATTCACCCAAGGTCACCGAGCTAGTCTATCAAAAGAATTGATTGAGGAGAACTTCTTCTTCAAGGTATGTAGATACCGCTAGCCATTGCACATCCCTAGATATCATAAATTAAGGTGGCATAGGTTACAAAAGTCAACAATTAGCTAGCTTGATCTTGTATGTTGTAGCTTGGTCACACACATTAGGTCATCCTTGTGTAGCTTAGGATCTATCCCATGAGACATAAGTTTTCCCTATGGAAAATTCCACATTCAAAACTTGAGGTAGTGATTAAACTACAAATATTAATTTTTTGAGGCAATTAAATTTTATACAACATCAACATTTTCTTCATTGTAATTCTTGAAGTCAATTGTCCTATCCCTTGTCTTTTAATATTCATTTATTAAAATTATCAATTCTCAACTAATTTATTTAAATATAAGTAATTGTTCTTCACTTCTATGCATTTATTTAATTAACCTAGATTTAGAAAATGAATTTCATTCCTTCACAAAATTATATTGAAAAATATTAAAAATGTCAATGTGATTCTAGATATATAGGTGAAGTAGAATGAAAACTATTAAAAATGTCAATGTGGTCCTGGATATATGGGTGAAGTAGAATGACTGAGAAATCGTCCACCAAGAATAAAGTCTTGTTGAGTGCAACATTTGTGACACTTTAAAGAAATGTGACGAACATGGTAGAAAAGATATCCCTTAATCCTTGACTCTTATCTAAAAAAATTAATTGTTTAACGAATCAATACCCCTCAACCTTTAACATTTAACTCTTAACTAAAAGATATTGACCGCACAAATACTTCTCAACTTGTAACATTTAATTTTTAACTAAAAGAAATTGACTATTCGTATAACTTTTATTTATTTTTGACTCCTCACTATATTAATAAATAATAATAAAAATAAAAAATCAAAATTATTTGTCCTCTATAAAAACAAGAAAAAAAAATAAAAATACAATTTTAAGTAAAGGCAGTCGAGATCACCTATAAACACTTTTCGGACGGGTTATGTACGATGTGCAAGTTTGGAGGGATTTGTGTACGATAAGAAATGCAAGTGGCAGCCCGATGGTTGCTGTCGATAAAAGCAAGCGACACAAACCAACGATATTAAAAAAAATGTTTCCAACCCTAAATCTTTGAATAGCGAGGAATTCTGATTAACAGACGATGTTCAACCAACTTTCTTGAACAATCGAAATCGAAAATCGAGGCAGATTAAATGTTTACCATTTAAAATCTGTGTAATCCAATTGCTTAGTTGACCTGAAAACCAGACAGATGGATGGGAATGGGTCCCAGCACTTCATTACATCTGGTATCTGTGGAGAGGAACATGTCAGAAGCAGGGGAAAAAAACAAACAGTAGACTCAAATTTGACGACAACGTCAATTGCCGGGAATATTAGGGTCTGCTTCTTTCTTCAATTTCAAGGGACGCTTGTTCAATGGACGGAGCTGCACTTAATCACGAAATAAAAGGTCGCCAGATTTCTGGTTTTGTCAGGAACCTTAGCTGACGCCAAAATCAAAGGCTTATCTGTGATTTTCTATTAAAGAACATTGTCGCTGTGCTGAGAATTTACTGTTTTGGATTACGAGTTCTGAAACT
The DNA here is from genome assembly GCA_007258455.2 of Sequoia sempervirens. Classification (NCBI taxonomy): domain Eukaryota; kingdom Viridiplantae; phylum Streptophyta; class Pinopsida; order Cupressales; family Cupressaceae; genus Sequoia; species Sequoia sempervirens. Next base: position 626,171,188 of record VDFB02193867.1, read on the forward strand.
ACAGGGGGTTTTCTTTTGAGCAGGGGCTGTGGAAACTTTCTGTCAATTGACGCAAAAACTGCGATATTTAACTGTTGATATTGGGAATACCTGACAAACGATGGGAGACGAATGCTGTTAAGTACTCACGTCATTTGTGCCTGTCATTGTTCTCGGTTTAATTTTTTTTGGATTCCGACTCGACGGGGATTCGTGGTCGATATTATTTTCGGTTTAATTTTTTTACGGGTCCGTTCTGTAGATGTTCCATTTTCGTGCGACTTTGAGTTTCATTTAGTGTAATTTTCGGTTTAATTTTTTTTGGATTCCGACTCGACGGGGATTCGTGGTCGATATTATTTTCGGTTTAATTTTTTTACGGGTCCGTTCTGTAGATGTTCCATTTTCGTGCGACTTTGAGTTTTTTTTTTAGTACAGCCTGAGTGGGCCTAATGGTGGAGAACTTGTGCTCTTGACAGGGAGGTCACAAGTTCAAATCCTGCAGGGGGTAGGGTATGTACACCTCGTATTGTGGAGCACGAGTTAGGTGCCTCCCCCATATTGGGGGAGTACGAGGGCCTCGTATTGTGGAGCACGAGTTAGGTGCCTCCCTCATATTTGGGGGAGTACGAGGAGTCCCATATACTCATGGTATCATGGACTTAAAAAGGACCTTTACCTTTTTTAGTGTAATTTGACCGGCGAGTACAATCGCTGAAGGTCCGCCACGTGACCGCGAGACGGAGTTTTGGAGCCCCCGGATAACGCATTCGGAAATTAATGCGGAATGAAGCTGGTTTTGAAGTCCGCGCTCATTTTTTAATTTATTTTTTTATTATTGATTAAAATGTTTTTTTTTAACTTATTTATTGTTTTTAATAGCGACTTTCTGATCACGAGTAAAGTAAGAAGCGTTTACCCTGTCATTTCGCTCGCATTTCGGTGAATTTGACTATCATGTAGCCCTAAATTTGGTTTTCCGCCTTCGTTGAGATAAGCACCGGAGGATTTGCGCCGCGTGTCGACGATAGGGTAAAAGCCCGTGGTTGAAAAGTAAAAATTCCGATGTTAAGACCGGGTTTTAAATTTGTGCTATTTACCCCGGGGTGAAGTATATTGTGGCTAATTTGCATCTGTTCGTCCATGGGGAGAGGCTGCAAGGCTATTATTTTGTGGTCGCAAGCTTCGATTAGTAATAAATCGGCCTGTTTAACTGCAAAGGTCTCGATTGTGATCACTGTTATATGCTGCGGCGAATTCAGCCTTTTTCGGACTTTTGATCGATGAGTGTTTCGGCCAAAACGGCGCATATTTGTTTACAGAGGATTTGCCCCCGTTTTTTTCAAGGTATTAAGCCCTTCAAGTTTTCGTCTGCCTTTCTGTATTTGAACAGCCTGTTTGGTGAGCGGTTTCATGGAGGATCCTCTGATTCGAGGCTTCAGAAGGGTGGGCAGAGCTATTTAAGCGATTCGCGGAGATGATGGGTAGAATGTAAGAATATTTGACAATAGGCTTGTAGGAAATCTTTGATTTCTAATGCCTTTAAAGGATGCGGCAGCTGTTGGAAATATACAGTAAAGGATTGTTGTTATTAGAGAATTTAGGAAGGTGTGCAGAGACATTTTGTAGGAAGAACTTTGAGCTTTGAACTTTCAAGTGCTGGCTAGTTATTATGCAAAAGGATTGTAAGCTGTTTGAAAAGCCGTTCAGAAAACCATGGGCGCCAAGCGTTTTGTGGAGTGGGAGGAGCAATTCGTTTCCCACGACCGCGGCAGCCGTATTGTGCACTATTATCTTAAAGATCAGAGCGGGCATTCGGTTTTGGCGGTTGAAGGCACGGAAAGGAGCCTGAGGCATATGGTCTATGTCGTATCACAGGAGTTCCTTGATCTTCCTGGCTTTGCCAAGCCCTCCAACTCTTCGTTCAAGTGGAGATCGAGAAGAGAAGTTGTGGACTGGCTGACATCCTTGCTTTCAAAGGGCGATTATGCAACGAGTATTTACCGCTTTCCTTTCAATATTTCTTCCTATGATTGCTCTAATTTATGTGGAAGGTGCCTCAGATAGCGTTTTGGTTGTATGCCTGACGTTATTTTGACGATTTTTCTCAGATTTTCGCGATCCTTTGAGTGCTTAGTCGTTCAAAATGCTCAATGATGGAAAATTTATAATATTTGTCAAGCTATTTGCTCGCCGCTTGTGTTTTTGATGTAAACTTGTGCTCGAGCCCCGAGAATTTGTTTCGTGCCTAATCATTGAAACCCTCTGTCAAATGTTACGACTTTGGGATCATCTACTGACCACATTCGATTTTTCATTTGTCGCTTACGTAGTGTTATCTCTGTTTTCTGCGACAAAGTCTTACATCATCAGGGTTGGGCAAGCTGCACCGATTTTCGCATTTTCTTTCTAACTTTTAAACATTTTAATGAACTGTTTGGGAGACTCTCGGCAACCATATGTTTCTGGCAACCTATGTAGTTGCCGCCGTGTGTTTTTTTGCAACCTTTGTGGTTGCCGCCATGCGTTTTTTTGCAGCCTCTGTAGTTGCCGTCATTTCTATTTTGCAACCTGTGTGGCTGCCGACGTCACTGGTTCACATGTGTGTAATATGAATGGTTTCTGGACAACAATGGGATGTGGAGGTCCTTGTAGCATTTAGAGACTCCTCGAGCAGGCGTAACACGACTGCTTTAGACGAACATGCAAAACTCTACTTATATTCTGTTTAGAGAAAAAAAATAGTCAATCTGTTTCTGAGGTACCACAGTTCCTCTTCTTCTCACTTCTGAAATGGCCTTTGTTTCCCATAGATCTTTCGATGGAGGAGGATTCTAAGGATGATATTGTAAATATCCAAGAATCTCAGGTATCTATGACACCTGCCAGGAGCAGTTTTTTGCCCTTATCCTATGCCTGCACAGCAAGGTTAATGGCAGTTTTAATGTTATTAGGTTTTATTTGCATTTCGTGTTGTGTTTAGTAGCTGTTAAGTGTTACTTGGTGATGGATTTTCGGGTAGCTCAGAAATACAGAGCACAACAAGGTTATCACATGAAAATAAGAGCATATAAGACATAACTGTCTCAGATCTATGCATACCCTGAAACTGTTTCTGATCAAGTCATATGTTGTTAACATTAATTCTTTTAGTCAATATTCAGAGTCATCATAAAATATGTTTGTTCGTTTGCCTTATAAAGTGACAGTCTACCGTGTAGTCAAGTTGTATGTCGTCTCAAATAGGACTTTAGATTGATACATGAATAGTGCAAGCCACAAGCAATTTTAGTTTGGATCTATTGAAATTTTAGTATATTGAAATTTTAGTAAACATCAATTCTTTTAGTAAAAGATTCAGAGTCATCATGAAATATGTTTGGTTCATTTGCCTTCTAAAGCAATAGCCTTCAATGTAGTCATAAGCCACAGGTAACAATGGTTTGGATCTATCCAAATTTTGGAGTATAATAGGATTGGCCTTTGTTCTTAAGCATTTTACATTTTTGTTGTGGAAGATTGTTTTGTAGAATGTTGTGACAGTGAACTGTTTGTGTGCTTGATATCGCTAAAATCTTTAAATGAGTGTGAAAGGATACATACTTTTATGGAAAGCGCTAGGACTTTCTCAGCACATTTGAGTGGGATCATAATCCCACTATGTTTAGGTGATTTGTCAATGAGTGTGATAGAGATAAATAAAAATACCTACTGGTATAGATCACTTGATTATTTGCTTTTGTTGAACTTTAAAAATTAGGCAGCACATTGGTGCCTTTTCACTGCACAGGTGGAATCAGGGTTCTCACTTCTCCAGTGAGATGATTCTCTATGTGTCAATGCTGTTGATCTCAATTATAAGGGAAATTATTATTAGCTCTTGTAATATTCAATGAATCCACTGGTTTGTGGATGCTAATAGATTGTCTTGTTGATCTGTGGTATTGCAAAGACAATGCAGCATACGGACTTAGATTTCTCTTCTATGATGTTATGTTTCAGTTTTACAGTTATTGTATTTGTCTGGAGTAGAGGGAAATGTTTTATTCATCTTGCATGTTTTAGTCCTTGCGACTTCTCTACTTAGCATTACGGCTCTGATATGTGGGCTATAGATTACAAATTTTTGAGCTGGAGTTGGTGATCAGGTAGGGGGATTTTATCGTTAAAAGTAAAATCATAGCAGTATCATCATATGATGTTGGGAGAAATGTATTGGACTTCCCTATGCAAGTTTGTGGTCTCTTTTCAACTCATCCATGCATTCTACTTGGGCTTTTATCGTGAAAAGTAAAATCCCAGCAGTATCATCATATGATGTTGGGACAAAGGTATTGGACTCCCTTATGCAAGTTTGTGGTCTCTTTTCTACTCATCCATGCATTCTACTTGGGCTTTTATCGTGAAAAGTAAAATCCTAGCAGTATCATCATATGATGTTGGGACAAATGTATTGGACTCCCTTATGCAAGTTTGTGGTCTCTTTTCTACTCATCCATGCATTCTACTTGGGCTTTTATTGTGGAAAGTAAAATCATAGCAGTATCATCATATAATGTTGGGACAAATGTATTGGACTCCCTTATGCAAGTTTGTGGTCTCTTTTCTACTCATCCATTCATTCTACTTATGGGATTCTGTAATTGCATGGATCTAGATAGTCAACAAAATGCACCATATGAGTGGACCTAAACATGTTCTTTGTTCTCTCATCTATTATGGTAGTCTAATTATGAATTTGATATTTCCTTCTATATATCTAATTATTTGAATTCAAAAAATGAATATAAGCAATTGTTGTAAAGATGTTTATATATATAATCTATTCTAGTATGTTCTTAAACTTCTTAGTAGATTTTCAAGTCTGTTTTAGTTTATTCTTTGGCTTCTTTCTAGAGTCACCCTGATAGAGCTATATGCAAATATATTTCTAGATAATGCAATTTGTATTTTGTGGTTTTTAAGTTAGATTGGATGCAGTTTGTTAGTGTTCAGGCATATTGTATGAGTATGTATAGATGATTTTGATTGCTCATTCAAATACTTGTAATGTGTTGTTCAAATATTTATAAGTTTGCAGTTTTGTAATTGCGTGCTTTATTTAGTTTGTATGATTGTTTTCTCAATGTCTTGAACAGATGTTGCATATACTTTTATCTTGCAATTACTTTTCAATTAAGCCTCTCCTAGCACACACTACACAGTTTGCTTATTAATGTCAATTCTATGCTTCATTTTCTCATGGCTTGATGCTTTTTGGATTACAATAAGTTCTCTCCTTAATAATTGTTTGGGAAGGAGTCAAAATTTAATGTTCTTTTCCTAATCTTTTTCAGAATTCAAGCATGAGTCATCTCGAACTTCAGACACCGATCTTTCAAATGGGGAAGAAGTGGATGAGCTAGACAGCTATGTTAATAATTACAAGGTAACAGCTAAGGAACTGTATGCTTTTATCATAATGGTATGAGTTTTTGCTTACAGAAGTGCTATTATGTACTCCTTTCTTTTGAGGGTGCTGATGTGAGTGACATGGTTTGCAGGATAAATTTTCAAGGAAGATCAGAGCTACCAGCAAGGGTATTACATGGCTAGGTTCTTCTTGGACTTGTAGAAAGCGCCTGAGGCATTATGAGTCCTTTCGGCGAAGTGGCATTACTATTTCGGTAAGGAGTTACCTCGAAGTGGTTCTTTTGGGTTTGAACATGTTTTGACTATGATGTTTTCTGTGATGATATAAGTTATGCATTTAATAAGTTCACAGTAAATTTGGCTTATACACTGATGATTATGGCACACAAGAATTGTTTGTTTGTTTTCTATTTTGAATTTTTCATTTTTGTCCTTTGGACTTTGGTGTAGTGTCTGAGGAAAATTTAATTTGCATAGAATTTAATGTCTCTGTTATATTTGGCTATTAGGTTAATAATTATGTCTATGTCATGGCGGAAGAAAAAGTTCATCATATAGCATATTTAGAAGATATGTATGAAGACAAGAAAGCTCAGAAGAAAGTCAGGGTCCGCTGGTTTCACCGAACTAATGAAGTGATTGGAACTATCCCTCCTCCACAAGCTCATGAGTCAGAAGTTTTCATCACCCCATTTCGTCAAGTTCTGAGTGTTGAATGTGTTGATGGCCAGGCTACAATACTTACTCCTGAGCACCATGAGAAATGCTTGGCAAAATTCCCATCTGAGGCGATGGCTCAAATTCATGTGTGCTTTAGGCAGTTTGATAATGAGGGGATCAAGTCTTTTAATTTAAATGAGATGCAAGGTTATTGGCATCAAAGAATCCTCAAAAGTATTGATTTGGCTGATCTGCAAGATTATTCTAAACATGAGCTTAGCGACAGCTTTGATCTGGATGAAGATACTGCCTCTGGGAGAGCACCACAAAAATATCCAAGAAAAAATAGATGTACTCGAAGGCGTCTTGGTGCTTCTGATCGTGTCTATGGGAGAAAACCAGGAGAAAAAAATAAAGTTATCTCAGGAAACATATATAGACGAGTACTGGATGGTGGAGCAGACAGAAATTTAGACAACTGCATGTCTGAGAAAAGATACTTTTCATTGGGTCCCAGTGAAAGCAGGAAAATAGATATTGCATGTGAGCAGCAATTCAAGTCTTTTGATATTGGTGAGAAGATTGAATTACTGTGTCAAGACAGTGGCATCAGAGGTTGTTGGTTTAGATGCATGATAATAAAAAGGGTTCCTCATCAAATTAAGGTTTTGTACAAAGATGTGCTCAATGAAGATGGGAGTGGCAATCTAGAGGTTAGCTTCATGTTTTTTTTTTAATTATTGCAAATTTTCTTTTGACTATAATTATTATTATGAGCATGTAGATCATCTTATACTTTGGTGAAATCATAAGTTTTATTCTATGCTATTTTTGGTATTGTAGGAGTGGGTTCCTTCTTGTAGAATAGCCATTCCGGATAAGCTGGGTATGAGAATAACCGGCCGGCCTACCATTCGGCCTTGCCCACCTGAAAATATACTCGGCAATTTTGAAGTTGGAACTGCAGTAGATGCTTGGTGGAATGATGGCTGGTGGGAAGGAGTTGTGGTTAGGGTCAAGGAACTGTCTGATGAATTACAAGTATTCTTTCCTGGTATGCTTTCTGCTTCTTCCTGGCTGGATATAGCTGTTCTTTTCTAAGTGGTAGTTTTGGTTTTATTGGAGTACATTGTTGAGTTCATAACTGATCTTTTTAAATTTTAGGTGAAATTCTGTCTTCAATATTCAAGAAGTCTGATTTGAGACCTTCACGAGAGTGGGCAGATAACCAGTGGGTTGATGTGAAAAAGAATGCAGATCTGGCTGCAAAACTGGCTTTATCTGACAGTGGACAGGGACTTGACATTATGGGTTTGTGTGCATCCCTATTGAATGATAATTTCTCTACATATATGTATTCAGGTGAGTTGCGAGATCTGGCGGACTCATCAGATAGGAAATTGTGTATAATTTCTCAAGTTGCAGCAAGAGAATCAAGAAAGCTAGAAATGGCCCAAAATGCTCAGAATGATGAAGAGAATACTGTGACAGTGCATGTGAAAGAAGAAATATTGTCTGATTATGCATGTGATCATGATAATCTAGTCACTGCTTCGGTGAGTAAGAACATGAATTTGCATGAATGTTTCTGCAATTTGAATGCATCTAGGATGTTGATCTCATCACCAAAGGAGGGAGGTGTAGACAGCCCTACAAAACAGGGGAGCCCTGTGAACCTCGAGAGCAACAAGAAAGAAACAAGTAGTCCATCTAAGAATAGGTTGCGTGGTGGCTTAAGATGGAAATCGTCTAGGAAACGACAACGTGCTGGAGACTCTGCTCTATTATCAAGATCCACAACTTGTTGTGGAAAGGAGTCAAAACGGATCAGAAAGTTGGTAGATAAACCTGACATAAACAATGGCAGGGAACCACTATTAGAAAGCTCTGAAGATATACCAGAAAGACAGGAAGAAATAGATGATGTGAAAACCTTGAAGCAAGGGCATGATAATCTGAAACCCATTCATGGTTCATCTTTAAGTGACACTCTCTTCATAAGTTCAATGCCTGTTGCTAACCTTGTGATGTCAAGGTGATTGATTGTGTTGGTGATGGCCTTGTAATATTAATTAAGTGGATAGATTTTCTTTTATATCTAGTGAAAGCTGGAAAGCTTGGCAGGCCAGATAACATTTTGGGAGTGTGAGTAAAGGTTTTTAAAGAGCACTCCAGAGTTTCTTTCTAAGGTTCAATGACTGCCTCTGTAAACTAGACTGGTATTGTCAATCTCGTCCTGTTGACATGTTATGATGAATAGCTGCATCTTGTAATTTGGAAAATCCAGTTAACTGCAGAGGGAGAAGCTTGTTGGTTATCCATGCATATTTATGTGCAGTTTTGTAGTCTTCAAGATGTAACACGCTAAAGTTCTTAATGCCCCCTCTGTGTTGCATCTACACATATGCAACATGTACTTAATACATTCACTCTTGTACAATAATATCATTGGTTGACTTCTGAGGTGCAATTTGCACTTTCTAATTGGAATTTAATCTTGTAGAATGGAAAGTAAAAATTTCGTGCACTAATAATGCCTGAGTTTCTGCAGTGAAGCCTGCGATTTGTTCGTGAAATGCTTCCTTGGCAGGACAAGGACTAAGTTTTCTTATGGAAAGTGTATTTTCTTGATACTGTTTTCTCAAATTTTATTCCGCAACCTGTGTTTTATTGTTGAGACATGAACTTGGAATATGAAGATCATAGCATTCAACTTCTTGATTAAGTTGTCAATGAAGATCAATAAAATCATCTTCCATTTGGAACACACGACTACAAACAAGTATATTCAAGTTTCCTGTTTTTAGGCACGTAAGTTTTCTTTCTGATGTTAATTCCAAAGCTCTTTCTAGATACTATCTTAAGATTGAAAATTTCAAGATTTTCTGGGTAGGCATGCAGTATAATGAAAAATAAGATCAATCAATTTTAAATGTAAACTAGGCATGACAAAATTTGCTTGTTTCTTGTAAAACACCTCATTATTTCATTTTGTCTCCACATCCAATAGTAATGTGTCAGATACAGTTCTTCTTGAGGATTTAAGTGTAAATACTGATTTCTGCTGATTTCTACAGGCTTTCTATAATAAAGTATCACCTTTATGTTGATTTTTTGAGCCTTTATGAGTCATCTTTAAATGTCACTATCATGTTTATGTTTGTGAGAGAATTCGCGCAGGTTGCAGTCTCTGATGAATATGGGAACTTCAATTGGTGTTGCTTTGAACATGGTCTAGCGCATAGTTGTACCAGTTATGTTTGAAATTTAGAGGGTATGCCCTGTGGTACCTGCTCGGTGACATTCAAAATTTCAAAGCCTTTTCAACATGATTGCCACCTTGACATTGGTTTGTGCTAGAGTCCGAGCACACAGAAGACTATGATGAAGCAAGCTTACTATGTATCAATCTTATCCTTGTGTAGATAAGTGTGTCTTTTAAACTTGTTAATCTTGTATCTTGTCTTTGAATAAACATTCTTATTGTATCTAGTTGTTGAATAAACATTCTTATTGAAGGCATATTCTCCCAAAAGTCGGTTAAGAGCATTGACATTTTTTGGACTTGATATTGTGCTCTACAAAAGAATGCTGGTAGGTACAAAAGAATTTTGACCTCTCCTATCCTGGGTAACATAACAGAAATTTAGTTTAAAGATTTTATCAAAATTCTGACAGGGAATCTATAGGTGCTTTAGACTCCAATGGCTGTGAGGGCTTTAATGTTGCCCTGTTCTTGGTTGAAAATTGGCGTATTCCAGAGTCTCAATAATTCTGGAGTTATATTTGTCGATGATCTATTTTCAATGATGATTTCTTGTTGGAATCTTAATTTTGTGTTTAAAGTGCAATACTGTCTTCTGCAAGAGTTTGGGAGGCTGGAGAACATAATGACTGTCATAGCTTTCCAGTGCCAGTTCTGTTTAAAACAAGGTATGTTTATCTGAATATTTCCCTTATTCTGTAATGTGTAGCTTTTTTAATAAACATACATTGATCTGAGGCAACTTTTTGATAAGTTCAGTTAAAAGTAAAACATCTTAATGAAGTGTTCCTCTTTAGTTGGCATGGTGGAGCATCTGTTTTTCTTTGCCCTGCATGGATTTTTTCTCTTCTTTTGTAGGACTGTTTATCTATTAACTTTCCATGGGAAGTATGGTTAAATTCTTTGAGCTGGAATGCTAGGACTCAACAATATGAGGACAAGGGAACTATCATAATGATCAGAGTTTTAATCCCAGTCTTTTTTTGAACTTGGCATACAATCAGGTGCATGTTGTTGGTTATAAATCATGCTCAGGTTTTGTTTTCATATTATCACCTTTATAAAGTTTATAGTGCAATATTTCAACTGAAACCACACTTCCACTTGGATTCTTGGATTCTCCATTATGGTAGTTCATGTCGCCCAGAACTCTGAATAAGAAGGTTTATTGTTAGCTTCAATGTTAACTTGGTACAAAGAGGCACACATTTTTCATTCTTGTTATATGCAAGGCTTTTTGCAATTATTGCTACACATCTTTCATTTTCTTGCTGTGCTGTAGGATATTTTTTTAACTATTGCTTCTTCTTTTTATTTTCTGTAATTATTGTTCAGACATCTTTAATTTTCTTGTTATACCCAATGCCATCTTCCAGGCTTTCAAGTCACAAATGTGGACTTCATTATAACAAAAAATGCCTTCATGGCCAGAGGTTGGGTCAAGGCATTGTCAGAATATTACAATTCACAATCAAAAAAATATTTTGGTGCTAATAACATTGCTATCTGTTCACAATTTCTTCTGTCGGTGATGGAAGTTGACACCTTTGGTGCTTACAATTCTGTGACCAACAAATTGTATGTGGAATGCATGCTTCTAGCAAGTCCTGGGCACAAGCAATGGGGTGAACTTAGCAGATTCAGGGTTCTGAATCCATTTTGGAGTCTTTAATACATTCTGAACATAGATGCCTATAGACATGGGGGTATGTGTGTACTGGTATGGGATGGGTCCGCCATTAAAATTAGGAGACACAAGTAAATGAATAAGGATATGGCTATTATATATATATATAGTCACAAACAATTGTGGGTACTGTGAGGTCTGGTGCGAAGAATATATAACCGTCTATTTATGACTTAGTCAAATACACAAAAAGTACAGGTGACAAGATTGGTGTATCACAATCCTCTGGTCATCTTCACAAGTTTTCTTACTCTTTTTTCTTTCCTGTATGTTTATTACTCTTTTCTTCATGGTCTTCTTTGCTGTATAAATATAGTTCTGGTACTTGCTTTGCTATTCATAAAGTTATTATCCAGTTTTCAGTTCATCATGATCATGTATAATCTGCTTCCTTTGACTTAACCAAAGGGTGTATTTGAATCCTTTTCCTTGCATCAAATCTCTAAAAAGAACCCACTTGTGTACAGACTTGTTGGACCTAGCGAGTTCTGACAGGTAGACTCAGCTGGGTTTATGAAAATGAGGGAAAAAGAGCATAAAAAATTGAAAATGCTTGAACATAAAAGCATGAAAGTCATGTGTTTTTCTAAGGGTTTGGAGGACTTTTGGAGGATGGTTAACAGTGATAAAATAATGAAAAATGGCATGTGTCTTGATGGTTTATGTGGACTCAAAGACTTCAATTTGGGCTTCATGGCAGGGGCTTTGCCCCTAGACCCTGCCATGATCCTGTTATGTGTGTTGCCTCCTAGATACACAAAAGGGGGTGATGCCCCTTGACCCTGTCGGGTGTGTTGCCCCTAGATCCCCACAAGGGGCACTCCCCCTTGACCCCATTGGGGGTGCTACTTCTAAATGCTTGCGTTGATTTGAAAAACAAAGAAATGAAAGTCTTTTTAAGCTATGTTGGATGGAGGAGCAACATTTTTCTTTTTTTTTTTCTTTTTGACTTTTTCCCAATTATGTTCCTAGAAATTAAATTACATTTATAGTTCTTTTTTGCCAAGTCAAACCTTATCCCAAGTAATCCTCTTGAGGTTGTAGCAGCACTTGCAAGTTTATCTAAGATACAAGTGCATGACTCCACATAGAGTTAGTAATGTTGGGTTGAGGGATACAAGATCCTTTCTACCATAGCTTATAACTTTATATTGTGTTTTTTTTATGCTATGGATATCATAATCCATGAGTATTGTACACCTTAAACACTTGACAATATTTATATATCTAAAAATATTGTTTTCTTAAGTTAAAATCTGCTTTTATACTCATGATCGGTGTATGCTTGTGTATGTGATCAAAGTAGCTTCTATTTGATTAGTTTATGATGTCTTTAAAGTATATTTATTAAAGGGTGCATGGAACAAATTTTAAGTCCTTAAAAATCTATTTATTTCAAGGTTTTTTCTATTTATTGTGGCGATTTCAAATTCTGGTAAAAAAATCAGCTTGCCAAGTACAAGTCTTTTAACATCGAATCCAATAGACATTTTTTATGACTGATAATATGAAATATCCCAACTAGGATATTGATGAATTTTCTGATTTTTGAAACACAAACTTCTGCCCTAATTTTTGCACTTTAAATTTTTTGCAAAAACCCTAGTTGCTGATATAAAATTTCTGAGATGAAACAACCATGAACAGCAACATAAACTCATCCAATTGCTTCAAAGAATATGATGAACACATCTAACATTAAGTATGAATGTAACCAGCAATATATAGCAACAATTTGTCCACCCAAAACATGCAAATTTTGATTACAAGTTTATTCAGTTCTGCTGCTATAAACTCAGACCTATTGCTTATGCAAATTCACCACAAAAAGGGGCTCTAAAAATGCCCAGCAATGCACAATAGTTTGCTGATATGAGGAAACCCCACTTACAAGCCACAAAAAGGGGCTCTGAAAATGCCCAGCAATGTACAATAGTTTGCTGATATGATGAACACATCTAACATTAAGTATGAATGTAACCAGCAATATATAGCAACAATTTGTCCACCCAAAACATGCAAATTTTGATTATAAGTTTATTCAGTTTTGCTGCTACAAACTCAGACCTATTGCTTATGCAAATTCACCACAAAAAGGGGCTCTAAAAATGCCCAGCAATGTACAATAGTTTGCTGATACGAGGAAACCCCATTTACAAGCCAAAACATGAAATGAATGATGACCTAAACTAACCCTAGCTGGGAAAACTTGCTCCAGCTCACAAAAATGCAATGATGAATGCAAATATATGATAGAAATGTTTTCAAAAACCTACCACAAGGGTGCGCTAGCCTCCTGGTCTGAATGTACGGTTTGCAACCCTTGAAAACTTGTCAACAACCTCCAAACTTGCCAATTTTGCCCTTCCAAAACAAAGTGCTCCTCTTGCAACTTGGGCGCTCCTCTCTATGGTGAAACCCTAGGTCAATACACCACCAAATCTGCCCTCCTCAAGTCACCTAGGCTGATATGAAAATCTGAGCATGAACATCTAGCATAAAACTCCATTGAAATGCAAGTGAACCTCCGTATGAAGTTCCCCATTGAAGAGCTAGGATTTTGTCCAACTCCTCTACACTATTCACAAGGGTTTTCATCCTTGGAATGGCTGCAATAATTGCTGGTCAGAAAAGAAGAATAATCCACTATAATGAAATGCCTTCACAAAGATCTTGTATTTATACCAAGCTTGCCTTTTCCCTCCAAATTGGCCAAGCCATTTGGACCCCAAAATTTGAATTTAATATTTTTTAAATTTTTTTTCAACCCCCAAAAAGGGTCGCCTAGCCTCATAGAAAAATTCTAAAAATATTTTGCCTTCACCAAAATCATAATAAATATCATTTAACCTCCTCCTTGAGCCCCCGAATCAAAAATTATAAAATGTTATTTTTTTCTCACTTATTTTTATTTCTCGCTTCCTAAAAGGGACATTACATAGTAGTAGTTGTTTTCTTTGTATCCTTCCATGTTTCCTTTTCTTCTTAACATTAAAGTGCCAAATGTTGCAAAGTTGCATTGCAATGTTGTAGGATCTTTGATTTGCAATTGGTCGATTTGTGATTGAAATCAATGTCTTAAACAAGTTTTCTCTTCTATAAATATCCAAATCGAAGTCAACTATTAAAATTAACTTGTGTAGATATTTACGACATTGGGGTGCTCAAGTGGCATGTACTTTGTATTTGCAACCATAAATTGCAAATTCAGTGAGTTGTTGAGTACTTGTGAGTTGTTTTTGCTCGTGTATTCGTAGGATAAACTTGTTAGGAATTTGTGTTGAGTTTTTTGAAACACTCCTCGAAAATTTAGGAGTCTGACGACTTGACTCACCTCGTAAGCAACCCATCAAAAACGCGGAAAAAAATGGGCTAAACACTCCAAAAACTTTGTTTTTCACTTTAAAGTATTTTTTTTGCATAGTTTACATACTCGGAATCGGAGAGTACTTGGCAAGCCCAAAAATTTTGACTCGGGAAAAAGTCGGCAAATACTCTACAAATACTCGGCAAATGTGTGTGGATATTTATGTATGTGTATACTCAGGACTGCACTGTGCACACATACATAGCTATAAACATACACAAGATGCCAAGTTTGCATGTATATACACACACAAACATATTTATACACACAGAAACATGCCAAGTTTGTGGATATTTTGCGAGCTACTGGCAATAACTCAATAATTTGATGGGAGAAAATCCATCTACATACTGCCCAAGAGTAAAAGCAGAAATTACTCGACATGCAAATTTTTTAGAGATTACTTGGCTACTCGGAGAGTAATCGGAGAGTATGTAAACTATGGTTTTTTGCCTTCTAAAAGAATTATGAAAAAGGTGTGTGCCATGAAGGTTTTTGTGGATTTGAAGGTCTTCATTTGGGCTTAGTGGTAGGAGGTTGCCTTCAAACCCTTCAAAGGGCGCTAACCCACAATCACATTGGGAGTACCACCCCCAAATTTCCACCAAACTCATTTGATACATTATGTAGCTGTATGTTGTATAAAATTTAAGTTCTTTTCAAAAATTTATGCTCATTTAAAAAATTTAAGTGTTTTTAAGTTGTCAAGTTTTGTTGAGTCGGAAAATTTTGGCTTTCTGTGTACTCTTTGAGTTTGAGTCTGTGAACTATGTGTGAAACAATGGAAATGAAGAAAGTTTGCAAGGACAATACAAACAATGCCACGCATAAGAAAAGAATACCTGATTTACATTTGGGGGGACCTTCATCAGACATAAAAACTCCATGAGGGTCATAATAGTTGTTGGCAGGTGTTTGTAGTAGCACTGGTTCTTGTTAGAGCTGAAACACACAGTTTCTCTTGTTCTAACTTCTAGCCTTGAGAACCCTACACCTTTCTACATGAAATTTTTTTCTGTGCTCGAAACACACAGTTTCTCTTGTTCTAACTTCTAGCCTTGAGAACCCTACACCTTTCTACATGAAATTTTTTTCTGTGTCAGCTCGTTTTCATTCACACAGTTTACCTTCATCCTCTTTGTTTCCTTGACATCTTTGCAACATTTTGCCCTCTAAATTCCTCAGTTTCCATGCCACCTGAAGCATTCAACATTCAAGATGATTAAAAAATACATTTGAATGCTGTGCAGCCCACTGTAATGCATTGTACCAAGGTATAGTGCCCACATATTCTAAACACATGGCAGAATGTAAACTGATTGCCCAGTTGATGTTGGATGCTTTGCAGAGCCTTGCTATTGTTCTGCACCACATACCATACTTGAGGGATTTTGTCACCAAGAATGCATTTAGATAAATGTCTAAAGAACTCTACTGATGATTTAGATGATACATTGAAAATTGGCTTGTTGCTTGAGGGTTTCTGCCCGCAAGATGATTTGATTTGCTACACTTGAATGGTTCCATCTCCAAATGACACCAATTGCTGTGACAGTATCACAAGACTGAGAATAAAGTTGATTTTTGTTTTCATACTTTTCAAGTATACTTCTCTTCTCCCTCAACACTACTTAAATTCCATGCTTCCTCAATCATGGGCAATCATTCCTCAATTGATGGCAGTTGACTGTTGACAAGTTCTTTCCTCAGTCAACAATAGTTAAGTGGCAAGTTCATTCCCTTACTTAATCGATCCTCCTAATTGGAAGTGTTCATTTGCTTGATTACCTTATATCACTGACCCTAACTGGAAGTTTCTACAATCCTAACTAAGTAATTACACACCCTTCTTATTCCTAATACAAACATGCCTAACTGAAAAATGAAAGTCACTACAAATTTGTTACTCTTATGTTGCCAAACCACTCACTTAGCTGTGAATTTGAAAAAGGGGACATGAGAAATTCTTCCGTACTGAATTTGCTTGCCTTAAAGCAGGACAAAGTTCTACGATATTGATTGTCAAAGTTGGCGACAGATCACCTCATCCTTTCTCTGTGCCTCCATGTATGGCTCAGGCATATGTTCCACAATCTGCATATGTTGGGCAAGGAGATTGATGTGCTGCTGCTGCCCATCCTTAAAAGATCTTGTCAAGTTGAAGAATTCCAACTCTTTATCCTCCCGTGCCATTTCCCTGGCCATGCCATTTCCCTGGTTTGATATCTAACTTCTGTGTCATTCAGTGATGCAATATTTGTATCTAATTTTGTTTTTGTTTTAAACCCTTTCATAGGCTGGTAAGATCACAGCTT
Source organism: Sequoia sempervirens (assembly GCA_007258455.2). NCBI lineage: Eukaryota > Viridiplantae > Streptophyta > Pinopsida > Cupressales > Cupressaceae > Sequoia > Sequoia sempervirens. Next base: position 626,187,873 of record VDFB02193867.1, read on the forward strand.
TGATACTATTCTTAAATAAATGCATACAATCACACCCAGAAAACCTCTAATTATAGAATTCATTTTTAATATTATTTTCATGAAACACATACATGCAAATGGGGAGTAACTAAACTATTACAACTCACTGGGAATGCCCAATGTACAGATCTAAATTCCGATATACCCTAAACACACTGTAGTATGAAATTGATTGCCTTTATGATCTAGGATGCTTTGCACAGTCTTGCTATTGTTCTGCACTATATACTACACTTGAGGGGTTTTATCCCCAAGAATGCATACACATTCACATTTGAAGAATTCTATTGATGATCCATATAATTCTCTGAAATTCAGTTTGTTGCTTGATGTTTTGCATCCCCAAGATGATCTGATTTGCTATGCTTGAAGGGGTCTATTGTCGAGTGCCGCCAGCTGCTGCAAGAGTATCTCCAGGACATAGGACATAGTGTATGAACATGTGACTGGTGGATTAGAAATCAAGAAACAAAAATATTTATTGCAAGGCATTATGTTTGCCAGCAAGTAGGAAAGTGGGATTGGTAGCTTTAAAATGTTTAGCATTGGAGGAAGATTTTCATTTTTTAAGGGATATTTTCTGCGTTTTTGGTATTTTTGTATTGAACCACTGTATGCTTATGTCACAGGGTTTGGTGATTTCAATTCATGAAGATCAAAATTTGATAAACTTAAAGAAATTCTTAAAAAATTGTTTCAGTTCACCCTCAAATTTGTAAGGAAGAGAGCTTAGGGTTTTTTAATTAAGGTATTTTTTAATAAAACATTTTTGATTTGTTATTCTGTGGGCTTGTGAATGCTTGTTTTGACTTGTGTGAATCTTTGTCCAGAGAGTCTTTGTTGTTGCCAGTCCCCACCTGCATTTTCATTAAAAGACGAAGTGTTGTTTGTTGGCTGTTAGTTGGTGGTACCGGTGATGGTGGTGGCTCGCTGCAGACATGGTACCGGTGACGATGGTGGCTTGCTGCAGACATGGTACTGGTGATGATGGTGTCTTGCTGCAGATATGGTACTGGTGACAATGGTGGCTCACTGCTCGCTGCTTAGGAAGCTCGGCACTGGTGTGGAAATAAAGACTACAAGGCAACAAGACTTGTAATCATTCAATGGTCCTCCTCTTGGCTGTAGATAGTTATGACTCACTACATTTAGTCTGGCCCTCCACATTAAGTATATAAGAATTGTATCTTGTTCACTGATTGAATGGAAGAGAAACGGCAGGGCTGCAAGAGGCAGAGATAGTCTGCATCTAAATATTTTCATTCAAATTTTGTTTTTGTTTTTGTACTGCATGCATGGTTGTCTTTTTAGGTTTTTTTAAATTTTTTTTTTTTACAAAATTTAATATATAAAATTTAAAATGTAATGATTTTTTTTTTAATCTTTTTAGTTTCAATACATAAAAATTCAATATTTTAATATATTCAATCTAGATTTTTGCTTATTAATATGGTAAGACAAGCAATGGGAAAATTGTAGACAGCACAGTCAATAATTGAAGTTGTTAATGAAATCACTGCTGGCTGCTAGCACCAGTCCAGCTTACGATATGGCTTAATGGATGGCTATATGAAAGAATTGGTGAACAAATTCCCTGACCAATCGATTATATTCAAAATAAAAAATAGTAGGACAGCAGATATATCTCAGTAAGTATTCTTAAATAGATTCTTCTGGAAATCCTGGTATAAGGGTAGCTTTCATGAGGTTGCATGCCCTCTTAGGCTGGTGGAATTAAATGTTTTTGAAGTAGGAGTTGAAGTTCAATTCGAATGTTTCATAATAATTTTTGAGCCACTGCCTGTTGGGCAGAGTTTCAATGTCTAGCTTTGCTAGTGTTTTAAGGAAGATAAGTTTCTAGTAATCCTGTTGTGAGATTGATGTAAACAGTAAATCTTTGTTTCGAGAAGTAATATATTATCCCTTATAAAAATAAAATAAAATAAAGCAACTCAGATTTTAGAAAGCAGCACTAAAGAAGAATAATTGGAAGAGTTTAAGAGGCATTGGAAAATTAAAAAGAAGTTAAAAACTTAAAGGGCAAAGGTAGCTTCTTAAGTTCATTGCCAAGCAACACCAGGCATATGAAACCTCTAAAGGTCATTGCCAAGTGAGACACCGTTTTGACATATGTGACCCCTTTATTTAACCATTCTGCAAGGGGATTATTTTCCATTGATACCTTACATTGTTTTAAGCTGTACAATCCAATCCTACTTCGGATTCCAACAGGTGATTATTTTGTAGTGCACTTGCCTTTACTGTGACTAGCCCAGGCTCTTGTAAAACTGCAAGACAAAACTTTTTACTGAGCAGAATAAACTTTACTCCCCATACAGTGGCTAAGGAGAGATCTAGTGGTTCTCAAACTCATTTTCCAGAGTGGAGGCATCCTTATACAAGTTCACAATAAGATACACAGCATAAGGAAAGTTGAAGATATAGGATGTCCGATACAGCACAGAATGATTAAAATTAGAAAATATATAAGAAGGCCAATGACATCAACAGACTTAGGAAAGACATGAGACAGTGACTTGAAGGTAAAACTAATTTTGTTAATGGAATGTAAGGGGTTCCCAGTTCCCCAATAATCAGTACAACTTATATTTGTACACATCAACAAATATTTTTTGGGAAAACAAATATTCTAAATCAAATTACAATAGCATTACACAGGGCATTTGATAATAGCTTGGAACATTCACAAGTTCATTCTTATCCAAGAATACAGTTAAAACAGGAAACTGGATGGGATTTTTAGACAGACAGCTAGAACAGGCTATTATAATCATGATATGGATTTTTGTCATCTTAAATGGTAAATCCTGATACAGGGATGGGATCAAGAGAAACTGGAAGTGAGAAAATAATTAAATTATTTTAACATCCAAAAGTATGCCAGAAGGACTAGAGTTTACAGCAGTTAACAAAGAGAAGTTCTAGGAAGAGAGAACCCTAGAATCAAAATAATTGAAGTACATAAGATAACATAAAGCAGTGTGATGCTAACAAATAGCAATAAAAGGTGAACAAGAGCCCCAAAAGCATGTGCTGAAGGAGTCATCTGAGCCATCATTGGCCACTTTTAGAGATAATTTCTGCCGGGGAGAGACAGAGGATATACCAGTTATTATGATTGAAGATTTTATTTCACTATCTCTGAGTTATATTAGGACTGGAAAGCCAACAACACTGTGGGTTGCTATGAAAAAGTAGAGCAGTGTCATCCAGCAACTGGTTATGCTGATAGTCCTTCCAATTGTAGAAAGAGCTCTGTGCAAGTACATGGGCAGTTTCCCATCAATGGTAGAAATGAGGACTACTATTCAAACAATCTGGTCTGCAGATTTTACATGGTAATCTTGTTTGTTGGATTTCAAAAATCAACTTCTTTGATCTAGCTTGTAATTTACTTTCAAATTTATATTTTGTGTTGATTTAGGGTTTTTCTTTGATGGTGCAGGAAAGCTGCAGCTGCCAGAGGCCCCGATTATGTGCAACAGAAAGTGCGGGGGCTTGAGATCGTGTCCAGGTGTCATGCAATGCTTTCAACTTCAAACTGGACTCTTGAAACTAATCTGGCTGCAACCACCCAAAGACCATACTGCTTGATGATTTGGGGCTCAAACACCCGGTATATGTGATGGTAATGGCCAATAACTTTGAAGCCATGAAAGTGATCTTGATGGGGATTTTGTTTGTGTTTTTGAGCAGGATTGGAGTATTTGCACCTGGGCTGCAAGCCAGGCATTATTCAGAGACATTAATAGTCTAACATCCTTCTTATCAATAGAATGGAGGCAAAGATAGCAGATTTTGGATTGTCAAAGATGGGACCTTTGGATGGAGCTACACATGTATCCACATTTGTAAAGGGCATCATGGGATATATAGATCTTGAGTAATTGTGCTTTAACTTCTTTCTATTTTAAACTCATGCAATCTTTAGACTAAAATTTTTAAATTAAAAAAAAAACTCTTGTAAGATGCGTAGGTGTTACACTACATGTTGACTTAGAAAAAAGCAATGTTTTTAGCTTTAAAATTGTTTTGAACATATAGGCAACATGTTTTATTTCCAGACCCCTTGACTGGGGGTGGAAGACCACATTGCTAGCTGGTTTCTTCTAATAGTAATGCATATGAGTCCTCAACGTCACAAGAACAATTACAACTGGGGACTCTAAATGATTTAAAATTATTGTTTATGGCAGATATGAGAAGCGCTGTTAAAAGTGGACATAGAGAGCATAGCAGATCCTAGTATAGTAAAAGTGTATAGCAATGAAGCAATGTAGAAAGTGGCAGAGTTGGCCATTGCCTGCACCTCATCACATTCAATCAAGAGGCCCAGGATGAGTGAGGTTGTATCAGAATTGAGAGAAGCATTTAAATTCCAAACAAGTTTCTATGTAGAGATGGAGATCAAAAAACACACAAAAAATCTCCCCTTCAAGATCACTTTCATGGCTTCAAAATAATTGGCTGGACAAAATACCTTAATAGGCTTTGTAGCCATCTGCATGAATGAGTGAGATATGTCTAGGATTGTTTGGGGAGGCATTGTGGTGGGGTTCTGGGGCACTGTCATGCCTGTGGGCAACTTGCATGCAGATATGTTTTCCCATTGGGTGAAAAATTTCGTGCAAATACATCCACAGTCTAAAATCATTGGATGGGATTAAAAGGATCACTAAAACAATCCTATTCACAGGGACTGCAAATTATGCTCCATGGAGTTTCTGGCTGAGCTCAATGACTTTCCTGATGGATACCCAAATGCCTAAAACCTCTAATATCAAGAAATCTCAACTAAAATGGTTCGGAAAAATAAAAAATTGCTGAAAATGACTCTTTTCTGTCACTTACAGAGATTCAAATCCTTGCTAACATTTCTGCCTTTAAATTTTCATATGTGCAACCACAGATTAGACATACACACCCTTTGATGTTTACAACATACAAACTGCAGATTGGGCAGGTATTGCACATCTTCAGAAGCTTCCAGACCTTTAAAAAAGGGTTTAGAAATGGGTACAAGACCCCTTGATTGATAACCCAACTGAAGGCACAGGTGTTGGCGCATGCTCAGAACCTCTGAAATGATGTTGAACAAGCTGGAAGTTGATATTCAGGACACAGATGGATTTGATCAAGAAAGAGATGAGAAAATTGAATGCAGTTAATCTCAAACTGGATAAGAAAATGTAGGAGGAATCTGATGGGTGTTTGAGCATTGAGCTTTTTGTTAGGACAATTTAGGAGGCATCCAGGGAGTGTCATGGATTCAACAAGCTCATGATTGGTCTCAGGAAGTATGCGAACTAGGACTTGAATTCTACTGCCCATTCCATACATCCTGATATCAGGCATGCCAAAAGAGTACATAAGAAATTTGCTTTTGAATCATATGTTTGCAGTAATGTGTTTGGGTGTTTTGTGAGGGAGGATTTTTATTTCCTTGGGGGTTGTCTTGTGTCCTGGATCATGAAAAATACAGGTTTTCAAGTGCTATTCGGAGTTCCAGGACTTGAGGGATGAGGACCCGTTGAATTTTCTCGAGTCCTATTTGCCAAAGGGGGATTGCATGTTTGCAAAATTCTTTCATATGGTGTACTTGCAAATTGTGCATCCTAACATTGAGAAGTCCTTTCCGGGGATTTGGGGCAGAGGATGTTGAAAATGATGGGCATCAGGATTCTGCCTTCTATCTGGCCTTCCTGAAGCTTGCCAAGCTGGTTTAGCTCATTCAGAGGCTAAAAATTTCGTTTGATCTGCCTGTTAATGTTTCAGGTCAGGAGGGAACTGAGTTTTTGTCTTTGTGCATGGGAAGTTTTGTGCACGGGCTAGTGTTTGGGAGTAAGGGTCTAGATGGCAGGAGGCCTAAAATGGGTTGAGAAGACTGTGATCCAGTGACGAGCTTATTTCACAATTACAAAATACAATGGCAAGTTGTTAGGATTATGTTCAGAAAGACCAATATTGTTATTTTCTGATGAACAATTGATTCTGGAAATTATGGTCATGATGGTGCATATGGTAGCATGGTAGGTCCTACATGGGTTTCAAGTTTCAGTCACGTTGGGTTTCAAATGTCATGTTTATTTCACAGGGACATAAGGCATAAATTAGTTGGTAGAATGGTTTTGGCATGGCAAAAACCTACATCTTTGTTTTTAATGTATATGTTGCCAAAAATTCTGGTAACAAAGGTAGCGTTGGTAGGCTTAAAGTGGAGTTCACAGTCATGCCAGCTTGAAGGATTGGAAAAATGGTCGTTCAATTGAAGTTTATTTCACAGGCATGGACTATATAAATTGGTTCATAGGAGTGTCTAGAAAACTCTTCAACATTTTTTTATGATGACAAAATAATGCTGAAAGCAATGGTCATCTAATTGTTGAATTCATTGTTTCTTTACATAATTATTAAGCGCAAATGGTTTGGTCCATAACATTTGGGTGTCCATGAAAAGAGAAGTTGATTTGGAATCCATTTCGACATACCAAAGGAAGACATTTCACTATAATTTGTCTTTTTTGGCAGGATCTGTGATACACATAACAGAAGGGATGTGTAAAGAAGCTTTTTGGGTGTGCTTTGCTGTTCTAGAGGGTTGCAGTCTATTTTTTTGGATGGCCAAACAAGGAATTGATGCCGAAAGCTATGAGCATTTAGGGTTGCAGTCTATTTCAACATACCAACTGGATACATTTAGAAGGTATTTTGGTGCAGTGTGCCATTTTGAAAGGTTATGTACAAAAGCGTCATTTGGATGTGTTTTTTCATTTGGAAGGTTAGGGGTGATTCAGAACAAGAAGTGTACATAAAGACGCTGTTTGGATGTACTTCATTTTTTCAGGGGTTCTCAGTCCATCTCTTATGATACAAAAACTTCAGCTAAAAAATGCATAAAGAAGCTGTTTTGGTTTGCTATGCGATCTGGAAGGTTTTGGCATACTATACCATACCAAAAAGAATGAATTAAGAAGTCATTTGTGGGTTCTTCAAGAGTCGGGCTACATAATTCCTATAGATAACCTTGGTGGTAGGTCTATTATCTGCATGGAAAACCAGGAGATAATGAGGACAATGTTTAATACACATCATATTACAAAATTAGATAGTTTTCTGCATTTAGGCAAAAATTTGCTCATGTGGGAAGTCTTAATGGCAGACCTATTATCTGCAATAAAAACTAAGCAGGAAATGGTGCCAATGTCTAATGCACATTATACAACAGCGTGAATTTGTTTTCTTTTTGATCATATCAATATTTTATTCTGTTAATTGAAGGGTTGTTAGCTTATCAAGACTCTTGGCAGAAATATGAATGAAGTTTGGCTGCTGGCTTCAGTTTGTAACTAGTGTTAAAAGACTTATTTGTAAATGCGGAAAATAATGGTCAATGCTTCCCTTGAAACGTATTCAAGATAAATGCATATATTTTGTAAAACCATGCAGTTATCAAATGCAGTTTATCCTTTTGACATTCAAAAATCAGGTTTTAATTTATCCATACAGATACATAGTTGAAATTATTTGATGTGTGTAGTGGACTTGACCTTTTCCTTCTTGTTGGGGGAGGTCACAAAAATGGAAATTTTTAGGGCAATCCTGTTCAGATAATAATATCCTGACCAGAGACGAAAATTATGGGCAATGCTCCTCTTTAAATGTTTTCAAGATAATACTTATATTTTATTTAACTATGCAGTTATCAAATGTTGCTTCTGAGTTTATAAACAGTTACAGGGAAATATTTTTGCTTCGTAGAGGGTTCCAATGTAGAACACAATTATTGTCTTTTGTGGCAAAGATTTATGCTTGCAATCAGTGTCGTTTTTTGTTCCCTTTGATATTAGCGTAGGTCGGAAAGAAATAAAATAAACCATCGAGAGCCTCACGATTTACGGGAAAGAAAAACTGCATATAAGCTTTAGTCAAAGTTTAACTCGTGATAAGATTAACCTAATTCACAATAAAAAAGCTCTATGAGATTCAGTAGCTGCAATTAGCAAAATTCCACTTTCGAAAGACCGTTAGGCCTGTCGAGTTGTATTGTGATTTCCTTGGAAGGTATTTCAATGAGTATTGTGGATGGCTCCGATCATTGACCTATAGAAGTGGTAAGCATACTCACATGGAGTCCCAACACAAATGTGCTAAGTAGGTAATTAGAATGGGCTATCAAAATTTCCAATGCTTGCATTTACGACACTTGAAATTCATATATTTTTGCTGTGTTGTCAATGAATACAAAATGTCTTGTAAACTATAAGACATAATTAAATTTTAAATAATAATTACTAACAAATATTTTTTGCTGTGTTGTCAATGAATACAAAATGTCTAAACTATAAGAATATAAATTTTAAATTTTCATTAATAATATAAACTATACATACTATCACATAATAAAAAGAAATCTTAAATGTATATCACGTATCCTTCAATGTATAAATAGACAATGCACCAAGACTAGAACTCGCCATAATAAATTATAAAAAGGATGAATAGTATGTGTTAGCACACGCAAATGTGGATGGAAATGGAAATGCAGCGCGGTAAAACAGTTGACTAAGTGGAAGATGGAGTTTGTGCATGTGAAACATAAAAATAAAATCCGTCATGGACAAGGTGTAAAATAGTGGAAAATTTCGATTGCTAAGTTATGGAATTTTAAATAATGGGTTGAATGGGTGTCAATTTAATTCATGAGAGGTTTTTATGTACACAGGGTCTTCATATCCATATACAAATGTAGAACATAGCTCGACGTAATAAAGGTAATTTATGTGGTCATATATTGTTACCAAATAAATCTAAGTGCAAGACTTGTTTTGTAGACATTTTCAAAGCAAAATATATTGTTCTTTGTTTGTACAACATCTATTTAATTTAATACAATTCATATGTTGCATCACAGATATGTAATTATAGCATTTGTGTTGGAAAAAATAAAATATTGACTTTGACCATTTTGCCTAGTGTATGACACATTGTTGGCTTTGACCATTTTGGTTGGATGAGATGTTCCAATAAGGGAGAGGGCTCAGTAGTCGTGTGGGCTAACTTTGCAAGCATATAGTGGTTAGATGGAACATCTTAGGACTTCTATTTTTTTAGAAATGTGAAATAGACTCTTATATATCTACAACTAAGGTTTGGAGGTGCAACTTATCACACACCTCGTCACATTAGCATGTTTAGTGGAAAGTGTCCTAAAATGGACTTTTTAAAGACTTAATCAAAACTTAATCATGAGATCCCTAGTAGTTGAACATTAAAGTATCATTTGTTACATAGACATTTTCCTATTTTTTGTCTAAATATAACTTATTGAACGCCTAAGTGATTCCAATACTTCTTAATTACCATTATTATTGTTATATCTTACCCTTATATTTAACAAAGATGATCCAATAATTGAACAAATTTGTAACACAATTTATGTTAAAAAATAACATATTTTTAATTAGAAAATGACTTGTATACAACACAATTATACCTGAATCTATTTCAATTATACTCTATATTTTCACTTCATCTTTTAAATTGTTTTATCTACTCTCTAAAATATCAAGCAGGGACTCTTCTTTGCTTGATATTTTTATATGATTAGAAGAGAACCATATACGGGGTTTCTTAGAGCCTCATATTTATTTGAATCAAGTTCAAAAGGATATCTCTTGTGCGACGTTGAATCAATTTCTATGTTATTCCATCGAGGGAAATGTAATATCTCTACCATAGAACATATATGTGTATATTCATGGTATTTACTTGGCAATACTGTGTATAATTTTGAGAATTTACAAAACCCTAATGTTATTTTATTTTTTTAATTTCATTTGCATTCTCTAGAGTGAGAGAGAGCAACCACTAGCAATATGGTAGCCATGGCAAGGAGAACTTGAGGAACCCTTATTAGTGTTGATGTGATTAGTTGGCACAAAATACATAATTTCTAGAACAAAAACCTCTCTTGAAAGATTTTTAAATTCAAACAATTTAAAATCTTAAGGCTTTGTTAGTCAGGTCTTGACACACAAGGTTTACTCAAGTATTGTTATACTTTGTTGTTTCTCACAAAGGGACTTGTACAATGATCTTTGCTTGCAAGACTAAAAGATTGACAAGGATTCACAAATAGTTGACTATATTCACAAACTTTAACAAGATCAAGAGTTATTTCATTGAATTTTACAAAGTAATATATAAATTTTATCAATTCTTTTGAGATTGCCTAAAGATTTTCACAAAACTCAAATTAGAGTCTTCAATATTTATGTGAATTTTCACAGATTTTAAATTGTTTCAACTTTCAAAGGATTTCATAAAAAAGGAAAAGATAGAGAAAGAAGGAAAAGGTCTAAGAAACTAATCTTTCAGTGATCACACATGAATATCCTTCCAAAACTATGAATTGAGATTTTAATTGGTTATATTCATTTGAATTCTTCCCAATTACATATAGATGATGCAAAGCTTCAAAAGAAATTTGTCACACCAAGAAATTAATCAAATGCACACAAAGACTAGTGCAACAATTTGATATTTTAAATTAAATGACAAATATAATATAAGATTTACAATCTGAAAATGACCTATAGTTGACCTCAAATTCATCATTCTATATAAGAATATACAAATGATCTCATTGATTGTGAGAAGAAACCATGAAGCAAACTTAAAGACGAACAATTTTCCAACTTAAGTCTGATAGTCATCAACAATTTCTAATCTCCTTTAACTAAGTGACCCCGAGCCCTTTTATGGAATAAGAACCCAAGGTCAATTACATCAATTAATGGTTCAAAATTAATTTATTAGAATTAACAGTGGCAATTTGATAGGTGGCACATGAATGATCACCTTCATAGTTGGTATCAATTGGCACGAAGAATATTCTAGAAACATTTGCATTCTCAGAACCTTCCAAAAACATCCATGCGATAGAAAACACTATCATAATGTTGGAAAACACAACTATGTTGATATAGCCTTAGCAACGATCCTCCAAAAGGCTTCACTACTAATGATCAAGTCAACTCTTAATCCATTTAACTCTTTCATATCCAAATTCAAAATCATGCTTGAATTGTTCCAAGTAGATTGAATACAAAATCCTCGCAATACCTATAGGAATACCATATCCCTCTTGTACTCATAACTCTAACTAAAATACATTGAGTCAATTGAGCACACAACTCCTGCAATGATGACAAGAGTATAACATCTCACAAAAAAAACCCAAAACAACCTTTCACATGTCTTCTCATACCTAAACACAATTATTAGAACTTGGTGACTTAGGCATATTTAATCAAAATGAGTGATAATTAGAATTCACTATGAGTCATCATCTTCTTCTATTATGACCTTTTCCCCTAAGGCCTCTTGACTTCGCACATATTCACCAAAGGCTACCAAAACCTTATTTATTCCTTCTTTGCTTTAGTCCTACAAGATACTCCAATTAAACATGTACTTAGCATAAATTTATGATATAATCACTATCTCCACATTTCTTTTCCAAGTTATCTTATTATAATCTTTAATTAAAATTTTCTTCTTCATCACATCATTCAATAACACTCCATTTGAATTAGTGACTGGATCATCTAGGGTATCTATTAAATATCCTTTAAATTTTCTCACTTCTGCCTCATTTTTCCCCAGATTGTTTGTATCATTAACTTGTTTTGTCAAGGCATCTACTGTCAAGATATCCTTTTCCATTAAATCCTCTACCGTATGATGTAAAACTTCCATTTGATCCTTACATTCTATTGGTTCCTAAATTTGCACATCATTGAACCTGAAAGGTGTGCCATGTATTATGCTTAGATTCAAAGAGAGATTTGGCCAATGAATGGGAGAATGATCTCACACTTTTTTCCCCTGCACTTCAGGCTCTGCAAAACCTAGGTGGGTCTCCCTATATAGTGCTGAATATAGATATGAAACAAAGTTTTATTGCAACAACTACCAGATAAGCTTCATACAAATAACAAGGGTTTATGTATTTGCAAAATGGAAGGCACTATCCTTGTTTTTGAAACCCAAGTATGAAGTTGAAACATAAAATAGCTCTAGACTAATTAAAGTAGGGAATGGTTTTTGAATTTGAAAGTTGTTTCTGAGGATGGGGAAGGAAAACCATGCAAGACCATTGCCTGCCTTGGGCTATAGAGTCATATGTTGCATTGTATATGACATGACCAAACATATTTTGATGGTCTTCTTGCTAGATTATCACCTTATGATAATCAGAACTGAGCAAGCCCACTATGCAACATACTTACTAATCCTTAGCAAATGATAACACACCTATTAATTCATGGAAAACATTTACTCTATCCCTTGGAAAAATATAAGACTGGTAAATTGATTTAGAATAACAAATGTACTTGAAAAACTGATATAACCCTTGACTACATGGTTTAAAGCATATTATCACTCACAATTGGAGAAAATTGCATAATAGATTATATTCATATATACCACAGTTTCAAAATATAGATGCACTACCAAATAATGATTGATAAACAAAGACCTTCACCATTGGCATTCAACAATATTCTATACATAGCCTCTTCCATGACAAAACAGAAGAAGCTAAGAGCCTCCCAAAACTCATAACCCTTACAAATGAGACAAAGATTACAATATAAAGAAAAGGGGAAAACCCAGATCTTCCACTCAGCTGACACTTGACACATTGTAATCTCTTTGATTTGACATTTAGAATATGCCATTTTACCCTAATCCTCGTCTTGCCTCTCATTTGCAACTGAAATTTGCTTTTTCATTTTGCTTGCCTTCATACTTGTGAATATCTTTTTTACTTGTATGTAAAAACACATTTACAACTACATTTTCACATGTCAAGTGAAAAAAATCACTTATGGGTAAAACCCATTTCACTGACAATTAAATTTTTCATTTACCATACATTTTAACTGAGCAGACTCCTCCATCTTTGCTCATTCTCATGGAGCCAATGAGAATATTTTAATTCCACTTTTTGGGTACATAATTCATCCAACAAACCTCGCACACACTTATTCTTTAACATTTTAACAATGGCAACAAAGCATTGTTTGAAATTCCCCCATTGCAGCCTTCTACCAACACATTAAAACATTAAAATTCCATGAAAAAAGCTTTTGTTGTTATAATTCATGGAAATGACATGGTAGGTGTTTTTGCTGATGATTGATGCTAAAAAAATATTTAAAAAAACTTTAAGATTGTTGCCAAAGCATGATAATTGCTGCAAGCAAGTTTTTGGACAATGTAACAAGGAAATGGAGATCACCGCCTTAAATCTTTAACCAGAAGTTCCATCCATGTGAGAGATTTTCCTCGAGGTGCACATCATCATTCTCAGCAAGAAAAAAAACAAAAACTCATTCCCCACAATGCCGCAAGCCTACTCAAACAGAGGGCACTTTATGGTGCGGAATGGTAGAAAAGACATTTGAGCTCTCTTCTGAGTTTATTTATTTCCCTCCCTACATGAGTTATCAATTTCAATGCTGGTAGAAGGTAGAAAGCAGATTTGAAGGAGATATATGGTGCCAAAAATGAAGTTACAGGTCATGGAAAGGAGTTGCAGGGCATTTGCATGTTGCTGACAACAAAAAACTTGATAAATCTCTATTACAAATGTTGCTTGGGCATTGGAAAGGCTTTAGGCAGTTTTTGCAAGTTAAAACAGCCATTTGCACTCCTCAAACATCCCCAAAACAACCTTGATAACATCTGCACGTGATTGGGAATGATTTTGGCACCCAACAAAAGCTTAAGCTTTGCTGCCTGCAATTCTACCAAATTCCTTTACTTGGCTTTTTCTCCTTCTAGAATGGGAAAAAGCTTTTGTAAAAATTTCTTTCCTAGTCATATAAAGTGCCTTGAAAATATTTAATTCCCCAAATTATTTAAAACAACATTATTAGCATATTAAAACATTAGGAAATAAGCAAATTTTTAATTTCTCTTACCGAAAAAATGGTGAAAATTCATTACACACAAATCACAACTCCTGGAGCCATGGTTTTTGGTGAGCAGACCTAATCAATTAAATAAAACATGGGTTTTCCATAAGATCTCACTCAACAAGCCAAAATTTGGTACTTTGTAATTGGGGCCATTAGAGGTGTTCACCGCATTTGAAAGAGGTTAAATTAATGCATCATTTGACCTCACACTTTGATAAAACTGCAATTGGAGGTGTTTTAGGCCAAAATAGGAAATGGGTTGCCCTCATATTTTTAAAATTTGCACTTTTTCAGGACACCAAATCTAGCCTAATTGTAGTCAGAAACGCATTAAATGACATATCAGAACTCATTTTGGACACATGAAACTGAATGGGCATACTACCATTTGTCCCAAAAACTTTTTGCCACACGAAATTGCATGACGATTCCAGAGTTACAAAATTTTAATTGGAAAAGATGGGCTTCAGGGTAGATGTGACAAGAAGTAGACCTAACCTCTATCGTCAAATTGAAAGTGCATAGGAACTTCAAATTTGCAAAATTTGAAGGTACCATCACATACCAAACCTATACGAGCACTCAAGATATGTCATAGAAATCATTATATTAGTTTATTTTAATTACCCATGAAGTTTTAGTTATCAATTGGTTAATAATATTTTTCACAAGATATCCTTAAGCCACTTTGGACCTTGGGAAAATTTCAGAAGCCACTCCCCTACATCCTACATCCTAGGTTCTTTACAAATCATCGTAGTTGATCATGAAAAAAGGGGGTATGAAACTTGGCTAAAAAAATTTAAACATGATCTTAAAAGTTTTATGACAAAAATCCATGGAGGGTTCATGAATTTCCCCATTCAAAAACATCTAAAATCACATTCAAAATTCAAAAATTTCCTAATTATTTTAAACACAAAAACTAGGAAATTTCTTCAAACTCTATTGATGAAACCTTAAATTTATAATTTTCTCATTTCTAAGAAATTTTGAAAATAAAAAGTGCCCTTTGGTTTTAAATATGAACATAAACTAGTATATGAAATTAAATTAAATTTTTGTTTTTTTTTTTGAAAAATTTGGGCATGTTGAGGGCACAAAAAGGCAATTTGAAATAATCAATTTTAAGATATTTCTAATATAATTGTTCAAATTTACAACCAATGGGTAAATCCTATGCTCTCGTAAGGATGATCATGACATCCAAATAGAAAAAAAATACAACAAAAAAAGAGAGAGAATAGATATTTACCTCATAATGAGAGCACAACAAAATAATGAAGACATAATTTCTACCCAACTTGAAGTGGAGATCACACACACAATCAACACAACCCAAATCAATCCAATTTCTAAGTGTCCCCATTTTCAAATGGGTAAAATTTCCCCAAAATTCAAATTTCCAAAAGAGGGCTTTTGGGGAGCATTTTCTTTTAAAATATGAATAATGCCAAAAGTACCTAAGTTGTTTTCCTTTATATATATATATATATATATATATATATTTATTTTCTTGACTTTTTTTACTTTATTCATATTTCCTTATCATTTATCTTAGATGTAAGTAACTCAAAATGAGCATTCAACATTACTTTATTTTCGCATTTGACAAAACAATTAAATAAAATATATCCATTTCTATCTAATGAGATATTTCTAACATAATTAATTTAATCTCTTTTTTATTTTTCTTCAAAATTCACATAAATAATTTGTTAGATGATATACAAATTTTTTAATTCATCAAAATCTATTTATAGTCAACAAGGAATTTAAATCATAAAATAAAATCACAAGAAAAGACTCCAAAATCACCTCTAATTCCAATTTAGGTTAGCAAAGGTTCATTACATATACATCCATTTTCATTTCATTATGCATTCATAACATGTCACATATCACAACCATCATCATTCATACATCATCCATAAAGCAATAAAAAACATAAACGTATATCATAAATATCCATAATCGTCAGTAATGACCACCCATATCATATATAATATCATATGTAAAAAATTAATTGATATGTAAAAATGTAGGTTTTTTGGAGAACAAAGGTATATTTTCAAGTGATTCAAATCAAAACATCCACGGTAGATCATGTAGATCAATATATTTTCAAGGTATATATTTGATTTGAGAGAATGTTCAGTTCAAACTTTATAGTTCATGTTGCTTATGCTCAACAATTTGTCTCTATTTATATGTAGGTTCTTTTTTGACCCCATTTCTAATGAGTAGATTCTCTCAATTGCTCAATTTTTGAAGGTATTATTGTTTAATTTGTAGTTGATTGCTTCAAAAAATATGAATCCTCTCATAACTTAAAGAAATATAACTCTTAAGTAGAGACTTATGGTATCATTTGATCCATGTACTTTGCTAAGATCAAAGGGAAAGTTGAAAATAATACATTTTGATCTTTCTTGAAGGAGCATGATAATCATTGACAATTGACAACTACTCACACACTACAATAGACTACCTTAGAAAAAGCACCCCAGAATGATCGGGTGACATAGGCAATGAGGTCAGATCTTCCCTAGCATTTACCTGCATACCTCGATGTGTCCACGTTGCCCATTCGTCAAAATAACTGAAAGATTAACAATTTTGCATTTTTCGCTCTTACGACACTTTCAAGACTACTCCAAATTAGTGCACTTGGGAATCATGGGGGGGCTTGGGAAAAAAAGGAGGCCTTTCATAGCATTGGACTACCCACCTTGACGTGTTGGTATATTTTGTTTCACTCCATTATGCAAAAAACAAAAAAAAATGCTTCTTTCCGTTTTTGCACTACTTTCCACTAACAACTTTTGCAAGAATGCATTTAACACTAGAACACACAAATAGTGTTGAGTTGACCTAAACTGAGAGAAGTTGGTTTGAAGGCATTCAATATACACCTGTAGGTGCAGGCAAAGCATTCCTATGTGCCACGAGCTTCCGGAACAACTTTGTCAGAGTTTGACAATTTTTGGCTTTTAGGGCTCTTAAGAGACTACCTCAGAAAGAGCACTCTAGAACAATCAAGTGATTTGGGAAACAAAGTCAAACCTTCCCTAGTATTTACCTTCCTACCTTGACGTGTTCACATTACCCATTCATCAAAATTACTATAAATTTTACAATTTTTGCATTTTTTTCTCTTAAGGCATTACCCTAGAAAGAGCACCCCAAAATGATTAGGTGACTTGGGCAATGAGTTCAGACCTTCCCTAGTATTTACCTTCCTAACTAGATGTGTCCACGCTGCCCATTCATCAAAATTACTTAAAGTTTTATAAATTTTGTATTTTTTTCCTCTCAAGGCTTTTAAGAGACTACCTCGAAAAGAGAACCCTAGAACGATCAGGTGACTTGGGAAACGAGGTCATACCTTCCTTATGTCCACGCTAACCATTCATCAAAATTATTAAAATTTTTACAAATTTTGTATTTTTTGCTCTTACGACTCTTAAGAGACTACCCTAGAAAGAGCACCCAAAATGATCAAGTAACTTGGGTGAAAAGATCAAACCTTTCTTAGTATTTACCTACCTACCTCGACATGTTAATGTTTCCCATTCATCAAAATTACCATAAATTTTACAAATTTTGCATATTTTGCTCTTAAGGCTCTTAAGACACTACTCTAAAAAGAGCACCCTAGAACGATCAGGTGACTTGGGAAATGGGGTCAGACCTTCCCTACTATTTACCTACCTACCTCGACATGTCCACGTTTCCCATTTGTCAAAATAATTAAAAACTTAACAATTTTTCATTTTTTTCTCTTACGACACATTTAAGACTACTCCAGATTGGTGCACTCAGGAATCATGGGATGGCTTGGGTGACTAAAAGAGGCCTTTTATAGGATTAGACTACCCACCTTGATGTTTTGATATAATTGGTTTCACTCCATTATGCACAAAACAAAAAAAATTCTTCTTTCCATTTTTGCACTGCTTTCCATTGACAACTTTTGCAAGAATGCATTTGACATTGGAACACACAAATGATCTTGAGTTGACCCAAACTGAGAGAGGTTTGTTTGAAGGGACTTGATATCCACCTATAGGTGTAAACAAAGCATTCCTACCTGCTACAAGCTCTTGGAACAACTTTGTCAAATTTTGGCAATTTTTGGCTTTTAGGGCTCTTAAGAGATTGCCCCAAAAAGAGCACCCTAGAATGATCAGGTGACTTGGGCAACAAGTTTAGCCCTTCCCTAGTATTTATGTTCCTACCTCAACGTGTTCATGCTTCCCATTCATCAAAATTACTATAAATTTTACAAATTTTGCACTTTTTGCTCTTAAGGCTCTTAAGACATTACCCCAAAAAGAGCACCCTAGAATGATCGAGTGACTTGGGCAACAAAGTAAGAACTTACCTAGTATTTACCTACCTACCTCGATGTGTCCATGCTTCCCATTTGTCAAAATAACTAAAAAATTAACAATTTTGCATTTTTTGTTGTTATGGCACTTTCAAGACTACCTCAAATTAGTGCACTTTGGAATCATGGGCCGGGGGGAGGGGGGGGGAAGGGCTTGGGAGAAAAAAGGAGGCCTTTCATTGTGTTGGATTTCCCACCTTAATGGTGTTGGTATATTTGGTTTTTCTCCATTATGCATAAAACAAAAAAATGCTTCTTTCCATTTTTGCACTGCTTTCCACTAACAACTTTTGCAAGAATGCATTTGACACTGGAACACACAAACAGTGTTGAGTTGACCCAAAAAAAGAGAGGTTGGTTTTAAGGGATTCAATATCCACCTGTAGGTGTAGACAAAGCATTTCTATGTGCCACGAGTGTTAGGTTTAGAAGGCATATATCTAATAGTTAAATGCATATTTGATCAATAAAACAAAGAAATAAAACACACAAAAAATTATAGCAGAAACAAGACAACACAAAGAATTTAACGTGGTTCACCCAATCCGGGCTACATCCAAAAAACTGCAGCCATCCAATGATTTTATTATCCGGTGCAAAACATATTACAATCTTGTGAATAATCACCTTTTTCTACATACTGTAACGCCCATCCCAACTCCTTATAACAAGCCTTTTAGAGGCTTCCAAAATTAGGGTTTTACAAAGTCATTTTTTTTTCTTTTTCGATTATTTTTCCTTTTTTAGTGACGACGTGAAAAAAATGAGAATTTATTTTTATCTCCCACTTGGAGACTGATCAAGCTCCACACCAATACAATCTCCCACTTGGAGATTGATCCTGGATGACATTGTTGCACTTACAGGTCCCACTGGAAATAAGTTCCTTGGACCCTGCTGCTCTATTATACTTGAATTCAACCTTGAAGGCCAACCGAAGTTGAAGAGGAGCTCAACTTCTCCCTTGGCACCGCCTTCATAAACATATTTGCTGGATTGACATCTATATGTATCTTGTCCAGCTTGACCTGTCCATCCTCCAACACTGACCGAATAAAATGATATCTCAACTGTATGTGTTTTTTTTAGAGTACAAGGCATAATTCTTTGCAAGATGTATAGCACTATGGTTGTCTATAAACAAGTAATTTTTATCCTGTTGTTTTCCCAACTCTTCCATGAAAATTTGCAACCATATCATCTCCTTTTCGGCCTCTATTGTAGTAACATACTCTGCCTCTGTGGTGGATAAAGAAACCACCTTTTGCAATCGATAAATCCAAATCAATGTTGTCTCACCAATTGTAAATACATAGCCTGTGGTACTCTGCCTGGTATCAATATCCCCTGCTAAATATGAGTCAACATAGCCTTTTAAATTAGTATTAGAGCCCCCAAAACATAAACATTTATTGGATGTACCTCTCAAGTACTTGAGAATCTATTTTACTGCATTCCAATGCTCAACATCGGGATGACTCATATACCTGTTAACAACTTCTACAACATGTGCAATATATGGTCTTGTGCATACCATGGCATACATTAAACTACCTATAGTTGAAGCATATGGTACCTTGGAAATTTTTTCTTCCTCCTCTTGTGTCTTTGGACACATATCCTTAGTCAATTTAACATGACTGGGTAAAGGTGTACTGATAGTTTTTGCATTTTCCATATGAAATCTCTGCAACATCTTCTCAACATAATCAACTTGAGATAAAAATAATTTTCTATTTTTCCTATCTCTTGTAATCTTCATACCAAGGATTTGCTTTGCTACTCCCAAATCCTTCATAACAAATGAATTTGCTAAGTGCTGTTTTAACTCCCTTATGCGATCCATGTTACACCCCGCTACAAGCATATCATCAACATATAAACATAAGATAATGTAGCTATCATCATCTAACCTCTTAAAATAAACACAATGGTTTGAATTACATTGACTGTAGCCTTGCTCAGCTATAAAACTATCAAATTTAATATACCATTGTTGTGGTGCTTGCTTCAAGCCATGTAAACTTTTCTTCAATCTGCACACAAGTTTCTCCTTATCTTTGACCTCAATCCTTATGGTTGTTCCATATATATTTCCTCTTCCAAATCACCATGGAGAAAGGCTATTTTAACATCAATTTGTTCTAAATGCAAATCTTCAACAACCACAATACTTA
The DNA here is from genome assembly GCA_007258455.2 of Sequoia sempervirens. Taxonomy (NCBI): domain Eukaryota; kingdom Viridiplantae; phylum Streptophyta; class Pinopsida; order Cupressales; family Cupressaceae; genus Sequoia; species Sequoia sempervirens. The sequence goes on from VDFB02193867.1 coordinate 626,208,476, forward strand.
AAACAATACAAATAGAAGTAATTTAAATAACAGGAGAAAAGATTTCATTAAAATCAATACCCTTTTTCTGTGCAAATCCCTTTACAACTAATCTGGCTTTAAATATTTTCTTACCTCCATCCTCCTCTTTCAACCTATAAACCCATTTGTTTGGTAAAGCCTTTTTACCTGCAAACAACTTGCATAATTCCCAAGTATGATTTTTCAGCAAGGAGTCCACTTCTTCTTCCATTCCATGCTCCCATTGAACCTTGGTATCCACCTGCATATGTAGCTTCATCATAACATTTCGGTTCACCAACATTAGTTAATAAAATAGAATACAAAGAGGGAGAAAATATTTCTGGAGGTCTACTTATCCTTGAAGATCGTCTAACATTCATTGGAGTTTGTGGTATTTGTTGTTGCTATTGTTGTAGAGCATGAGGAACCACTGGAACATTGTTGTTTGGTTTATCATCCAACACTACATAATCATTTTCTTTCTTCTCATGCTGCTATAACTGATCTTTGTACAACACTTTCTCATTGAATATGACATCCCTGCTTCTCACAATTTTTTGATTTTCAAAATCCCAAAGCCTATAACCAAATTCATCAATTCCATATCCAAAAAATATACATTTCTTTGATTTTGCATCAAGCTTGGTTCTATTTTTAGAATCTGCATGTGCAAATGCTTCACAACTGAATGTCTTGAGAAAAGAATAACTCACTTTCTTACCTGTCCATGCTTCCTTTGGAATACCACAACCCAAAGGATTAGAGGGACCTCTATTGATTAAATAAATAATAGTGTTTACAGCCTCTACCCACATGTTTAAAGGTAGCCCAACATGCAATCTCATAGTCCGTGCACACTCCATTATTGTTTTGTTCATGCGCTCAACCACTCCATTTTCCCGTGGAGTCCTTGGAACCGTTTTATATCTAAGAATACCATTAGAGGAACAATAATCTTTAAACTCTTTTCTACAATACTCACCACCATTATCAGATTTGAGACATTTTTACTTTTTATCTGTCTTATTCTCAACCAAGCTTCTCCATTTCTTAAAAGTTTCAAATACATTAGGTTTCTTCCTAAAGAAATAAATCCATACCTTCCTTGTTGCATCATCAATAAAAGTGACATAGTACCGAGAGCCACTGAGAGAAGATACTTGAGTTGGTCCCCATACATCTGTATGCACAAGCTCCAATTTCTCATCTTTCTTTTGCTTCCCATCCTTGAGAAAACTAACTCTCTTTTGTTTTCCATACACACAACTTTCACATAAATCCATATTAACACATTTCAGACTTGGTAAAACATTCTTTGAACTAAGTACTTTCATACCTTTTGCACTCATATGCCCAAGTCTATTATGCCATAGTGCTGATTCAGAATCCACAACAACTATCTAATTTTTTGCCTGCTAAACTGTAGCAATTGTTCCTGAACATTGATTTTTATCTACAATAGCTAAAGTAGAAGGAATAGTATGACTTGTACAAAGATATAAGGTGCCTTTTTTCACACCTTTTTCTACCACTAAGGCACCTTTTGTAACCTTCCAATTATTATCACTAAATGTAACAACACAACCTTCATCATCTAGTTGCCCTGTTGAAATTAAATTTCTTTTTAACTTTGGAATGTTCATTACCTCATGTAGTAGCCAATGATTTCCATTCTGCAACTTAATCTTGATTCTTCCCTTTCCAACAATCTGACAGGGTTTTCTATCTCCCAAATAAACTAGCCCAAAATCCCGTTGGACATAATCAAGAAAATAACTTCTATGGGGCGTAGCATGAAATGAAGCCCCTAAACCTAACACCCAAGAATCATCAACATTATCAAGGGAAAGAATGAAAGCATCCTCATCATATTTATTACTTACCACATTTGCCTCTTTATTTCCTTCCTTTTTGTCTCTTTTATTTTTCCGAGACCAACAATCTTTCTTTAAATGACTTGGCTTACTACAATACCAACAATCCCTCTTGTCTCTAGATTGGGACCTTTTGTCCTTTGATTTTCCTCGTGACTTCCCATGACTTCCAAAATTGTTTCCTCTCTCCTTTGTTCTGCCCCTTCTTTCTGCATTCAAAACACTGCTTGATGTGGATGTTCCACTTGAGATTTTCCTACGAATTTCCTTAAAGTAACACCAACAACATCATCAAATTTCAATGTATTCGAACTAGAAATAGAATTACTAACAACCATTACCAAGCTATTCCAACTTTCTAGCAAAGAACACAAAATCAAAAGAGCCCTAACTTCTTCATCAAAGTTTACATTTATATAAGTTAATTGACTGGTAACCCTATTAAACTCATTTAAATGATCAACAACTGACCCACCTACCATTTTCATATTAAATAAACACTTCATAAGAAATACCTTATTCGAAGTGGAAGGATTTTCATATAAATTTTCCAGGGTTTCCATCAACTCTTGAGTTGTCTTTGCTGTTGTAATATTGAATGCCACCGATTGTGTCAGGCATAAACGAATGACTCCTAGTGCCTTTCTATCCAAAATTTTCCATTCCTTATCACTCATTGTTGCTAGTTTCTTGGCTATTCCTTCCAATGGCCTTCATAAATCCTTCTGATAGAGATAATCCTCCATCTGCATCTTCCATAACTGATAGTTCTTCCCATTGAATTTATCTACCCTCAATTTACCCTCGTCTACCATTCCTCTCACTTAACCGTGAGATTCCCACTCAATTGTGATACTTTCCTGCAAATGATAATCAAACACAACTCACTTTGATACCACTTGTTAGGGTTAGAATGTAGATATCTAACAATTAAATGCAAATTTGATCAATAAAATAGAGAAATAAAACACACAAAAATTATAGCAGAAACAAGACAACACAAAGAATTTAACGTGGTTCACACAATCCAAGCTACATCCACAAAACTGCAGCCATCCAATGATTTTATTATCTAGTACAAAACATATTGCAATCTCGTGAATAATCACCTTTTTCTACATACTCTAACCCCCATCCCAACCCCTTATAACAAGCCTTTTAAAAGCTTCTAGAATTAGGGGTTTACAAAGTCATTTCTTTTTAGCATGATCAGTCACCACTTGGAGATTGATCAGGCTCCACACCAACACAACGAGCTCCCAACGACTTTGCCAAATTTTGACAATTTTTGGCTTTTAGGGCTCTTAAGAGACTACCTTGAAAAGAGCACCCCAAAATGATTGGGTGACTTGGGCAATGAAGTCAGACCTTCCCTAGTATTTACTTGCCTACCTTGACATGTCCATATTGCCCATTCATAAAAATTACTAAAAAATTAACAAATTTTGCATTTTCCAATATTTGTGTTTAATTTTAACCATTGTACAATGCTTCAACAAACATTATACAGTGCTTCTCATACCATTTTACATTCATTTTAGCTTTTAAAAAAATCAGCTGCCCACTTCATTAAAGGATTTCAACTAACTAAATAATGTCAAATGTAAATTCATTCAAGAGAGCTTTAAATCACATGTATTATTTTGTACAAGAGTTATTTGAGCCCGTTTAGTAAAAAATTATAATGTATTAAGTTATCTTCCACATAACCACTATGATACCACATGAGGATAGGGTAGATCTAGTGATACCATCTCATGACCTTTCTTTCACTGCTTGTTCACCCTTTACCCATACTAAACATCTATCATTCTATAATTTCTTGTTCTTTCTTATCTTTATCTTTCCCAAGAAACTTAAGTAGTGATGATGATACACATGTTTTTCCTTCACATGAGGTTGCTAGTCTTTCTCTATCATGGATTTTATTCTTTATTGATGATATGTTTATTACTAAGCATACTGGTGGTTAGTTATCTTCTCATGATGAAGATGATGACTCTTTATCTCATGATGACTAATTACCTCACACATTATAATGACCCTTATTGTAACCCTTAAATTTCCCTATGCATCATGGTGATACACAACATTTTAATGGAAAAACACATGTGGATCCTCTCATCTTATTATTTGACATATATTACAAAAAAAAATAATTTATATTTATCTTAGGATGAAGAAAAACCCAAGAAAATTAAAGTTTTTCACTTGGTATATATAAGGATAATGTTTCATTAATTAGTAGGATATCTCTTTCTATCACATGTGATATGCATAAACATTCATATGGGACATGTTGATTATCACATTTCACTTTATGAGAGATATATTATTAATGAAATTACTAATCTAAAAAGGTGTCGATGATTATGAACAAAAACTTAAATAGATCAACTTCTCTTCTTATTTGACCTAGAGCTTCCACATAACCACTATTAGCTCTACATTAGAAAAATGGTGATAAAATTTGGTGATAACATTAGATAAATGGTCATGAAATCTGGTGAAGTTTCCAAAGGCAATCAAATTTAACACTAACATAGATGGATTACCAATTGTAATTCATAAGTTCTATTAAAATGCAATTTCATTAATCTATAACATGTTATTGATCATCTACAGGCGACAATGACAACGACGAAGGAAGGAGCAGAAGTTTTCAAATCTATAGGCAACACAGATGAAGGAAGCGATGATGAGGGGGGTTTGGATGGAGCTCGATTGCCTCCTTGGGTTTTCCCTGGCGGTAGTTTATCCAAGGTTGCTTGGGAAGCTGCTACGGTTGAAGTGAGTAGATTGAAGTGTGGTGGAAGGGTTTTGAAAGCTGTGGAGGACGTTGATGACATTACTGATGTGGAGGATGCTTTTTGGGGTCCTTTGGAGGACCTTCTTCTTGTTTTGGAGTTTGGTACTAAGGCTCTTGTTGGGGGTGGAGATTGTTCTCCCCTCTTCAAGTACTGGCTGGGTTTTCCCTTTATGCCTGGTATCTTGTGTTGGCTGCTTTCCACATAGTTGGTGTGGGTGTGTGTGGGGTTTTCTCAGGTGGATTGGTGGTTGGATGGTCCTATCTTTGCTCCTATTTGGCATAATAAGAAGGCAGGTGTGATTTTCTTGCTGGCTTGTTCTACTTCTTGGATCCTCCTATTCTCTCCCTGCCCCTTTCGGTTGTGTGTTTAGTGGTACTCTTTTGGGGATTTTGGCTTTCAGAGAGTTTTGGCTTGTGGGTTCCCTCTTGTGGAGAGGTGGGGTCTTCTTTTGGTTGGATCTATAGAGTTGTGGCTTATCTGTGGCTTTGACCAATGTGTTAGAGTAGCTGGATGGTTTTATTATTTGGCCTTCTTCTGGTATCCTTCTTGTTTGGGCTCCTCTTTCCCTTTTGGGGCTTGTTTGCTTCTGTTCTCTTTGGGTTTGGATCTCTGGTGGTCTTTTGGCCTGGGCTTCATTTTGTAGTTGAGTGTTGCCTCCTCTTGGTATTATGAGGAGTTGATGTCTGGGTTCCTCCTTGTGCTATTTTTGTTTATCAAGCTGAGGCTTTTGGTGCTTGGTGTCTTGGAGGATTTTTGATAGTTGTTTTTGGTCCCCCTCAAGCATTGTTTGGGGGTGCAGATGTTTCAGTATGGATTTTTGGTTGAGATGCTCCCAGAGTTGTGATGATTATTTTTATGTTGGGAGTTTGTTTTTTAATGAAGGATGCTTTGGGGTTCTAGTGGAAGAAGCTAATGGGGTTTTTTTCTTTTCTTCTTAAGATGGTGATGGAGCTGGTTGATTCGAGCTTGAGCTTGTTGTTGTTCCTAGTAGAGGTGCTTGCTTTGGGCTCTTTTGTCCTTGTTCTCATTTTTGGGTGGTTCTCTAGTCTTATTTATAGGCCCCAGATGGTTTGGCTCCTGGTGTAGGGATTTTTGAAGGATGCTATGGTTGTTCACTTGGCTATTGTGTTAAATTTCCCCTTAAGTCTTATGGAGGTGGAACTCCCTCAGTTGCTACTATTGAGGTGGGTGTTCCTCCTATGGAGGTGGAGGTTGAGGGTGTTGGTTTTTACTGGATGCAGTGGTCTAGCTGACTATTTCATCCTTTCCAATAGAGGGGAGCTCACTCCTTTAGAGGTGGAGTTGGAGTTGGTGTCCTATCACTAGGTGAGATTGTGCTGCAGGGATGCTGATTTCTTGCAAGTGATTGACACCCCCGCGATCCCTATTATTTTGGACTCAAATTTGAATGATCTAAGAGGTTGGTTTGCTGACGTCTAGCTGCTTCAAGCAATTTTTGTGTTTGTCAAAGGGGTTTATGGTCCTAGATAAAACCAGGGTGTTTTTTGGGCTTTGGGCCCATGCTTGTATGTCTTTTGTAGCATGTATAGTCATGATAATCTCTTAGAGGCTATTGTTGGGTTGCTGTTCTCTTTTTAAGTAGCTTGTGTTGATGATGGGCTAATTTATGCTTAGTGTTATTTTCTTTAGTTTCAGTTGCTTTCTTTTGTACAGGGTTTTGGGCCCTTCAAAACTTGTATTTTGCCTCTAATCAAAAACATGTTATTGATCATAAGTTAAAACCATTCTAAATTGATTATACATTCCAATTTTAAGTTTCAAAGTAGAAAGACATGCACATGACAGACAAATTAGATTGAATATCAATTTTTATATATCAAATTATAGAATAATTGTGTATGTGCATATACAAATTTGGCATATATACCAACTCAAAACAATTTTTAAAAATGTGGCATATATGCCATCTCAAGATCTATATACAATATACATGCCAAATAGCTATGTATTAATCCCTACATGTATCTATCTCTATCAAATCCTAATCCTATGTTGGATCATCAAAACCGAGCCTCCTAGAAGAACTTGGTGGCTTTGAAGTTTCCTACACAATAACAATTCAAACCACAAATTAGATTAATTATGTCAATGGTTGACAAGTTAGACTACTAAAAAGAAACTTATATACTATAATTTAGAAATTGTCAATTTAACATCAAAATCACTATATTGAACTATAATATATCTAAAATGCAATTCTTGTTTGCCTCAAGTCTTGTTCTTTTTTCTACAAGACGTTTTGCATATGATCGTCTCGTAGGACTATTAGGAGTCTTAGCATATCGAAATGGTCCTAGATTTGTCACATTGCTTAATTGGATAGAGGACTATAGCAGGTAAACTAAAATTGATACAAATTATATATAATTGTTGATAAATAATCATATTTACTAAAGATATATCTACTGCTATCTAAATGTATATATCTACAATATAAAATAAACACATACCTCTTGTGATGCTTGTTCTCTTGTTCTAGAAGGGCTCATGATGGATGAAACAACTAAGATAGTTTCCTATATAAAAAATGACAAGAATGTAAGACAATTTAAATGCACATGTACATATAATCATGATGTTGAGAATATAAAAAACATATACCTGTTGTGATGCTTCTTCCAATGTGTTAGAAGTAGTCATCATGGCTGTAAAAGTACCAGATTGCTGCATAAAAAGAGAATAATACATAAGACTATCAATCTAGGTACATGTATTCAATCATAATAGATTTCAAAAATTAACATCTCAAGCACAATTTAAATGATATGCATATACAATAAAAAAATTGTTAACATGTATGTGCAAAAAAGTATACCATATATTGACTCTCTAGGACAAATGAAATGGTTGATTGAGTAGCCTCTTGGACCTGTGAAATTTAATCCTCTGTCATCAACTGTTAAAGTTTTCAACACATAAATATACATTAGTACTAATATCTCTTATAAAATATGAGATAAAAGATAAAATGCATTATGAAATTACTTTAAGTCTTACCGGTGCATCCATGTCATCTCTCACACTTGGTGTCTCTCTTGTAAATGCTCTACTTCATGCTCTCTTATCTCCTACATTCAATATATGATGGACCTCATAGTCAGATGTGTCCATCAAAGCATCAGTAGACTGTCCAAGAGGACCCAAACTTAGACGGTGGTACATAATGCAATGATGGGGCACACAAATATGTGGCAAAGAGGAGGGTATACCAGTAGCAGCTAATGCAATAGGTATATCACCATCATGCAGCTGTAGAAACTGTGAGCTCTGTGTGATTAAATGGTCACTCAAATCATGTATGACCAAGATAATCTGATTGGATGCATCTACCTCTGGGTAAGGTATAGGAGGTGGGGAAGAAATACGTGGAGTAGGAAGAAGTGGGGTTACTTGATGTGCCCTAGATCTATCTTGAGGCATTCCTCTACCCACACCTTGGAAATATCGCATATAAAAGTAGTTGACATGCTTACCTAGGATAAATTTAGCATATAGTTTTTATAGAAAATATTGTGGGACATCAAGATTTTTGTTGGGTGGTTTATCAAAAACCATCCACCAATGATCCCAAAAATTATCTAGGATACCTCGATGTGTGCACCATTTAATCAAATATTTAGGTTTGCACACATCAATGGGTTGTCTAGTTTTAGGATTGATAAACAATTGTGCTAATTGGGATTTTGTAATGTCAAGTTCCCTCACTTCATTATATAATAAGCCATCAACATTTCATTTCCTCATGGACTCTCACCACTGTACAAAGCTAATATGCTGGTTTGTGAGAGTTTCAACATTGGAAAAAATTGATTCTAATGTGGTTTTCATATTAGACAAGTGAGGGTGCCTCTCGTATAACTTAAAAATGTTTCTCAACTGAACTACATTGCCACATATAGCTTCATGGATATTCAATATTTTTTTAATGGAGAATTTGGTGATGGAGGAGGATTTAGCTGGGCATGATTGTTGGAGGATTGTCATTCATGATGTTGCTTGGCAACATGAGCATGGAAGGTATACACCAATGTGTTGCAGTGTTTTCATTGACGTAAGCATTGTAACTTATGTAAAGTTTTTGGTTACAGATCATTTTGATCAGTTCTAACAGGTTTTTAAGTTGTTGAGGAAGACATTTTTTCCAATTGGTTTGGTCCGGTAAAGATAGTTGTAATGGGAAATTGACTAAGTATCAATTCTATGAATATAGTGTTATAGAGCACCCATTTTTGGGTCCACACCACTTCACAAATGAAGATATTAATCTACCCTTCTAACATTATTTTGGTGGATGTTATATGTATCTCATTTGAACATTTCATCATGTTTGGACAATTGGATTGAAAGTTATGAGTAATAGAGTTTGGCCTGACAAATTACAATGACTTTTTGTACAATACAGTTGTGTGGAAGATTCCACACTTCTCTGCAGATGAGTTTTTTCTTTTATGCTTTTGAGGATAAGTTTCCAGATGGTAGTAGAGTGTAAATTTTAGTTGGCATCAAGTTTTGAGGTCCATGTGTCAAGATAGGGATACACAATTGAAGGTTTTTGCTTTTAGGTCTTATATGGAGCCGACCTAATATGTTTGTATGTGAAGGTAAAATATGTATTTCCATATTATGTGGGATCAATTATAGGTCCATGACAACCTATTACAAGTTGATTTGAGTTTTGGATTGTGACACATTGTGTGGATGAAATTTTTTGGAGACGACAAGGTATATTTTGGGTGTTACATCTAATTAGGCCGACCTAATTGATGTTACACTTGATGCACATATATAAGTCAGATTTTTTTTAGTGTTTTGAAGTATGAGATGTAATATGTGATGACATGATGCGAATTTGATCAGATCAGTGTGAAGTTAAGTTGCAAATGTTAAGTTGAAGATTAAAGTTGTGCGAATGAAGAGTGAGGCAGAGTGTTGAATCAGAATCAGATAAAGTTGTTTATTGTGCTTCAATGGAAATGTAGTTCATGCATATGTAAGATGAAATTGTAACAATTAAAAATAGGTTGTGAGCCACCATATTTCTTCTATATTTTCTTTATGGATAGTGAGTCCACCTGTAGTGAGCATTTTTGTAAATATACTATAATCAGTTATAATATATTATGAGCTAACCCTCACCGTGGTTTTTCCCATTTGGGTTTTTCACGTAAGAATCCTAGTGTTCATGTGTTATGTGATGTTGTGAATGTTTCCACCCCCTCTCAATATTTTGGGTGTTCAATAGGGTTTTCATCTAGAAGAGGGTTGGGATTCTCAGCCATTGTTAAACTCATTTGATGTTGATTTTTTTTAAAAATTAACAAATTTTTAATATAAAAAAATATGCATACTAAAAAACCTATTTTTGCACTAAAATTCTTCAAAAATAATGCAAACATTAAAAAAATTGAAAAAAAACATTAAAAAACCAAAATACCTCTTATTGGAGGGTGATTTTGGGAGCGTAATACACCTATAAATGGATATCCATGTCATTTTCTTGGTATAGTTCTCACAATAGGAAATAGGGTAGGTAAAAATGAGTCTCGACCTCCCTTTTTTTTAACATAGATGAAATGGATATCTATCCTGAAACAAATATCCGTTTCATTTTACTTTATTTTTTTAAAAATGGTCAGGTCCACCCCGTCCCTTTTAACTAAGGGATGACATAGACCTACAAACCATATATATAAATTATAATATATATTATATTATAATATAATATATTATATTATATTGTAATATCATACTATAATATAATATATATTATTATATATATTATATTGTAATATCATATTATAATGTAATATATTATATTATATTATAATATTAACATATTAATTATATATATAATCATATAATATAATATTAATATATTAATGGAAACTTTGGGAACTAGTGACAAAGATAATATCATAGAAAGGTATGCCAAAAAAATTCCCAAATTAGAAAATGGGCCTTATAGGTCAAGAAAGAATGGGAACTCTATAGTTGTTGGCAAGAATATTCAGGTCTCTAAGGCTAAGAGGAAAAAGATAAGCCTTGTAATCCAATCACCTATTGCTAAAAGAGAAGAAGTCAAGGAGAGGTTACCAAAGTGCTTTGAGCACTTCAAATGTGATCAAGAGGAATGGATTTTTATTGCATATCTTGGAATGTCTAGGGACTTGAGTCCCTAGACAAAAAATATATTGTTAGAAGGTTTTTGGAATGGGTCTACCTACTTCACCACCAAACATGAGAAGGGGAAAGGGGGTATTTCCATTCTCATTGCTGGAAAGTGGGCCCAATATGTTACCAATCATGGTACCTCACCTTGCAATAGGGTGGTGTGGTTCACCATGGAAAAATATGGTGAAAAAATGGGGGCCTGTTCTATTTATGCTCCCAATGATCATAGAGAAAGAACAAAGCTATGCCAATGGATTTCCAACTTACGTGATGTTCCCTAGATATTGGGGGGAAACTTTAATATGGTAGAACACATGGAAGAAAAATGTGGGGGTATAGATATGTCTTGTAAAGGAAGTGAGAGATACTTTTGGCAGAAACTACAAGCCAAGCTAAAGCTAGTAGACCCACTAGAAAATAGGAAGGAGTGCAATGGGATATGGTTTACCTAGTGCAATGCTTAGAAAGGGGGAAGGATGATTTATTATAGGCTAGATAGAATCTATGTGAATAAGGATTACTTTAGCTTCCTACCAAACAAGGATGGTATGAAGGTTAGTATGCATCCCTATACCCTTTCATATCATCACCCTATCAACTCCTAAAAGATAGTGATTACAAAGATGCTATTTCCTCCCTGAGAGAAATCAACAAATGTATGCAAAAAGATGCTAATGCCATCGGTAGATGGAACCAAAATATTGAAGCTTGGAGGAAGATGCTCCGAAAAATTGGGGAAAAGAGATCCATTGATAGTAGAAAGGAAGAAAATGAACTTCAAGAAGCTCTTGTCCTAGCTAAAGAAAATATTCAAGTAGATCCAAGAAATGAGAGACTTAGGGAAGAGTTTTTCTTGGATAAAATTAGCCTAAGGAGGACCCAGTTCCACAAGATTCAGGGGTTGAAGGTTAGAGCCAAGCTAAACTGGCTCAAATGTGGGGATAAGGGCTCTAAATTTTCTTTAATTATATTAAAGAAAAAATCTTCAAAGAGTAGATTTCTCAGATTTGGGAGGGAGGTAACCTATACACTTCCTAGGAGGATATTTTAATGCAGTTCTATAATTACTACAAAAACCTGTTTACTTCTGAAGATGGAGATGAAGGAAAACATAGAGCTAGGGAATACATCAGGGGAATTATTCCAAGAAAGATAAATGAGGATGATGCTTTGAAGTTATCCATAGATATAAGCAGGGAGGAAATTAAGAATGCCATCTTATCTATGAATAATGATAAGTCTCTAGGTCATGATGGTTTGTCTGTATAATTTTATAAGACATTTGTGGATTTGATCTGTGATGACCTACTACAAGTTTACAATGAAGCATTACACAAAGGGTCCTTGGGTAGGACTATCAACAAGGGCATCATCAAACTATTGCCAAAAGGTGGTGACAAGACTTTGGTAAGGAATTGGAGACCAATAATCCTTCTAAATGTATCTTACAAGATCTTGGCTAAAGTAGTAGTGTTAAGGTTAGTCAATATTCTCCCCAAGATCATCAATAGTACCCAAACTAGGTTTATCAAAGGGAGGTATATCTTGGAAAATTTGATCATGAGCTGGGAGGCAATGGAATGGCAAGGTATTCCAAGTAGAACTCAACCATGCTCCTATTAGACTTTGAAAAATCCTATGACAGGATAGAATGGTCCTTTCTAAGGGCCACCCTTGAAGCCTTTGGCTTTCCAAGTGCTTTTAGCAACATGGTGAATACATTGTTAAAGGATGCGGTTGCACATGTTGATGTTAATGGTGTCCTCTTAGAGGACTTTGGTGTTGAAAGTTCCATCAAACAAGGGTGTCCCCTTGCCCATGCCCTATTTTATATTGCCTCTGACGCTCTCCATTAAAAGTTTAGGGAGTAGAATCATTCTACAAAGCTCAATGACATAAGTCTCCCTGATCAAAATGAGCTAATTTATATTCAATTCGCTGATGACATTACCATCTTTGTAGAACTTGAAGAAAATAACTTAGAGTCTCTAATGGAGAAACTCAATCTATCTTGCTAAGCTTTAGGGGAAAAAATATCTATTGATAAGTCTAGTATACTTGGGTGGATCAACTCCCCACCTAAATGGATCAAGAAATATGGATTCTAGTGGGGTGGCCCCACCAAACTTGTAAGGTATCTCAGAAGACCATTTGATACAAATCCTAATATGAAGGAGATGTGGATGTGAATCAAGGAAAAGATTGAGAAAAAGATAGAAATATGGAATAGGAAATACCTATCCCTTGTTGGTAGAATTTAGGTTTGTCAAAAGATTCTTTCCTCTTATAGTATTTATTTTTCTTCAGTTTGGTTTTTTAGCAGTCATCCAGTGGATGATATTCATAAAATAATACAAGATTTTCTATGGTCATATGTAAAAGGGAAAAAAAGAAATCACTCAGTTAAGTGGGATTGGTGCTACTTGGATAAGATGCATGGTAGAGTGGGTTTGAAGGATCTAAGGCTATAGGGAATTGCACTCGCAACCAAATAGATAACCAAGGCCTTGGATGGAAGTGAGCCCTGGAAGGTTTTAATAATAAATAACATTCAAATTGCTACTTTGAAACATGCCAAGTCCTTGAAGAATCTACCTTTCTGTGATATTCTTAAAAGAAAACACCCAATGGTTTTGGATGGCTCCAAAGTGTTTAAAATTTTGTGGAACACCTAGTAAATGGTTAAACATAAGGTTAATTTTAAATTAAGTGATGTTTCAATTAATAATACTCTAAACTGTCAAAGTTATATCTCTATTTGGTGGAATGTGTAACACAATAATAAGCCTCTTACCTTGTTACAAGGGTGCTCAACAAAAAGAGGAACCAAATTAGTATTCAAACATTTCATAACATTATTGAAAATGGTCACTTAAAATTGGGATAATATTGTAGTTGATTTTAATGTTCCTGTGTCCAATTTCAAAACTTACCGTGTTCTTGTAGAAGCATGTAAAGAGGCAAGCTTCCCCATACCCTCTAATAGGATCATGGATCTATCTAGTGATCTTATCTGAGAAGATGGGAAGTTGTCTTAAATGATATTAAAGAAAACATCTATTTATAAATCTCTAACCAACAATACTTCTGTAATTGAGCATGTTAACAAGTGCTGGAGAACATCATTGCCTATTAATTCTTGGCAAAAAACTTTTTTCTCTATTTGGTACTATAGATATCCAAATCTAACCACTTCCATATGGTCAAATTTGTCTCCTTATTCATCCCTTTAACTCATACACCTCATCCTCTTGGTCATTATTAATTAAATCACTCATTTAATTAATATTTCATGGTCTACCTAAGGTCCCTAAAGTATTTAATTTAACAATTAAATGCTTTACCTTACACCTTTTCCTCTCTAAATTAAATAAATATATTGATTTATTTAATTTAGTCATTTGACCTTTTTGAATAAAAACAATTTTAAATTCTTCCTTTCTCTCCTTGTCACATCCTCCATAATCCCTTTCTAATATGGATTAATTTAATTAATTCATGATTAGGATGTGCATCCTCTTAATCAAGGATTAATGTCACATCCTCCTACATTTTCCACTTCCTTCTAATCTCTCATTAATTATCCTAATCAGGTATTGGCACAACCTTAATCAAAAGTCATTAGCCACATTTAGCACCCCTTTTTAGTCAACCTTTTCATTTGCCTTTCTTAGCATTGACCCTCTTTCCTATGTGAATTTTTAATTCACATTTATTTATCCTAGGCTCCTCTCTTCCCCATGTGAATTTTTAATTCAATTTTGTTCCTCCTAGATTCCCCTTTTCTCATGCATCTTCTAGAATATTTGATTTGTCACATCAAGTCACATGTGAACAAATGCTTCCCTTTTTGGAACCTTGTCTTGTCCACGGGATTCTTCCAAGCATGTGAATTTTTAATTCACATTTATTCACCTAAGATTATTCTTATCCCTCAATGTACTTCCAAGGTACATGTCCTTTTTAAACATCATGTACCTCCCTTCCACCTCACTTCCACATCATCTTAACCTTGGCCATCTCACATTCCACATGTCAAGATGTGAGGGCTTGTGAGTTCTCAACTCACCATAGCCCTACATCTTGACCTTGGTGGCTCAATCTCAACCATTGAATTATCTAGAGAATTCAAATTTCCCTATAAATACCCCCTCTTCTAATGCATTTTGGGACTTAGTCTTTTTTACACCCATATGCTATCATTTTGGGCACTTAATTCACAAGCATTTTCACTCATTTTAGCCAAGCCAATCTAGCCATTTGCATTTGCATCCCATCACTTTTCCAATCTTGCATTTAGTCATTTCCTTAGCCATCCAAGGAGCACACAAGGATCTTAAACATCAAGGGCCAACCAAGGGATTCATCAGCATGGAGAAGGTATAAGCATTAACACAATTTCATCTATTTTTCTTTGTGTTAACAATTCCTTAGGATAATCTTTGAGGTGTCTTTTGTGTTTTTTCCTTATTGCATAATAGTTGTTTTGCATCTTTAGAATAGGATAAACATTTAGGATCATAGGTACAACATAAAAGAGCCTAAAAAGACTTGTTTTAGATGGCTTGTACTTTTACATAAAATTTCATTTAAAATCAATTGTATGTATGCAGATATTTGCAGTATATACAAAACTCCTGAATTGGTTCTTCATATCCTTTTTTATTGCTTCTATGCTAGAGAAATATGGAAAATATTCTGCAATAATTTATTGATCTGGGATAAAGATGATAGAATTAGATGGAAAGATGTGATGTTTAATAGTAGGAATCTAAGTAAAGATTATTATTGTAAGTGTGGAATAAGTAATGAGTAAAATAACTAAGAACACTTCTTAATAAGACATTATATCAAAGATTTAAAAGCAATTAAACTAATTTAAAAACATAAATCTACTAAAAGCGTCATATTGTTCTCTATCTCTAAATATTTATTAAGTCATGGGGCTCTCAGATTTGGTAAGGATTGTGATTGTTAAAATGCCAATCTAGAGAATGAGATGTTAAATGCAATAATCTAATCTTGTATGGTGATTTCTAGATGATATGATGAAGTTACTATAATCTATGCTGACATGAATATGATAAAAAAGAAGCTACAGTGATCTATGATGCAACTATGATATTGATTCTATAATATGATTGCTATTGCTAAATGATATTGCTATTGCTAAGATGCTTGATTGCTTGATTGCTATTTCTGCAAAATAAGTTTGCACAAAGTTGGGATCCATTTCCTACTTCAGAAGGATGTATATATAGATTCATGATAGCATCCTGTGATGTGGCACCACAACAAAGGCCTAGATTTGATCTGGAGGATTGAATGGTGAGAGATGAAGAAGCTTTAGCTGATCATGGGGATTGTTCCTCCCCAGAAAAACATCTTGCCAAAGGATTGGAAGAATTAGAGGAAAGAGATTGAAGAGGATTTCCTGTAAGTTTGTCTCCAATTTGTCTCCACAACTTTCCCATGAATGCCAGTTGAATTAAATTATATGTTTTATATCTAATTTGGTAGGTAAAATATGATGAGCTGTAGAAATATGAATATATTTGAATATTTAGATTTATTCAAATTTAGGAAGAAATAATAATTATTAATAAACAAATGTTTTTTTGATATTGTTTATTTAATAAAAGAGAGATAAATGATAATTAAATAAAAACTATTGAAGTTTGATTATTTAATTAAGATAGAATAATCAGAAGAATATAGATGTAAACTAAATAAATATTTCTATTTATTTAATAGTAGAAGAATTTGATAATAATAATTAAATATTCAAAGTGAAATTCATTTATTTAATTAAGACAAAATAAAAGAATAAAGATTGAAGAATTTAGAAGATGAACTATATAAATAAATATTTCTATTTATTTAATAGTAGAAGAATTAAAGGTTAATTAATCAAATTAATCGCATTTAATTAATTAGATTATCCAGACCATTTTTAGGTGTATACAATTATATGTTTTGGGTCTCTCTATCTACTGAAATCCTATGGCACATATGGAAGGAAAGATATGAAGATAAGTTCCAAGGTTGGAGGAGGATTCTTATTGAGTCGACAAAAAGACTCACCTTCTTTAACATTAGAAGGCTCTGTGGAGATTAGAAGGGAGGAAGTGAGGTGTGGCCATGTATGACATTGCAATCATGAGGAGGTTGAGGCCTTCCTTAGAGTTCTGAATG
The DNA here is from genome assembly GCA_007258455.2 of Sequoia sempervirens. Classification (NCBI taxonomy): domain Eukaryota; kingdom Viridiplantae; phylum Streptophyta; class Pinopsida; order Cupressales; family Cupressaceae; genus Sequoia; species Sequoia sempervirens. The sequence continues at coordinate 626,225,550 of VDFB02193867.1, forward strand.
AGTTCCAAAGGGTTTATAATCATGCAACTAGTGGAGGCACAAAAAGGCATAGGGTACAATGTCATGAAGGGCCCCAAAGGGATGATGATGCTATTTTAGAAGTCAAATGCAATGCTCCCTCTATAAGGGGAGAGACAACAAGGGGAGATCTAAAAGTCAACAACCATGGTGGTAATGAGTAGTAGCTGACATGATATTGATACCTTGTATTTTCTGCAAATCTATACATTGTGTAGATATTGATATTCTATAATTTTGTGTAAAACTGAAACTCACTTATTTTAGCAGTGATCAACTTATATGATATTGTCTCAAGTTTTTGTAAAGGTCTTATATCTGTTCTATTTTGTATATATTGGGTATATATAGCCAGTGCAAAGACTAATAGGAGCATTGGTATCATATGTAAGTAAGGAAACATACTCTAAAAACTGCTGCAACAGTTCTATGTAAAGTGTTGTTATACTATATTAATACAAAAACATATTAATATTATAATATATATTATATATTATTATAATAATATTATATATATTAACACATTATTATTATAATATATATTATATATTATTATAATATTATATATAGATTAATATATAATAATATAGTATATATCAATACTTTGAATACTTTCTTTATATGATTTCAACTAAACAAATAGCTATTTTGCAACATTAATCCGTTTTACAGTGGAAATCTGTTTTGCAACGGAAATTCGTTTTGCAACGAAAATTTGTTCTAAAAAAAAAATGCCAAAGCAGAATATGTTTTTGGGCAAATAAAAATGCTTTTTTTTCATATCGCCACTTTTTGGACCCCCATGGTCTTGCACAAACCCTTGACCTCTTTGACTGCTTATTGATTCTACATCTTAGCACGTTATAAAAAATTTCATGCATGTTTTCCAATTCATGACTTAAGCACCAATGTTGGTAGTGGTCCTCACTCAAGACACATGTCAATTTTCTATACCAACACTGTACTCTTTCATACCATAACTTCAAAATAGCCAACACATAAGAAAATTGCACTATCATTCAAAAGTCCTAACATGGAATGAACACACATTTGTTTCACATTAGAATGCATGTTATTTTCTAGGTTATTTTAGTCTAACTCTTCAATCTCTTTAGATTTTATATGTTATTCTAACATTGCTTGCAATGCAGGCTTTTAGTGATTACCATATTTATTTTGTAGGTTCTCAACTTGGGGGAAAAATTAATGTACTTGAACCTTTTTTTTGCATCCTTTATAGTATACTCTATGATGATGCTTACTTTTATTATTTTATTTATGTAATTTTACATGACATACTGCCTAGCCTCATAAGGAAACCAAAGTAGGGGTAAAACATAATGTAAAAAATTGGATACCCTTGCAATTTCACATTACATATTAGACCCACTTTGATGTTTGTATCACTTATGATGTTTTTAGGCTCATTTCCCATTTTCATAACCTTTTTCCACCCATGGTGCCAATGTCATGCCCTCTCATAGTATATTTTGTATAACATCATATTTTAGAAGAATTAGCCTAATCATTTGATAGTGTTTGGCCTTTTTAGGAGCTATAAATGTCTACACACTAGTGTGGCATGAAAACATCCACACAATGCACTATTATCCCATAATAAATTATTGTATAATGATAATTTTTCAAGTGTTTCACCACCTACTCCATGTTCAATTTAGTGGTAATTGATCTATAGTAAATCTAAATATCTCTTTGGAACTTAGGCTCACCCATTTTTCACTCTAAAGCTCATATCTTAAATCTATCACTCTCAATCTCTCAATATTTATCAATCTACAGGGTGGGTGCACAAAGATGGGGGACCAAAATGTGGCCACTCCACTTTTTGGTCCTAAAATAGTAAAAACATGAGCACACTATAATAAAACATGCTCACATTATGGGTTGGTAGTGACTGAGCCTAGGCTCGGCCATTACCAAGCCAAAAAATGAGCACGTTATAAAATGCTTGCATTATGGTTTGAATTTCAAAAAACACATTTTTTGAACATGTTTCCAAAACACAAGCGCATTATAACGCGCTCGCGTTTTGGTCTCATTGAAAGAATTTTCTTCTCTTTTTTCTTTCTTTCTTTCTTCTTCTTATCTTTTAGTGAAACTATATATGGACATTTACCTACTCATACTTTAAGTTATATTTCATGTATATAGTTTCAAGATGTTTGAGAGTGGGTTCGGATCTCTAAGAGTTATAATTTAAATTCTAATTTTTGGAAGATCTTATAATTTTTTAGACAACCAAATTTCAGTAATCAACATGTCAAATTTTAGTAATCAACAAGTTGTATCATCTTTCTCTCTTTCTATCTCACTCATTGTTTATCCCTTATTCTCTAGACCTCTCTCTCACACTCTCTCCTTCCCTCTCTACTTCTCTTTATCTCACCATTCTCTCTTTCTCTCTCTCCTTCCCTATATACTTCTATCTATCTCACCTCTCTCTCTCTCTCTCTCTCTCTCTCTCTCTCTCTAATTTTCTATCTCCCCATCTCTCTCTCTCTCTTCTTCCTTTCCTCCCAACCACCTTTCCCCTCTCTCTCTCTCCTCTCTTCATCCCACCCAGCACCTTCCACTTCTACTTCTCTCTATCTTAACCTATCCCTTCTCTACTTATCTATCACCTCCTCCTCTCTTTCTCAATCTCTCAACCTTTCCTACTTCACCTCTCTCTCATTCTCTATCTCACTTCTCTCCTTTGTTCCTCCCTCTCCTTTCCCTCTCCTTATCTCTATCTCTCCCTCCCTCCTCTCTCTCTCTGCCCTCTCACCTCTCTCCCTCCCTACTTCTCCCTCCTCCCCTCTCTCTATATCTCCTTCCCCATATACTTCTCTCTCTCTCTCTCTCTCTCTCCATCTCTATTTCTCTCTTATACAAAATATCTCTCCCTCCCCAATATTTATCTCACTCCTTCCCTCTCCACTCTCTATCACACCATTCTCTCTCTCTCTCTCTCTATCTCTACTTATCCTTCTTTATCTCTCCTTCCATATATAAGTTTATCTATCTCTCTCTCCATCTATCCCTCTCTCAATATCCCCACCTTTTTCCTCTCTCTCTCTCTCTCTCTCCCTTCCTCCTACCCACCTTCCCTCTCTACTTCTCTCTATCTAACCTATCCCTCTTGACCTCACTCTCTCTCCCTCCTCTCTCTCAATCTCTCCACCTTCCTCCTCCCCCCTCTCTCTCTACTTATCCTTCTCTATCTCTCCTTCCATATGTACTTATCTATCTCTCTCTCCACCTCTCTCTCTCTCCATCTCTCCCTCTCCCTCCATCCTTCCCTCTCTAAATCTCCCCACCTCTCTCTCTCTCTCTTCCTTCCTCCCACCCACCTTCCCTCTCTACTTCTCTTTATCTAACCTATCCCTCTACCTCACTCACTCTCCCTCCTCCTCTCTCACAATCTCTCCACCTTCCCCCCCTCTCTTCCCATCTCATTCTCTCTATCTCACTTCCCTCTCTCCTCTCTCTCTCCCTCCCTACCTCTCCCTCTCTCTGTCTATCTCTCTACTTCTTCCTCCCTTCTCCCCCCTCTCTATCTCTCCTTCCCTATATACTTATCTCTATATTTTTCTATCAATCTCTACATCTCCCTCCCTCCTTCCCTCTCTCTCAATATCCCAACCTTCCTCCTTCTCACTCTCTCTCCATCTTTCTCTTTCTCTCTCCTTTCCTATCTACTCTCTATCTCACCATTCTCTCTCTCTCTCTCTCTCTTCTCCCTCTCTATCTCCCTCTCTCCATCTCTACCTCTCCCTCCCTCCTTCCCTATCTCTCCCTCTTTCTCAATCTCCCCACCTTCCTCCTCTCTCTCATATATTTCTCTCTCACTCTCTCTCTCCTTCCCTCTCTGCTCTCTTCTCACCACTCTCTCTCTCTCTCTTCCCCCTCTCTATCTCTCCTTCCCTATATAGTTCTCTATATCTCTCTCTCCATCTCTACCTCTCCCTCCCTCCTTCTCCCTCTCCATTTCTCTCTCTCTCTCTCTCTCTATTTATCCCTCTCCATCTCCACCTCTCTCTCCCTCCTTCCCTCTCTCTCCCTCTCTCTCACTTCCCTCTCCCTCCCTCTCTCTCAATCTCCCAACCTTACTCCTTCCTTCTTTGTTTCTCTCTCTCTCTCTCTCTCTCCCTCCCTCCCCCATATTTCTCTCTCACTCTCTCCTTCTGTCATAACCCAATTTTTATTGCATTTAAATTATAATATGATAAATTGAATTATTGAGGAAATTCAATATGATGAATGAAAATTTTGGTATTTTTGCAAAGTTTGAAAGAAGTTGACCGCTGTTGACTATGTGATCTTTTGAACTATTTTATATTTTATCATGATTGAATGTTACTAATGAATTGTGTAAGTGCAAGTTTGTGCAATTGCAGGATGACAAGATGAAGGATGAGAACATGGTTGAAGTAGGATCGTTTAGCTAGATCAAATGGTAAGCTAGATGGAATTTGGGTGCACACACCACAAATGGAATGATGTTTGCATTTGAAATTTGCATATAGAAGAACTTGTTTACTTGATTCAAATTGATCCAATTATTGAAAACAAAAAGGCTTGTGGAATGATAAACATATGATTGTCTATTTTGATCTTGTATGTGTTCGAATTTGAAAGAAAGCGATAGTATGATTAAAAACATATGTATGTATTCAAAGGATATGATTAAAAGGATAATAATTTCATTTAGATTCTATTATATGAATAAAATAAAAGTCTACTCTTTTTTTTTATAGTGATGTATGAACTTATAAACATATAAATATACAAATGCATATATAAATATACAAATGCATATATAAATATACAAATGCATATATATATACATATGTATATATGCATACACACACACACATATAAGAATGTACAAATGAGTGTAAATGTATATATATATTTATAGATATTTATATATACATACATATATATACATACATACATATATATATATACATACATATATATATATTTAAATATTTATATTCCATATGAAAATTGAATATGGATCAAATTTTTTAAATTGTATATTGCTGATTTGGAATAAAATCATGAGAAAAATATCATAAGATCATGGTATGAAACTAAATTTATGACAAATATTCAAATTTGAAGAATGAGACAGGTAAAAAAATCAATTCCCATTAAGATTCAAAAAGAATCCTTTAGTAGAGTGCATGGGAAAAAGCTTAAAGATACCATTTTGGTAACACATTATCAGTCAATACTGGAGGAGAACATGTTGTTTGATGATTTCTTGAGGAAAAATCCAAGAGAAAATTGGCCAAAAAATAGAGGTATTCGATGGAATTTCTTTGAAAATGTTGCATTTCCAGTTAGATAATTCATAAGCAATATATGTTTGATATTATCGACTATTCTTTTGGATCATAGTAAACCTGTATGATGGTCTTGATATGTAATTCTTTCGATTTAAATTTTTTTACTTCTTTTGCTGAAGGCCATGTCAACCATTCTTGTTGCACATACTGTTGGGAATAGGATGCCATTTAATTGTAATCCTAAACATTATTTCATGTATCTCCTAAGTCCTTGGAAAGTGTTCCCCAACACTAGGATTAGAAAGAGATTAAATTCAAATGAAATGAACATGAAAATTGACATTTGTAATTAATTCTAAATGATAGGAACATGTGGGGATGCACAAGAAGTGATCCTACAAAATAGGAGCATATGGGGCACCCACATGGAAGGTGGAACTCACCTTGAGTTAATTTAACTATTTGGAGAAAGATAACACTTCAGTAATGCATGTAAAGATCCTAGAAGTTAGGAATTAATGTTTACATGCATGGAGTTCAGTTATCTTCAGTTGCATGAAGTTAGTTTCAGTTGATAACTAGTTGACTTCAGTTGACTTGGAATGCATGACTAATGACTTGAGTTGCATGACAGATAACAGGTGATACATTCAGTTAAGTGGGGATGATCAATCATGCATCCTGTTTGCATGAATTGATGGAGAGATATGTTTCAGTTAACAGAGATTGACTTGGACCCACCTTGGGCGCCCAAGTTGGAATCTTGGAGTTAACACTTTTGCATGAGAAGATATTTTATAAGGTTGCGTTAAGTGGGCCCATTCTTGGGCACCAACTTTGAGGAGGAGCTTACAAGATATCTTCGTAATCAACGTTGAGTTAGGACTTCAGTTTTGGATGCCCAAATTGATGAAGGACTTGGTTTGACATTGTTTTTCACGGAAGAACTCTACTTGCAAAGAATAGGTGTAGGTTTTGTGTGATAAGCTTTGTGCTTTGTAATTGTAAACTCTTTGGAGTTTACAAGGCTCATTATTGTCTATAAATTGCAGCAAGTTGAAGAGAGTTTGATCAGATTTTATTGTAGGTTGTGAAGAAGAATTGTTGAAGGCAAAAGAAGCATCTCAAGCAAGGATTGATAAAGAATTATTGTAATCTTGTTCTAAGGTTAAATAATAAAATCACTATTGATTTTGGTGGTGGAGTTTTTTCTCAAAATGGTTTCTCTGATGTATGTTGTGTCACTTCTATCTTCTGGTCTTATTCTTCTACAATCTTCTATCTACTTCTACAAATGGTAAAATGAATCTAAAAAAATAATAATCCACAAAGAAATTGTAACAAAGAGCACTTATTTAGATCTACAATCTCATAGTTTTACAAAGTATTAAGCTACATAATTACCTCCATTTTCAACATTTGGTATTAGATCTAACGATTGGGGTAGAGTTTGGGATGCCCGTCTCTTAAAATTTTGAAGGTTTTTTAGCTGTAGTGGGAGATTTTACTATTGTGTTATTGCTGATTTTGGAAAATAAGTTTGTTAGAATGAGTTTTAATTCTCATTTAAATATTCAAAGATTCAATGGATCTAATTATGAGATGTGGAAACTAAAAAAGGAGGATCTCCTTAGTAGTAGGGAACTGCAATACGCTGGCACAGGCAAAGTCACCTATAATGATGTCAGATGAGGATTGGGCTAAGCTTGATAAGAAGGAAAGAGAGGTCATAAGATTATGTCCTGATGATGTTGGTCTCTTGAATGTTTCAGAAGAAACTACTACATATAAATTGTAGAAGAGAATAGGTGATATTTATCAGACTAAAAGTCTTACTAATAAGTTGTATCTAAAAGGCGCTTGCATCTTTAAAGATGAAAGATGCAGACTTTGCAAATCATTTGAATGCTTTACTTGATTCAACAATAGCATCTATAGATGTGTAAAGTTGTGAAGACATAGAAGATAAAATTGCATTTTGTTACTTTGTTCATTACTTTCAGAATCTTAGGAAAATCTAATTGTTGCTATTAGTGGTAGTGGTGTAGACCCGAGGATGGACATAATTACTACCTCCGTATTAGAGGAGATGAGGAGGAAGTCTAAAATGGAAACTACATGTCAGGTGCTACGAAAAAGGAGAACAATCATGGAGACAAGGAAAGGTAACCAAGGATGGAGTAAGGTAAAGTGTTGGACCTATGGTAAACCAAGACATGTGAAAAAGGATTGTAAGAACAAGAAAAATAGTCCTGCTTCTTCTATAGAGGAATCCTTGGATGATGATAATCATGCATTGATAATTTCATGCAAAAATGTTAGTGATGACTCTTTGCTTGATGTTAAAGTAGAGGATCCCGTGACATGGATGCATCATCGGTAAGGTTATCTTCATGTGATTGGGGATATGTTTTTTCTTGGGTTAGATTGGTTGTTATTATGTCATGGTTTACTCTTGATATGTGTTTAGAGTTTGGCATGGTACTTGTTCTCTTGAGACTAGGATGTTTATGTATGTTATGATGCATGTGATCTCCATGGAGGAGATAGTTAGATCATGTTGTCATGTTTATGTTACCATTCATGATTGGAGCTTTGGATTGATCTTGTGTAGTTCTCTTTATACAGGTACACATTAACTGCTCTTGATTACTTCATGATAGTGCTATGTTGCATTTGAATTTTGGCATGGATTGGTTGGTTATAGGTCCTCATGGATACTTGTAGAAATAGGTGAGGCTTGAGTTCTCTTATGGTAAGAGATATATGTTAGAAATTATTACTTGTAAGAAATATTTTTAACAAAGAGAAAGATCCAGAGTCACACCTTTGTTGGACGTATTTAACAAGACTCTATTATTTCATATGCCCAAAGAGGTTGGTTATAGAGACTTGGGAAAGGCATTGGTTTTAATTGCAATTAATTTAAACTTGAATGTGATAGTCGGAGTGCTATGTGTTTAGCCAAAAATCATATGTATCATGCTCGTACTAAGCATGTGGATGTTCAATATCACTTTGTGCGAGAAATGATTGAGAGTAGGAAGGTATTAATTGAGAATGTTGGCACTTTAATTAATGTTGTAGGATTATCTTACTAAACCAATTCCTACAAATAAGTTCTCTTGTTTTGAGTATTAATCATCGTTTGGCCATGCGATTATGCAAGTTGCATTTGAAGTTGGCATGGATTGATTAGTTGGTGTAGGAAGGCCATTGGCCTTGAGTCCTATACTTGATTTATAATAATGATTCCTTGTTTAAAATAATTGCAATGTATAATGTCAAGTGGGAGAATGTTGGGAATAGGATGCCATTTAATTGTAATCCTAAACATTATTTCATGTATCTCCTAAGTCCTTGGAAAGTGTTCCCCAACACTAGGATTAGAAAGAGATTAAATTCAAATGAAATGAACATGTAAATTGACATTTGTAATTAATTCTAAATGAGAGGAACACGTGGGGATGCCCAAGAAGTGCTCCTACAAAATAGGAGCACATGGGGCATCCACATGGAAGGTGGAACTTGCCTTGAGTTAAGTTAATTGTTTGGAGAAAGATAACACTTCAGTAATGCATGTAAAGATCCTAGAAGTTAGGAATTAATGTTTACATGCATGGAGTTTAGTTTAGTTCAATTCAGTTCAGTTATGGTTTAGTTACCATTCGTTGCATGTAGCTAGTTTCAGTTGAATTCTATTTGACTTGAGTTGACTTGGAATGCATGACTAATGATTTGAGTTGCATGACAGATAACAAGTGATACATTTAGTTAAGTGAGGATGATTAATCATGCATCCTGTTTGCATGAATCAATGGAGAGATATGTTTCAGTTAACAAATATTGACTTGCACCCACCTTGGGTCCACAAGTTGGCATCTTGGAGTTAACACTTTTGCATGAGAAGATATTTTATAAGGATGAGTTAAGTGGGCCCATTCTTGGGCACCAAATTTGAGGAGGAGCTTACAAGATATCTTCATAATCAATGTTGAGTTAGGACTTCAGTTTTGGATGCCCAAATTGATGAATGGATTGGTTTGACATTGTTTTTCATGGAAGAACTCTACTTGCAAAGAATAGGTGTAGGTTTTGTGAGATAAGATTTGTGCTTTGTAATTGTAAAATTTTTGGAGTTTTCAATGCTCATTATTGTCTATAAATTGCAGCAAGTTGAGAGTTTGATAAGATTTTATTGCATGTTGTGAAGAAGAATTGTTGAAGGTAAAAGAAGCATCTCAAGCAAGGATTGATAAAGAATTATTATAATCTTGTTCTAAGGTTAAATAATACAAGCACTATTGATTCTGGTGGTGGAGATTTTTTCTGAAAGGGTTTCTCCACAGTATATGTTGTGTCACTTCTATCTTCTAGTCTTATTCTTCTAAATCTTCTATCTACTTCTAAAAATGGTAAAATGAATCTAAATAGATAACAATCCACAAAAAAATTGTAACAAAGAGCACTTATTTAGATCTACAATCACATATTTTTACAAATTACAAGCTACATAATTATCTCCATTTCAACACACATACTTTTGTTTATGTATCTCTATCTCTCTCCCGCCGACGCAAAAAAAAAAAGAGGATCCTTTCGATTTTTCGCTGATCCGGATTTTGAAAAAAAAAGATCGATTTATGGATTTATCAATTTTGAAGGAGATCCACCGTGATCTTTGAACTTTATTTATACCTATCATGATTGGAATGTTACTAATGAAATGTGTAAGTGCAAGTGTGTGCAATTTCAGGATGACAAGATGAAGGATGATAACACAGTTGAAGTAGGATTGTTTAGCTAGATCAAACAGTAAGCTAGATGGAATCTAGGTGCACACACCACAAATGGCATGATGTTTGCATCTAAAATTTGCATATAGAAGAACTTGTTTACTTGATTCAAATATCCAATGATTGAAAACAATAAAAAGACTTGTGGAATGATAAACATATGATTGTCTATTTTGATCCTGTATGTGTTCGAATTTGAAAGAAGACGATAGTATGATTAAACACATATGTATGTATTCAAAAGATATGATTAAAAGGATAAGAATTTCATTTAGATGCTATTATATGGATAAAATAAAAGTCTACTCTCTTTTTTATAGTGATGTATGAACTTGTAAACATATACAAAATATTAGCCTTAGCGTTGCCATATATACATATGCATATATGCACACACACACACACACACACACACACACACACACACACACACATATATATATTTATATATTTATATTCCATATGAAAATCAAATATGGATCAAATTTTTAAAATTGTATACTGCTGATTTCGAATAAAATCATGAGAAAAATCTCATAAGGTCATGGTATGAAACTAAATTTATGACAAATATTCAAATTTGAAATATGAGTTGGCTAAAAAAAAAATGCCCATTAAGATTCAAAATGGATCCTTTAGTGGAGCGCATGGGAAAAATCTTAAAGATACCATTTTGGTAACATAGTATCAGTCAAGATTGGAGGAGAACAGGTTGTTTGACAATTTCTTGAGGAAAAAGCCGAGAGAAAATTGACCAAAAAATAGAGGTATTCAATGGAATTTATTTGAAAATGTTGCATTTCTAGTTAGATAATTCATAAGAAATATATGTTTGATATTATCGACGATTCTTTTGGATCATAATAAACCTATATGATGGTCTTGATATGCAATTCTTTCAATTTAAAATTTATTATTTCTTTTGTTGAAGGCCATGTTGGCCATTCTTGTTGTACATACTTTGTGCATGCATATCTAGCAGCATGGAAGCTCCAAATATCTTAATACCCTATGAGTTTTATGTTATCACCATTTTTATTTTATCTCTTGCATGTGCCATGCTTAGCCTTTCACACGACTCTTGGTGAAGCTGATAGCCTGGCAATAGAAATGAAATGATTCATAAATCATTATTTCCTCCTCTGAGTGTAGGTAACTAATTCCCCACTGAAATATTATGTTTATGCCATACTCTGTATGAATGAATTCCATTTGGTTAACTGCACCATATGGGTACTAGATCCATTGCCTTCGATCTTGGATCGAAGGGTATCCATGTTGTAATCTGTTGCCTCTTCGCATTAAGCGATGGTTGGGAATATATCAACCCATTATTGTAAATGATATTATTTTTATCTTGCTGTTGTGTTTTACTATGTCACAGTGTTATCATCCTTTCATGCCACCTTGTCCATAGAGGACGATGGAAGATCGACGTATCGTTCTATCTATATGCTTGCATGATTAGTATGTGAACTATCATTCTCTGTGAACGATATCCATATCTTCCCTTGGAAAAATTCAACCCAAATCGAGGGTCAACATGTATGGCTTTGGCCTCGGTACCAATAAAATACAAAGCAACAGTCAACTGGCTATTGGTCGTTCCATAGAACGATAATAGTATAATTTGTTTAAATCAATGAACAAGGGTTCTTCAAACTCAAGCCTTGTTAAGATTGATCCCAATTTATGTGTAAAATATTACTTTTGATAAAATGACCAGTATGTTGTTTAGGTTTTATTTCCTTTCAAGAATCAATACCAGTATCGTTTGGTTATTTTCTTTATATGTATATTATATACAACCATTCTTAGAATGATAGAGCTTTGAATAAAACATGAGAATGGAAGTTATGTTATTTAAGATCTTTAACCATGTTTGTATTGAATAGCTAAGGGTCCTTGATTGAGACTCAAATAAAAGAAGCATTGGTTAACTTAGAACTGAAATTGTAAACTTCTGTAAACAACATCATTTTGTTATAAATAGTAAAATTGTTTAGCTGCAAACAACATTGTTTTGTTATAAACAGTAATTGTTTAGCTGCAAACATCATTTTGTTATAAAAAGTAATTGTTTAGCTGCAAACAACATCATTTTGTTAAATAAATAGTAATTGTTTAGTGGAAAACAACATCGTTTTGTTATAAACAATAATTATTTAATTGCAAAGATTATCATTTTGTTATAAAAAATATTTGTTTAGTTGCAAACATCATCGTTTTGTTATAAACAACATTGTTTTGTTACAAACAACTTATTTTGTTACAAACAATGTATCAATATGTGGAAACTGTTCAAGTAGACTTGTTCTTAGTTCTACTTCTTGTATTTCTAACAAAATATATGTTAATCTGTAACATTATTGCATGGAAGCAATCTGATATAATGGTTTTATTTCAGAATGTATGCACAAATTAATAACTTAAGTTGGCACATATATGTGTATGCACATAGACCTTCATCTACGTACATACACATACTTGTGACATACCTTCTTTTGTTACTTATCTATTTATTCTTAAATAAATGATGAATTATATTGAATGTAATCATGTGACATGTATGTATAATGTTATGATCAACTCCGTTGAATCATTTTTCTGATTTTTATTAAGATGAGGAAATAAGTAGACTGAATTAATTTTCCGTAGATATGTGAGTAAAGAATATTCTCTTGTTAGAATAGAACAATACCTAAGTAGACTAGAGAACCTCAGGGTAGATGTTGGTAGAGGGTAGATAGTTGCTATGAGATAACTTGTTGAAAGTTACTGTTCGGGACGGGTTCCGAAATGGAGTTCAAAGAGTATAGGTTTTTGCTTTATCGAAAACCTATCGTTTGTTGTTGCAACTAAATTTTTATGCTTGGCCAAGCAATTAGCCCATTATGTATGTATGAAATTTTTGATAACACTCGTTGCCATTCCTAGCATAGATCATGTGTTTTTTAACTCATAGATAGAGATGCATGTTGATGTTTGGGCACACACTAGATTCCACCTTGCAGATTGTTGTCTTGCTAAACTTTCCATGCAAGGTCAGGTATTCTTCAAGGTGGAAGAATTTTGGGGAAGCATAAGCTTCGTGGTTGGGTAGTAAAGCGCTTCAACCATGTTCTCGTTCACCAGTGGAGGCGAGCACCAAGAGGAAACCTTGGATGTTTTCAAGACTATCTTGGTATATGATGTAATCCTTGATGTAAAATTTATATATATTGTATTAACTTTGTGACCCTATGAGCCAAGTCAACTTGGATATTTTAATTGACATTAAAATTGAGTATATATATATTTGACTCATTTTAATTAGAAATGTGTTGCTAAGATTGAAAATAGCTACTTAGTTATGTATTTTTAAAATTAAATATTCATAATGTGAATTGCAATAATATAATTAAGTAATAATTAGACTGGGTTATTACACCTTCCCTCTCTACTCTCTATTCGACGCCTGACGTGTTCGATCTGATTTATTTTGATCGTGATTTATCGGCCTGATCGACGGATCGTCGATCGCAGATGGACGGATTTGCCGACGCGATCCGGATCTGATCCCCTATACCAAATATCCTAAATCCTAGTCCCTATACCCTACACTTAACCTTAGACCCTAGAACATCAGCCCTCATCCCTATACCCTATACCCTCAACCTTATAACCTAAAGCTTGGAAATAATACACCAACCTTATACTTAAACTCTAAACCCTACATTCAACCTTATAGCCTATACCCTAAACCCTAAAACCTCAATCCTAAACCAAATACCATCAACCCTATAACCTATACACTTAACCCTATACCCTCAACCCTCAAATATATACCTTAAACCCTAAACCCTAAACCCTCAACCCTCATCCCTATACCCTATACCCTCAAACTTATAACCTAAACCCTAAAACTAATCCCTCAACCCTAAACCCTACACTCTCAATCCTTAACCCTATACCTTATACCCTAAACCCTATACCCTAAACCCTATATCCAATATCCTAAACTCTAATCCCTATACCCTGTACACTTAACCTTATACCTTAAACTTTGAACATTATCCCTCAACCCTATACTTAAACCCTAAATCCTACACTCTCAACCCTTAACCCTATACCTTACACCCTAAACCTTATACCCAATATCCTAAACCCTAATTCATATGCCCTATACACTTAACCTTATACTTAAACCCTAAACCTTACATTCAACCTTGTACCCTAAAACCTAAACCCTAAACCCTCAACCATCAAACCTATACCCAATATCCTAAACCCTAATCCATATACTCTATACACTTAAACCTATACCCTCAACCCTCAATCCTATACCTTAAACCATAAATCTTACACCCTTAACTCTCATAGTGGGAGAGATAAAGAGGGGGGAGGGGGTAGATGATATATAGAGAATGGAGAGGGAAGGAGAGAATGAGAGAAAGAGGGGGAGGGAGGACAAAGAGGGAGGGAGAGAGAGAGAGAGAGAGAGAGAGAGAGAGAGAGAGAGAGAGAGAGAGAGAGAGAGAGAGAGAGAGAGAGAGAGAGAGAGAGAGAGAGAGATATAGGTGAGACAGAGATCAACAGCCAACGGAGGAGGCAGGCAGAGGAAAGGACAAAGATGGCAGAGGGAATGAGTACAGAGGAGGATATTAAGATACGAATGAGATGAATATGATTACAGGATTCCAACAAAGAGAGGATGGAGGGAGGGGCAGGCAGAGGATAAGGAGATTACAGAAAGAGACAGGACAAAGATATAGGGAATGATGGTGGAGAGAGGGAAGGAGGGGTAAAGAGGGATAGGTGAGATAAAGAGAATGGTGAGATAAAGAGGAGGAGAGGGAATGAGGTGGTGGATGGATGGAGGATGGAGGGAAGGTAAATATGATGAGATGGAGGATCAGATGACATGAAACAGATGATGGATGACAAAACATGACAGATAAATGATGGAGATGAGACATATTTTTGAGACGGAATCTATGGGCAGGAGATAGTAGGAGGAGGTGCAGAGGCAGAGGTCAGGATGGACAGGCAGAGTGGACTGGGAACAGAGCAGGAAATAGAAGAGGACACGCATGGAGAGGTGAGATTAGAGAAATGAGAGTGGTAGGGGAGAATGGATGGGTGATGGTGGAAAGAGGAGGGGAAAGAAGGAGAGGGATGGAGGTTAGATAGATAGAGAGAGGAGAGAGAGAGAGAGAGAGAGAGGAGAGAGAGAGAGAGAGAGAGAGAGAGAGAGAGAGAGAGAGAGAGAGAGAGGGAGGGATGGATAGGTAGAGAGGTATTTCTTGAGCTCAAGGGAGAGAGAGTTAGATAAAGGGATGGAGATAGTGAGAGAGAGGTATAGAGTGGAAGGGATAAACAATGAGTGAGAGAAAATGATACAACTTGTTGATTACTAAAATTTGACTAAGTCTAAGAAATGATAAGATCTAAAAACTAGAATTTGCATTATAACTCCTAGAGACTTGAACCCACTCTCAAACATCCTAAAACTATATACATGAAATATAACTTAAAGTATAAGAAAGTAAATGTCCATATGTAAATGTCAACTTAAATTTTTATTTCATGTATATATTTTCACTAAAAGAAAAGAAGAAAAAATAGAAGATTTTTTTTAATGCAAACCAAAACACGAGCGAGTGCATTATAATGTGTTTGTGTTTTGTCAATGCATTCAAAAAATGCAAGCACGTTATAATGCACTCGCGTTTTAACAATGCATTCAAATAACATGAGCGCATTTTAACACACTCATGATTTTTCTTGCTTTGGGAATCCCTTTGCTTTGGATTTCCAACCCAAAGGCTTGGATTGCTTTTTCAATGCCCAAAAACATGTTTTTGCATATTCTACAAACTTTCACATAGTCTCGTTCATGCTAACCATAAGGTTTGCATGTGTTTCAAGGTCAAGTAAAAAAAACACCTGGGTAATGTTAAGCTCTCCCTTAGCTATTTAACTACGTAATTTTTTTCACATTTTGACTATGTTAAGGATTTCATCTTTAATTTCTTTTGTTGGTGTATTCATTTTTTGTCAAAAACTAATTTTTGGTATTTTTTAACTATTTATTGAAATTTCAAATAAGTTACATTTTTATAAACTAGACTCCATTCTACACATATTCAAAAAAATTGATTTTTGATTAGTTTTAAAAAATTATAGGGGTAGCACGATCAAATTTCTATTTTTCAGGATGTGTCCACTTTGAAAATTAGTAAAAAATTATATATTCATTAAAAAAATACTAGAAAAATCAGGGATATACTACATGTTATTAGTTAATTTCTCATTGAAGTGATTTTAAAAATACTAAAAAAAATTAACATTTTAAGGGAGCCACAACATACACTATGTTATGCTTTTTTAAAAATAGCAGGACCAATTTGTGTGGCTCCCTTTTTTGAACCCCTTAATCTCGACTATTTTCAAATAAAATTAGTAGTTTAGAAAGTAAATTTGAAGCATTACGACCCTTGCTTTTGTTGCATCTTAAAATTTTGAGTGTAACTATCCTCAATTTCTCATCCAAGGTCAGCATTTCATGATTTTAGAAAAAAAAGTGGCCACTTAAGACCCCTTTTTGGCTCCTCATCTTTGTGCACTTACCCTACAACTATATTGCAAAAAATATTTGAAACATTTTATAACACTCTTTAGTATTGTATCTCTTTATATGAATTACACTAGCATTTTCAACACTCTTTTGAAGGTCATTGTAGTACTATATAGCTAGATTGGTCTCCCTTGGCTTCTCCAAACAAGTTGAGGTGAATTTTTTCTTATTATTGTAAAATCCTTTGTTGTGTACTTGGAACCATTCGGTTTTCACTTGTTATTATACACGCTAGTTTGTCACTCCTTGTAGACCTAAGAGTGGAATTCATAGATATTGTTAGTAATTTTATCTCCTAAACACAAATAGGACAAGAGCACACACATTTTTCTATTTTGCATGGTTTCATGTGGGGGTCAAAAGACCAAAATAGAGGCTTGGGTAAAAACATAAAATTGTGAAACACTTTTGGCCAACAAAATAGTTTCGAGTGAAACCCTTTTGCTGCAAATAATTTTGGGTGAAATTATTTTGCCTAAAACCACATAGCATTTATGTGGCACACAAGTTTTGGGTGAAAGGGTTTTGCTTGAAAGATTAATTTATTTTTATTTTTATAATTACAAATTTAAAATGAGGTTCAATTTATATGTAAGGTTTCAGTCAAAGCCCTTTTTCCCAAAACTATATACGTGGCTACATATGTGACAACTTAACATCTCTTTTGGGGTGAATTTAGAAAAATCAACTTCAACTCTAGATTTCCAACTATGGGTGCTTTCATATAAATATGAAAATATGAAAATACCTTTTTGTATAGCTCAAAGTCTAGAATCCATTTTTCAAAATATTTTGATTAGTTTTTATTATGATCTAAAAAATTATTGCAAGTAAAGTTTTTATAATCAAACATGAGGCTGATTAGAAATTAAAAAAAATAATGTTTAAACATATCTAAAACATTTTTGAAAAATATATGGTGCACTAGAGGAGAGAATCCTCTCTAAGAAAATATAATTTTTTTAAATCATAAAAAAATAGACAAATGTTGATGTCCCATGAAAACTACGAGACTTTAAAAAAATATTAAAAAATAAATATTCATGATTTTTTTTCCATGCACTAGATTTTCAAATAATCTATGCGGAGAAAAAACAAAGAATAAAATATTTTTCTCTTTTTTTTTGCAACATCCCATTGACCTCACCTTTTTCAAAAATAACTCAACAATTAAAGTTCTCTTAAATTAAAAAAAATAAAATATTCAACCATTGTTTTAAACCTATAAACATAAATTATATTAAGAGTTCTACATTTCATTAGTTTACATTGTTTTAAAACTCAAAACATACACTTTTAGGTTGTCAAAGTTAAAAATTTGTATTTGTGTCGACCATTTTCTTTATAAAAGCGTGAGAAGGATCTATATTTTTACCCCTTGACTATTTGTGAATATTTTCTAAGTAGCCCAAACATATCTTATTTTAGTTGTAGGTTTTATTTGGAGTTCTCCATCACTCAAGGGTTTGTGTTTCCTTTTTCTTCCTCTTGTATATTATTTTTATTTTATTTAAATATATATTTAACGTATTCTATATCATTTTCTATATTACTTGGATTTACTATGTCTCTTTCTTATCTTTTGTGCAACGAGGCATGAGTTTCAAGGTGAAAGGTGAGGTTACTAATACCCAATGTAACAATAGTCATATAGGTGAAAACATGTTGTGTAGACCTTTGTGCACTATGTAAGTGTCCTCAATAGAAAACTCTAGCTTTCAATTTTAGATTCCTTCCTAGTTGTTAATTTCTATTATGGATTTTTTTTGTTAAATTTATTTTCTAATTAGTAGTTAGCTAGCATAACTTATATTTTCCATGTTGTTTTAGCTTTATGAAAATATATTTTCCAAGTTTAAAACATTCCTAAGATAGTTTAGTTGATTTTTTTCTCCTTTATATCTAAACAATATCGAAAACACTCAAAAACATCACATTTCAATCAAAACATTAGACTCATCCTAGAGTAATGTAAAAAGTATTTGATTTAGAAAAAAAGGAAACATTCTAAGAGATTAATTTTCATACATTACAGATGGATAGGATTGAGTAGTTGTGACTCAATTGGTTGAACATAATTAGTTAGGGTGAGGGTTTGCTCCTTAACTATGCCATCCACTAGGATTCAAATCCCCCAAGGCACACTAAATAAGGGATGAGGTTGTGCTCATGCTTTAGGTGACTTCAGTATGATGGACTCCCCTCAATGCTTAACTCTCAACCAAAGAGGTTTTAGCTTATGGCTCATGCTCTTGCATCATGTAGCTAAAATATTTTTTTACATTTGATATAAAATTCCTCCAACAAAAAAATGATGGAAAGGGAGAAAATCATAAGCCTAACTTAGTACAAGAGAATTCCTCTTTGATAATATTTTATTGTATTAAGATGTTTCCATTAAGTTAAACAAAAAACTAAATAGGAAACTACATAGATGCCAACTTCACCATTACAATAATTACATCAATAAGCATTCTCTATGTGAGATGGGTAAAGTATATCTAAAGTGTTATGTTGACAACTTAGAGGCTGCTAAAGAGGTTAAACGTCCATTGCAACCTCTAGATTTTGACATGTGGAGGTCTCTCACCATGTTTTTCTCTTCAAAATGTTAAATGCGTCCAAATTCTTGTCTTAGGCCTATACATCTCTTAATGCCACAAAGATGGTTTTGTCTTCATAGTAAAATGAAATTGTAATAAGTATGGATTTTGCATAGTTGATGAATTTAGTTATACAAAGTGATTTTAGATTCAACTGTGCATTATTTTATATCAACATTTTTTATGACACTCAATGATCTATCATCAAGAAAAGGAGAATAATGGTTTGGATTGTAGACATAACCCTTAAAAAGAAGGTAGGGGTGGGGAGGTGATAAGAATATCGAAAAATGAGGGACTAGATAGAGGAAAAAATAACCAAAAATAATATTGATATATATAAATACACATAATATTGTAAATAAATAGATATTCATTGAAAAATCACACCATAAAGAATTGATATAAGATACTGATTTCTATATACATTTACAATTATATCTAATTTTTGTTTATATAAAAAATAAAAAATACAAAAATATAGTATTATTAATTAATCTGTATGTCAGGGGATCGGGATGGCATTGGTTGGGAGTGCTCACGACCGAGCTAAGGCATTAATGCCCTAGCTTGATTCTCTGCAAACTATGACTGTCTTCTGCGCACGGGAGGGTGTCTTCATGGGCCTGCGGGGTGTGGCCAAAGGTGACCATTTTGGATTTCTTTTTTCTTTGTCCATTTACCCGCTATTTTGTGCATTTTCTTCCTCTTTGTTGGTGATTTCTTGGTGGTATTGCCCTATGTGGAGGGGTGTGTATTTTTCTTGCAGCATGCCCTGTTAGGGTAGTGATCTCAGGGCTTTTGCTCAAGTGTTTTCTATATTTTGTTTGGAGGGTTCTTCCTTGTGTGAGCATTACTAAAGGTGTTGTTTTATTTTTGCTTGGTCGGGGTGGTAGTGCCTTTGGGGGTGCCTTGTTTTGGGCTCCAATGGCAATGCATGTGTCAGGAGATAAGGAAAATCAGGCTTTGGATTCATCTGGTGTTGATTCAAGGGTTCCTAACCTAACTTCTCCCGGTATAGGTTTGTCACGAATTGGTGCTCTCAAATTACCAAAGGTAAATGGGTGTTTGGAGAGGGCTCAAGAGCAATCGGTGCTAGTGATCCAACCAGAATCAGTGGTTGACGATTTGGATTACTATAATAATCATGTTATGATTTGTAAGTATTTGGGGTTGAGGGTTTCTCTTCCATTGCTTGATTCTTGGATTCACAAGACATGGAACCTAGAAGGGGATTTTGATATCATGCTGGCTGTAAATAACTTTTTTATGGTAGATTTATTTTGTATTGTTGATTGAAATAGGGATTTTGAGGGATGACCATATTTTTATAATCAGCTGGGGATTTTTAGTAAACTGTGGCATGTTGGTTTCAACTCAGTGGAAGAGTTACCTTCTAGGGTCCCTGTTTGCGTTCGCTTGCGTCGGTTGCCATTAGAATGTTGGAGAAGTGATATTTTTTAATTGATAGCTTTGCTACTAGGAAAACCTATTTTTCCTTCTCAGCAAACTTTGAATAGGAGGGTTCTTTCTTATGCGCGGGTGTGTGTTGAAATTGATTTGAGTAACCCGTTGCCTGATTCTATTGACATGACTGTTGGCTCTTATTCTTGGACCCAACAACTAGATTATAAGACATTACCTTTCAGATGCCAATTGTGTCATGAGTACGGTCACCTTCAGTGGAAGATCCCTCATGCTTCTTCTACTTTTGGTTTGAGTAATACTCTTTTCCAGCCTAATCCTATGGTGAACAAGGGTAAGACTCCCTTGCAGGGGGGATGGTTGATAAAGAGGGTTTTGTTCTAGTTAAGTCCCACAATCGAGGAAGGGGTCAAAAGTGAACCTTCAAGGATAGCCTGGAGAAAACCTTCAATAGATTTGATGTGTTAGAGGATTTGGTGCAGGAGGAAGGGTTGCATGTGGATTTGTAGGAGATAGTTGGCTCTCTTGAAGAGGAAATGCTTGGGGATCAACCTACTGTGATTTCTAGTTCCTTGCAACTTGGTGGGCAGGATGCTCAGATGGATACAAAATTCCCACCTTCTGCTCCTACTCATGGTGAGCAAGGTTTGGTGGTAGAGGCTTTTGGTGGCCTTTTAAGTACTAGTGTTAGTTATTCTAGGGTAAAAGGTTTGTTAGACTTAGGTAAAAATAAGGCTTCTTCCCTCACTTTGGGTTTGCAACAAAGAACTCCTAAGAAAGGGGCTCCTGAAAAACCTCTTAAGGTTGGTCGTAAGAAGGATTGGGAGAAGGTCAAGCTTACTGGTGAGACATTGGTGGAATCGGGTACAGTGAAGACTATTGATGTTCACTTCTCCCAACTTGATCAATGATTGTGCTCTCTTGGAATCTAAGGTGTATGAATAACATCCCTAAATAAAGGCTATTTAGGATTTTATTCACACTCACTTTCTTGATGTGGTTTTCCTTCAGGAAACTAAGTTATCCATTGATAGTATGTTGACTGTGGCTTCAAAGATTTGGGGTAGATGGTAGTGCCAGTGTGTGGGAGCTCTGGGTAGTTCTAGGGGGATGGCTTGTTTATGGGATCTACATAGAGTTTTCCCAATCTTGTGGTTGTCTAGTAGAAGTTCAATCTCTTTTGTTGCTTCTCATTTTGAGTCAGGGGAGAGGATTCTTTTTTCCAATATTTTATGCTCCAACTGACCTGCCTGGCAAGGCTTTGCTATGGGCTCAGGTGGGATATATGAGATATTTAGATCCTTTCTCCCTTGGATTTTAGCAAATGATTTTAATGTCGTTTCTTCGTTGGATGAGAAGAGGGGAGGAAATGTTCATTTGGAGGCTTCTTCATGGATCTTGCGAGATAATGTCGCTCTCCTGAATTTAGTTGATATTAAGCCCACTAATGGGGTTTTTACCTAGAATAATAGGCAAAGTGGGAGGGATGCTATTGCAAAAAGATTGGATAGATTCTTGGTGTCTAGTTTTTGGGTTGGTGACAGACCTGGTTGACTAGCTTTGAGATTTTGGATTGGAAGGGCTCTGATCATTGGCCGATCAAGCTTATATCAGATTTATCACAATGTTGTACAAAATAGTCATTTAGGTTTCAAGTTTATGTGGCTCAGGGATGGATCTCTTCATGAATTTCTTTTGGGTTGGTGGCATCTTGGGAAGTCGACACATGGTATTGCTATGTACTCCTTCTCCAAGAGACTTCAATATGTTAAGTATAGGTTGAAGTGCTAGAATAGGCTTCAATTTGGTAATGTGTTTCATGAGAAGTAGAGGGCTCAAGATCACTTGGACTTGATTACTAGGAAGATTCACAACCAGGGTCTTACTGCGGAGTTGAGGAAGCTGGAAGCGGCTGCGGTGAGGAATGTGGATGAATGGGAATTACAAGAGGAGATATTATGGAAGCAAAAATCTTGAATTGAGTGGCTGCAGGCGGGTGACCGAAATAATTCTTTCTTTCATAATTATGTGTAGGATAGAAGACAAGGTAATGTTATCTCCTCTCTTTTGTCTCTGAATAGGGAGGTTCTTTCCTCTTCTATTGCAATTTCTGCCGAGTTTGTTAGATTCTTTTCTGCTTTGCTATTTGAGGATCTCCTTCCTATAGAGGAGGATGAAGCTACTATTTTGGATTGCTTTCCACCCTTGGTTTCTCATGAGATGAATGAGTCTTTGCTTATTCCTATTACTTTTTCAGAATTGGAGAATATTGTGTTTCAGATAAAAAATGGGAAGGCTCTAGGGACTGATGGGTTTCCAGTGGAGTTCTTTCGAGAATTCTGGGAAATGATTAAGATGGACCTTTTGGAGGTGGTCAAAGAATCTTACAATAGCAAGTAGATGTTGAAATCCATGAATGCTACTTTTATTGCTCTCATCCCAAAATAAGAGGGGGAAAATTCTTTGAATCTTGTTAGGCCAATTGCTTTATGTAATGTGGTTTACAAGATAATTACAAAGCTGATTGCTGAGAGATTGAAGCCTTGGTTAAGTAGGTTAATTTCTAAAGAACAAGGGGTTTTTATTGGTGGCAAGAAGATTTTGGATGGTGTCATTATATTGGCTGAAACCATTCATTCTATGGCAAGCTCTAAGGAAAAGGCTATGTTGATTAAATTGGATATGGCTAAAGCCTATGATTGGGTTAAATGGGATTTTTTGTTTAAGATTTTAGCTGCTTTTGGTTTTGTTGGAGATTGGATTGAGTGGGTCAAGAGTTGTGTTACTTCTTCCTCCTTCTCTATGCTAGTGAATGGAGAGACATATGAGTTGTTTGGAGCCTCTAGGGGGATTAGACAAAGGGGACCCTCTCTCCCCTTATTTGTTCATCTTACTGGCTGAAGGCCCAGGGAGATTCATTAGATTTCAAGTGGAGAGTGGCTTAATTTAGGGCTGGTGTTGGGGAAATAACATTCCTCCCCAATCTCATCTTCAGTTTGTGGATGATACTATTTTGATGGGAAGGGCCAGGGTTCAGGAGGTTGCCAGTTGGCACAAAATTCTTGATAGTTATTTGGATGCTTCAAGACAAAGTATTAATGAAGGGAAATCCTTTATATTTTTCTTTAATACTCAAATTATTCAAAAGAGGTTTGTTGGTATTCTTCATTTTCAGATAGGCTCTCTTCCCTTTGTTTATTTGGGAATTCCTATTGCTATTTGTTCGCTTCCCAGAAGGTTTTAACAGGAGGTTATTGATAAATTTCAAAAATTGGTCAGTCATTGGACCTGTAGGTGGCTTTCTCTGGTTGGATGAGTGACTCTTTTGAAGAGTATTATGCAGGATCTCCCCTTGTATAGATGTTTGGTTCTTTCTGCACTTGTTTTATCAAGGAGTTTGAGAGTTTGTCTCGTTAGTTTCTTTGGTATGGTAATCTTCTACATAGGAAGTGGAGTTTGATTAAGTGGGATGCCACTTGTAGGCCCAAGGAGGAAGGTGGGCTTGGTTTACATCAAACAAAATTGAATGGCCAGGATTTGATAGCTAAGTTATATTGGCACTGGTGTACTCAACAACATCAAATTTGGGCTAAAATCCTTTCTTGGAAATATTTAGGTAGGGTGGAAAGTATTGATGTTCCCCGCTTCAATTTATTGGGGAAGAGCTCTATGATTTGGGGTACTCTTAAAAGGGGTGCCAAGCTGGTTAAACAAGGGTTGTTTTGGATTTGTCATAGTGGTCGGGATGCTCTCTTTTGGTATGATTCGTGGGATGGCCATCCTCCCATTTTGACTAGTGACCCTCATTTACAAAATTTATGTAGGAAA
The DNA here is from genome assembly GCA_007258455.2 of Sequoia sempervirens. NCBI lineage: Eukaryota > Viridiplantae > Streptophyta > Pinopsida > Cupressales > Cupressaceae > Sequoia > Sequoia sempervirens. Next base: position 626,250,139 of record VDFB02193867.1, read on the forward strand.
TTTCTTGATGCTGGCTAGAGTTGTGTGGTGGATTTTAAAACACCTCAAGTTCTAGGGAAGATTAGTGTGTCCAAATGGAAGGATCCGCAAGAGTGGCTCCCTGGGGGTTTTCTTGAGGACCGTAGGGAGCTTGTGGATATTTTTTAGAGTTAGATTTGGAATTCTCTTCCTAGAGGTGATGTGCTGGCTTGGGGTTTGGATCTAAAAGGTAAATCTTATGTTGCTTCAGGATATCATGCATTAGATAAACAGTTGTTCAGGAGCTCCAGGGTTGTGTGGTGGAAGCAGGTTTGGAATAAATTTTCCTGGCCGAAGTGTAACTTTTTCTCTTGGTTAGCGGTGCAAGGAAGATGCCTTGGGAAAATCTCTAGAAGCATGGTTTTCATGGTCCTTCTATGTGTGTCTTGTGTGTTGGGCATGAGGAGAATTCTTCACACCTTTTCTTTCATTGTCCCTTTGCTAGAGAAATCTAGCATTGTTGGTGGTCGCTTTGGAGCTTGTCGTGTAGGAATTCCTCTTTGTTGGGGGACTTTTGGAGAAGCCTGGGGAATCCTCTGGTTAAGACTTCCTTTTTGTACCTTGCGTGGTGTTGATGGCGATTTTCACACCACAACAATGTAAGCAGAATATTGCTATTCTGCTTCTCCTGAAAGAGAAAGGAAACACATGGATGCCTTAGCTCCCAAGGTCTTTGTAGTTGGGTCTCAACTGTGCTGATGTTACTTAGTGGTCAATGCAACAATAATATTCAAGGGGCCTGCTAGTGTTGAGCTTCTAGATTGTTCTAAGATCAAGCATGAAATAAAACCTACTCTAATAGGGGTTTTTAAAGAAATATAAAAAGATAAGTCAGAGTTTTGAAACAGAAAAGAACAATAGTTCATCCAACCTTAACCAGACTTGTTAACTTCAAGGAATTTGTAAACCAAAACTGCAGAACAAAGTAAACTTGTGATTGACACACAACCTCTTTCATTCACAGTGCTAATTTGCATAACAAATTTTTTTAGCTACCATTTAGATAAAACACAAATAACATTTCATTCCTTGGAGAGTTCACAAATCAAATGATCAATTAAGATAAATATCATTCAGGAACACAACATGAAGTAGATTAAACTCTGATTGCTTCTATTGTTGATAAAATAGATAAGCAATATTTAGAAAGCTGGTGCAATCACCAGTGTACAAAGAATCCGAGGCTCCATATTGTTTCCAACTACACTAAGAGAATTGAGAAAATACATCACAGCCTGTACTGAAATCTAACTGCTAACCAAGAAGACAAAAGAACCTCTTATTACTGAGAATCAAGATGCAACTCTATCTCCTATTAACTGACTAACTCCTAACAGTTCTTAGTCTAAAAGCGTTCTAAACCTAGCTGTTCTAATCTAGAAGTGCTAACAATAAAAGTTCTAACTCTGAATTTTTAACTCTAGAAGTTCCAACCCTTACAAAGAGGCAAGAATGCCTTATATACAAAATGTACAAGAAAGGATGCGCTATCCCCTACACTAGGGTTTACAAAATATCTGCATCCTGTAGGAGAGTCAGCTCTCAGATCTTTTGAAGAAAATTGGTTGTGCATTCAATGTGAATCCTCGTTGTCCATGCTGATGAAGGATTTCTACCCGCAGGGTAAGCCTTTTTAGATCTTTTGACAACTGTAGCATTAACTCTAGCATCTGCGTGTCCATCTTTGAACTCTCTTGTAGAGTTGCCTTGAATGCTTTAAGATATCCCATCGTTAATACTAACTGCCTCTGTCAGCAGTGGTCGCCACAGGTGTCCCTCTGAGTCATGGTTTCTTTTGTCACTCGGCTTCCTTTTTATTCTGGGACTCCTCTGCTCGTTGACCACCTTCTGGAAGTGCCATCGAGCCTCCCTGCAGATCTAAACACTGTCGCCCGAATTAGATTTGTCGTCAACTGTTCTCAAAAGGAGTCTATCTTACCTACCTTCTGTTAGCCTTCTTCACAGGGGTGGTCAATCGAGCAATGGCTCAACCTTAGCTCTCTTTGATTGGTCAATCACAAGCCACGTAGGATTCTTCAGCGATCAAAAGTGGTTTTCCGAGCATCGCATGTTGGTGAGACACCCCTGGTGTCTCCCTGATGCGATTTTCATTTTACAATAGTCATCGGCATAGCCTGGGTCAATCGGTGAGACGTCTCGACAGACTTTAGAAGTCACATCAAGCTCACTTTCCTATTGCCGAGACCTCACCTCGTTGGTAGGACGTCACAGTGATGGTATGCCCCGCTCTGGCTCTAGATTGTTTTCCTTTTGGCAAGACCCCTGAATCGGCCCAAGGTCATGGCGATCCCCCATGGTTATACCGATATCTATTTTTCATTTGTGAACCTACCGCTATCGGAAAGAATTTAGCATATCAATAAGACCACATGGCGAAGTCCTCATTTTCTTTTGGAGTCTCCCCGACATTCTCCTTATCCTATGGCGGGTTGACTTTATTCTTTCGGTGTGATACTGGTAAGTCAGTGAGATGTTTCGGCGAAGACCAAATCTTTGGGCGAGCTTTCTTGTGTCGGTGAGACCTTGCTGGGTCGGGGAGACCTTAGCCTGAGCTCCCATTCTCTTACTGAGCGCTGCTTGTCATCGGCAAGACTCCCCTATATCGTTGAGACCTCCTGGTGAGCCATCCTGCTTTGCCGATACATAGACTGTCCCTGTCGGTGAGACTCCTCCCTTTGCTTAGTCGGTGAGACTTCGTGAACTCGCGAAACATCTTGGCGGGGATAACATCTTATGCCGATATAGGAATCCTCTTGATAGCAGTCGGCAAGACATGGAGACTTCGCCAAGACCATACGCCGATGAAGATGACTCCCGCCGAAGTGTCTGTTGGTGGTGGTAGTTGGTGAGACTTTAGGGATTCGTCGAGACATCTTGGCGAAGAGAGAACATTGTGCTGACAGTGTATGCCTTTTATCGCCCGTCGGTCAGACTCGAAGATCTCGCCGAGACTTCTCTCCGAAGGAAATCCCTCATGCCAATAGGAAATTCATGTCACTAGGACGATGATCCCTGTCTTGCTGACAGATCCTGCATATGATTCTTGATCACTGTGACATCTCTGGGGTCTTGTCGATAGGCAACATAAACACAGATTTGAACCAAACAAACCATGAGTCAGTGAAACCGTGATAACCCTACGCCGATAAGATGCACAATGGGGAGTATTCTGATTCTTTGGATTTCAAACAGTTAGAGCCCAGCCACCAGTCAGTAAGAGAATAGAAAAGTCTTGCCAACTTTTACCTTAGCTGATTTCCACGACCAACTAGACAAAAGAATGCCTTCCAACTGAGCTCCCTTGACAAACATCATCCCGACATGATTCAATCCTGCACTCAACAAAGAAAACCACAGTAGAGATCATATAGATAGAAGTTAAATAATCAAAATCGTCATTGAAATGAATCCCATGCTAGTAAGGTGCAATTAAATTCAAAAAAAAAATGATCCTACCAACAAGTTCAGGTTTCAGGTCGACCCGCGGAATCCAAGCCAGGGAGGAATTTCAGAGAATTCCAAGAAAGGTGGATTCTAGCGGAATAAACATGAAAATGCCCACTAGAAGCTTAATTCGATCATGATCAAACCAGGAACAACATGCGAGATCTTCAAAATAGCATAAAGGAAACATAAAATGCATCATTATTTATTAACTTCCTGTTACTCCATACTTCTTAACATTTCACCAGATTCTGGGGAAATCCGAACGGGACGGATTTCCGCGAAGGAGAAGACATTCCAGAAAATCTGGAACAAACAGGGAACAATGGATTTCAGGAAAATCCAGAGGAGACAGAAAACTTCAAAAATTCAGACAGGGAGGAAATCTTCAAAAATCTGGACCAGGAGGAAATCCGCGAAGAACAACGCCCAGCCGGAGTTCGAGGGAGATCCGGGAAAATCCGGATGAGAAAGAAATCCGCGAAGAAGGAGACATCACTCGGAGGCCTTGGGGATTTTGGGAAAATTCGGTCGACATGAAATTCCACGAAGACCAAAAATCCCCAAACAACAGCTCTAGGCCGAAGCTCGAGGGAGATCCGGGAAAATCCGGATTGGGTGGAAAATCCCGAACTCAGGAGAAAACCCAAATTCTAACTGAGGCAGAACCAAAAATTGAATCGAAAACACACTGCCCTCCTTCTAGTGCCAGTCGGGATGGGGATGAGAGACAAAATGGATAAAGCGGAATTAGGACCAGAACCAAACCTGAACTAGAAATTTTTTCAAGTTTCTGGTTCAGATTCCATTTCAGGCTCGCCTCCAACATCATCGAAAAAGAGAAAGAAAGGACAAGGGAAAGAAAAAGAGAAAGGAGGGAAAACCCCACGACGAAACAAAGAAGCAAAGGAAAAGGAAAGAAAGAAAGATGCGGAATCGGGATCAAAACGGAACCCGAACCAAAAACTTTGAAAAAGTTTCAAGGTTCGGTTCCGGTTCTGGTTCCGAGTCTGCTGAACACAGAAAAAGGTGCGCCAGGCAAAAAAACCCAAGGCATAGGAGACAAAAACCAACAAAGACCAACGAAGAGAAAAAAGGCGGGGTTGGACCTAGGATGAGACCCGAAGCAAGTTCAACACCCCGAATCAGACCGGGACCCGACTCCGCGAAAGAACAAAGGAAGAAGACAAAGAACAGTCAAAATCGGGACCACGAACGGAACAAGGCCAGAACTGGGAAGGAATTTCCAAGTTCGGTATTGGTTCCGGTTCCACCTCCGACAGAATTAAAAAAAAGAAAAGGCGCTAAGGCAGAAAACCAAAGGCCAAAAGGGAAAAGACAAAGGGGGACCCATTTTGTTCCAGAATGAAATGGGGTGGTTATGCAAGGCATAACATGTGGGTTATTGGCCCTAGTATGATAATTTGGTACATTTGGCTGGAACACAATCGTAAGATTTTTTTGGATAAGAAGTTGCTTGTGGGACATATTTGGTTGAGAGTTATGGGGGTCTTATAGGAGACTCTGGTTGCTAAGTGTGATTTGTCTGTTTGTGTTGATCCTGGGGATTTTGGGGTGGTCAACACTCTGGGTATTTCTGTGGGTGATAGGGGAAGTTGGCGTCTTGCTCATCAGAGGGGTGGTCGGGAGCGGGTTTAGCGTGTTGGTCATTGGTGCCCCTAGCTCTAGGAGTGCTGAAAATTAATATAGATGGGTCTTCTAGAGGTAATCCTGGGCATGCTAGCATTGGTGGTATTGGCAGGGATAGTTCGAGAGTGGTAATTTTTTTCTTTTCTACTTATAAAGGGAAACATACTAATAATTTCATGGAGGCTTTGACTATTCTTCAAGCATTAGAATGTGCTTGTGCACTTGATTGGAGGCGGATTGTTTGTGAATTTGATTCTCAGGTTGTTATTGATATGTTTAATAGGGGGCATCTGGATGAGGTTGGCAATTGGCGGTTGTGGTCAAGCAAATTATTGCTCTGAGTGGGGGTTTGGATTCTATTACCTTTTTTCATGTTCATCGGGAATGGAACAAGGTGGCTGATTGTTTGGCTAGATGGGTGTCTGAGCGGATGAGAACTTGGAATGTGGATGATTAGGGCAACCTTCTTGGGGATTTATCCCCCGTTCTTGAAGATATGTTTATGGAGGATATGAGGTATTATTTGGGTGTATCTTGACTTTGTGGACTTGGTTTTTTCCCCTTGTGGGGTTCTATATTTCTCTTTTGTAATGGTTTTCTCATTTAATAAAGTGTTTACCCCTCTTTTTATTAAAAAAATTAATCTATATGCCAAAGTGTAAATATATATGTTAAAATGAATAATAGAAAACAAGACCTATAACTGTGTGAACCCCAACCTTGGTACCTGCAAAACAACAAGAATAAACAAGTTAGACAAGAGATTGCAAGCCAAAACAAGGACTCCCCATGAAATCCATTTACAACACCCAAATTAGGAAGAAAATAATGAAAAACTCAATGAAAATGCCAAAACAAAGACTGAATCCTAATTAGAATAGCAAACACATGATCCCATGGGGCAATTGGTGCCAATTTGATGTGAAAATTGGCCCTTTCCCAATTCCTAAGATGAAAACTTGATGTGTTAATGAAGATTTGACCCACTTTGTTGATGATGATGAGTGCTCCAAGCTAAAACCTGCAAAAAGCCTAGCTAAGAACTCAATGAAATTTGAGAGATATTTGAGCATGGTAACTTTGCCTCAATTCTCGATGATCAAATGAGGATACGAGCTCTTTATTTATAGAATGCCAAGATGGATGGATGTCCAAATTTGAGCAATGTGGGACTAACATTCATCCAATGGCAAGATGCCACTTGTCAAGCTATGAATGGATGAAGGATGTGCAAGATTTGGGGTTTGTGCCAATAAATGCATAATTTTGAATTTCAAATTTATTTAAATGACATGTAAGAGGGAAGGGAAAATGCAATAAATGCCACTTGGCTCAAGGCAAAGGACATGTAAGATGGAGTTATTGCCTTGTTGGATGTACATGTTGACTTGGAATTTTTGAATTCAAATTGAGAGAATATTCCAAAAGATGCCTTGTGAGGAAAATAGAGATTTAATAAATGAATTAAATCTATTTTCATGAGCAACTTGCATTATCTAGAGGATGGGACATGAGATGGGATTAAATTAATCAAGGGTTAATTAATTTAATGAGAGAAGTTAGATGATGTGGCCTATCTGACTCAAATTTATGGATTTATTTAAATTAAATAAGAGAGGAATATGATAAGAGATTAATTAAATAAGGATTTTGATTTATTTAATTAAAAGGGGTGGTGTTAGATTAAATCAAATAAGGTTTTAATTTATTTAATTTAATGGATAGACTTTAGAAATTTAATCAAATAAATAAATTATTTAATTAAATAGGGATAATTAGATCAGATGGATTGATTCAATTAACAAAGAGATTGACTTAATTAGAGAAAATGATTTATTCAATTAAGACAGGAATTTTGATGAATTTAATTAGATAAGGAGATTTGATTAAATGATTAGACCGAGGGATGATCCAGGAAGAAACGATGTTAGTAAGTCAGGATCAGATGCATAATGTCAATCAGTATATTTTACGTGTCTACATTTTGCCCCTCTTTGAAGCAATGCACTTGTTGCATTGGTTCAAACAATAAACAATCTCAATCAAAGCCAAAAAATTTCGTTATTTAAAAAATTGCCCCACTACTGCCTGGTGGGAGAGAATATGCCAATATAATGCCCCCTTGAGAGATTGGACAAAAATTCTGATTTTTGAGTGATCTCGCGAAAAAAGATGACAAAGTACCCGACAGGTCTGAAAAGGCTTCAGAAGGCTAAAAATGTGTCTAAACACAATAAAATGTTGAAAAATAAGCCTCAACTGGATAAAAATAGGTTCAGGGGTCCAAAACCCTAACAGGATAGCCAATTACCGTGAAAAAACCCTAATTTTCATGCTTAAATGGGGCCCAAGGGGTCACTTTCAAGTCATTTTCAAACACCTCCAATAGTGACCTTGAGATTTGAGCTTAGATATCTTGATGATATGGTGCAACGACAGCTTCCCCTGCACATTTTGGATCGAGTTTGGACGTACCAGCGGCCACCTGGCATTGGGGCACAGGTAAGTGGTCCTTACACGAGCTTCATCTTTCATTTAATGCTTCAATTAATGCTTTAGAGAGTCAGTCCGTCTGCAACGACGCTATATGGTGCCACTCAGAAGACAAACTACACCACTCGGTGCTGAATAGCACTGCTGTGGTGCAGTTTGGAGTTTAGAAGCTCCGACGTTGAGCTCAGGGCTAGCGGTTGAATTTACAAAGTGTGACGCGACATTGCTAATTTTTCCCAAAGTGCGTCGCTGGGAGGGAAACTGCACCGCAGCGGTGTGATTTGGCTCTTTTCAGCTCTAGCATCGGAGTTTGATTAAAATCAAACTACGATGCCATCACAGGTTGCACCGCTGGGGAAGTTTTTTGAACGCTCGATGAAGAATTTTTTCAAATTTTTTTAACATGATGACCTTCCTTGATGTAGGATGGGGTGAGGGAGCTCTACTCCCGAGAGCACAGGTCGCGGGACTTGGTTGGCTATCTGAAGGACCTAAGCGACAGGGACCAGGACTGACTCTAGATTGTGGGGTTGTGGCACATTGCATATGTGGCACCGATTCACACTCACCTAGGGATGTTGTCAGCGCTGGTGGAGAGATGGCACAGCGAGACATATTCATTTCATCTTCCCATTGGTGAGGCTACCATTACTCTAGAGAATGTTTGGCGGATTCTATGATTGCCTGTTCACGATCACCGGGCGATCTTTGATATGGACGAGGGATGTGAGGCCTACTTCAGATTCCTTGCCACATATGAGATTATCTTCCGCGAGGGGCAGATAGAGCTTGAGTGCCATCGGATCCTGGCACCTCCCTACCGCTGGGTGGTTGTAGCTATTATTTCGGGCCTTGTTGCCCCTATTAGGTGAGGGTGATATTTCAGTTCTGGCTAGGGATATTGCTGGGAGTGGATGGTCTGAGACAGGCCAGTTCACTTTGCATGGGGGCCTATCCTTCTCGCTTCACTATATAGAGACCTCCACGAGTATGTTTACATGGATGGGAGAGCACTGGGAGCAGGGGTGACCCTACTTCACATCTGGGCATGGGAGCACATTTATGTGCTACGTCCACATGTCATTTCAATTATGATGGGGCCAGACGATCCCCTCATGGCATGATACAGAGGCAATGTGTCTTTCACTCACACCGGCGAGCATAGGATCCCCCACTGGAGGAGGGTTTTGGATGAGATGCAGGTTTTTACATGGCACCCCTACCTCAGTCGGCCTGGATGGGTCGATGATGCTGACTAGATTTTTTACTGCCACCAGGACCGTTTCATGCAGGGTTAGGAGAATACCATGCTTGAGAGATACCTACCTGGGCACGTACAGCGTCAGTTTGGGGAGCCGCAGGATCGTCCTGATGACGATTATGTAGTTTTCTTTGCCCACACCATGACACAGGTTTCATGGGGGCGATATATTCCTGCTTCAGAGGTAGTAGACAGTTTCAAGCAGTTGGTAGCTCGGCCATGGGCTTATGATTAGGGCTTAGCAAATCCAGGCACCACCCAGGCCTACAGGGATTGGTTCCGACCTCCACTTCAGCTGACGATACTCGGTGCAGTTCCAAATGTGCGGAGGGTAAGAGGCAGAGGTGGAGGACGAGGACAAAGAGCTGAGGTTTGATAGGATCCGCCACTTGTGCCTCCAGTCCAGCCAAGGCAGGGGGATGTTTATATGTAGGATTAGCAGCAGGAGCCACCACGAGACGAGAATCAGCCTCAGGTGTAGCCATAGGTGCGGCCAGTGGGACAGGCAGATGCACGAGACACTTTGATTGCACAACTACAGGCCCAGGTCTAGGCCTTGAGAGCCGAGAGAGATTAGGCGAGGGCTAAGAGGATCAGGCCATGCAACAGAGATAGGCTGTGGAGCTACAGGCAGCTACTAAGCTAGGCCACAGACATCAAATAGAGAGTATGACAACCTCCTCCTCCCAGGGTAGGGTGCTGGTTCAATCCTACAGGGATGCCATCTAAGAGGCAGAGTATTACTGACGGGCCTATCAAGATTCCGTACCTAGAGAAGAGTGGGTCCTAGAGTACTCAGAGCGGGCCAGCCACAGACCAGCAGAGGTTCACGGTGACAGAGGCGAGGGTAGCATTCATAGGGATCGAGCTTGATCGAGATGTTATTATAATTTTTGTGCCTTATGGGCTCATTTTTGATAGCCTGATGGGCCTTTTGTACCGATTGACATATATGTACAGTGATCCAATTTATTCCTTGTACTATGACAGTTGATGATATATATGAGCCGATTTTGATGTGATACAATATGTACTCTTTATGTATGAATGTATGGTTCTACTTTTATATGTTGTGGATGCATTTATTTCTAATGATGTTTATGCATTATGATTATGACTAACAGATCTATATTATGTTAACCTGTGATGTGCAAATGTGATGTGCAATGATGTTATCTATATGATGATCTATTTATGTTAATGAAAAATGGAATAATCTAATATGTGATATGGATTGTAATATGTAAAATGATATGATCTATGGTGCACGTGCGAAATGATATGTGAATTATGTTTATAACATGTTTATTAATGGATGCATTCTTTGTATGTGATGGAATATTCCATTTATGCTTATGTGGGATGATTTATGCAATGAATGTTTTATGATGTTATTTATGCAAATGAGATGATATTAATGTGAATGAGATGGTGTAATGCAAATGAGATAATGCTATGGTGATGCTTAGAATAACAAATGTTATTATCCCAAACATATTAAATGATGATGTAATGTATGTGATGTATTTAATAGGATGTGATGTTATGTAAATGCAGAGTGATGTGACGATGGGTAATGTAATATGAATGTAATGGGATAATGCCATGATGTTATGCAAGTATGTATGCAAATGAATTAAATGCTTAAATACCTATTGTTCATGATTATGCAAAAAATGATTATGAAATGCTTCTGTAAATGTTTTTATGATGATTTAGATGTAGTGTGATTTATTTAATGTAATGGGTGAAATGCAATGAAATGGATGCATCTATTTTTGAAAAACGCATATGATAATATGTTTATATGATGATGGAAATGCAATGCATATATTTCCTATATGATATGTTTATTCAATATGCTGATGACTTGTGGATGTAGGACCAATGACGATGATGATGATGATCAATTGTCATAGTACCTTGTTAGTGCGGTTAGCCAGGAAGGAAGAAGTCATTTCAACAAGACACAAGATGATGCAAATGTAAATGATGATGCTGAGGATTACTTGCTGAGGAGTTGGGATTTTCAAAGGGCCATATTTTCTTATGTTTGATAACACACGTGGTATGATGCATCCAGGTATAGTAAACCAGGATGGCGTGGTACCTAGTGAGATGGACTTTGACTTGACAAGCAGATTGGAGTATCCTTGTTCACACTTGACATACAAAAACCCTACTAGGATGCACTTTAGAAGTTTTAAACATCTCGGACCAAAACACAGAAAGGTAAACCTATCCATGCAATAGTCAACAAGTTTCCCTAGACCTCCTCCATACATACCTAACAAAGAAAGTATTCACCAAGGTTATATTACAAGGATGTCCAACAAGCATAACAAGAAAAAGATAATGATGGTTTCCCCATTAATCCTTCGTTTGGATATCATCGAGAGGTCCTTGGAATGAGCACAATAAGGTAAGTCAAAAGATGAAGATAAAGCACACAAACAAGTTGATGTTCTTCAATACCACTAACCAAAGAAGGATGTGTTTTTAAGGATAAGAACCAAAACTATTGCCAAAAGATAATGCCCATTGTAGGAAGGATTCATCCTAGGACATGTTAGTGGATGACAACACGTCATTTAGTTTATCCACAATGTTCCTTCTGATAAATAATGCCCATTATAGGAAGGATTCATCCTAGGACATTGATGTTATCAGATGATTGATATGGGACTATTTCAATGATGTGTTATGGATATGAAGAGATGACCAACTTGCTTATGCACTGACTTAGACCCAAGACTTGACATTTTGAGTTTTCTCTTTCAACCTACTGGACTTGTTTCCAACTGTTTCACTAAATATTGAGGGTGACGATCAGTTTATTATGAGTGGTGTTATTGCGGGTGCAAGCAAGATGAGATGGATGGATTTTTTCACATATTTGGATGTTTTTGATGTTTTTGGAGATGTTTTGAGGCTGTTTTTGAGTTTTTGGATTTTTCAAATGTTTTGATTTTTTGATTTTCCAATGTTTTTGGGATTTTCTGAGATTTTGACCAAGAGACTAACCTAAAGACCTATCCTAGGGGCCTCAGGGGCTGATCAACATATTAGCCTTGCCTACGTTATACACACAGAGACCACGTAGTTCGACATACGACTTGACCTATTTTTGGATTTTTTTGACGAACTTTTTGACCTGTTTTCAGATTTTGATATGTTTTGATGTTTTTGGATTTTGTGCTTTTTTGATGTCTTTGGATTTTCTGATGTTTTGATGTTTTTGGATTTTTTGGTTTTATGATGTTTTTGGATTTTCCAATTTTAGGACTTTAAGATCATACACGAATCCGATCCGATAAGAGCATGCCTCCAGCGTGATGTAATAGACTACTCTAGTAAAGGCAGGACAAACTGACCTTGAGGATGGGTCGAGTAGTACTAGGAGGGATCATGATACAAAAATAGGACCAAGCTATGGTGCGGATGCGAGTGGATGAGTGATGGATGGAGACCCGAATGCGATGGATGATGGAAGCGAAATGGAGGGATGATGCCGAACAAGCCGTAAAGATCCTAGTGGATGGAAAGTGCTTATTTATGCAAGGCGCCTGTTTGTTAGGTTTTCACCAAGGTACTTGTCCAAAGTGCCGCCGAAGTGGTTTTCACTAGAGGGTTTTTGTAATTTTTTTGGATTTTTTGCTTTTTTGATTTTTTTGTTGTCACCAAGGCCCGTTTGCCAAGTTTTTGCCGAAGTAACCATTTTTTTCAGGACATTTTCTATTTTTTTTTGGATTTTTTGGTTCTATACCTTGAAATATTTACGCATAAATTTTTTTGAGATGAGAGCTATTCATGGGCTCTTGCAGAGGTTCCCCTTTGAGTGTTGATAACTCATATGCCCTTGATTTGCAACTTGCTGTTATGACGAACAGTCCTAGCCAATTGGGTTTGAACTTGCCTTTGCTGCTTGGGTTTGGGGCATTCTTTTGATTCTCTTTTAACACCAGCTCTCCAACTTGGAAAGTCTTGCTTTTGATTTTCTTATTGTAGCTCCTTTTGAGTCTATTCTGATAGACTTGCAAATGATTCAAAGCATCTATATGTCTCTCATCTAGTAGCTCTAGCTCATTTAGTCTTGATACCTGGTACTCTTCATCCATGATGAGGTTTTGCAGTGATATCCTGAGGGATGGGAGCTCGATCTCAATGGGGAGTACCGCTTTTGATCCATAGACCAAGGAGAAGGGGGTGGCACCAGTGGGTGTGCGGATGCTGGTTTGATAGGCCCAGAGGGCGGGATTAAGTTGTAGGTGTCAGTCACGACCTGCATCATTGACTGTTTTCTTGAGGATTTTCATAATGGTTTTGTTTGTAGCTTCTGCTTGGATATTACCTTGGGGGTAGTATGGGGTGGAGAAGCGATGTTGGATTTTGAATTTCTCACATAAGTCACGAACTTCCTAATTTTTGAATGGTGTCCCATTATTTGAGATAATGGCTTGTGGAACACCGTATCGACAAATGAGATAGTTCAGGATGAACTTTGAAATCTGCTTCCTAGTTATATACGTCATGGGTATGGCTTCCACCCACTTAGTAAAGTAATCTGTTGCGGTTATGATGAATTTGTGGTTGTTAGATGAAGTGGGCGTGATTTTGCCAATGAGATCAAGTCCCCACTGCGAAAAGGGCCATGGTGTGATGATGGGATGAAGCTCTTGAGCTGGAGCATGGATGAGGTCCCCATGTTGCTGACATTGTAGACACTTTCTAGCATGATCATGTACTTCTCTTTCCATTGTGGGCCAATAATACCCCATCCTTAGTAGTTTCTAGGCTATGGTCATTCCACTCGAGTGCGAACCATAGATACCATTGTGTACTTTAGTTAGAGTGGTTAATGCCTCCTCAACGTTTAAGCAATGTAGTAAGGTACCTTCTATGCTCCTACAGTATAGGGTATCACCTAGGATAACAAATCTAGATTCCTTTTTAACAAAGGTTTGTTTTAGGTTTGTAGGTAGGTCAATGGGTATGACTCCTATTCAAAGGTATGTGCAAGTGTCATGATACCAAGGATCACCAGGACCAACGATTTCACACATATATTCTGATTCTGGTACCTCGAATGCGGGAATGAGAAGCTGCTCAATCAAGAATTCATATTTTGGAACATTGTGAGGGATGTCTAATAGGGACCCAATTGTTGCCATGGCATCTGCTGCTTTGTTGTTGGTTCCAGGAATCTACTCAAATGTAATTTTGATGAAGGATTCTTTGAGAGTCTCCACCAATTTCTTGTATGAAGTGAGCTTGTCATCCTTGGCCTGATATTAATTATTGACTTGATTTATGATCAACTGAGAGTCTCCGTACACTTTGAGAGCTATGATGTTCCATTGCACTACTATCCTGAGGCCTATAGTCAAAGCCTCGTATTCCACGATGTTATTGGTGCAAGGAAATGCCAATTTATAAGACCTTGGTATGCAATCCCCTTGTGGGGTGATGAAAAAAACACCAGCTCCTGATCCATGTTGTGTGTATGAGCCATCAAAGTATAGTTTCCAGTGGTTAGCTACGTTGAGATTAAAAACGGATTCATCTGGAAACTCTGAGACAAGAGGATTCTCAGAATAAATAGGTGCTTCTGCCAGTTGATCTGCAATGACTTGACCCTTGATTGCTTTCTGCTCGACGTACTCAATATCGTATTCTGACAATATCATCACCCATTTTTCCATTCTTCCTGTGAGCATTGCCTTTGATAGTAGATACTTAAGAGGGTCAATTTTGGTGATGAGCTTTATCTTGTGTGCCAACATGTAATGTCTGAATTTTTGAGATGCAAACACTACTGCGAGACATGCTTTCTCGATGAATGAATAGTTTAGCTCGTGTCTGACCATTGTCCTGCTGATGTAATAGATAGCCCTCTCTGTTCTGTTTTCGTCATGCTGAGCTAGGAGAGCTCCAAGGGCTGCCGCTGTTGTTGACACACATAGAATCAATGGTTTCTTTGGGATGGGTGGCATTAAAATTGGCGGTGTCAGTAGATATTCCTTGATTTTTTTGAATGCCTCGTCACACTTGGTATCCCATTTGTACGCCACTCCCTTGTGGAGTAGGTGAGAATATGGGTTCTATTTATCCGCTAGTTGTGCTATGAATCGTCAGATGGATTGAAGTCTGCCTTGGAGAGCTCTCAGTTGTTTTAATGTCTTTGGTGCTTCCATTTTGAGGATTGCTTTCACCTTTGCTGGATCCACCTCTATACCCCTCATTGATACTATATATCCTAGCAATTTACCTAATTATACATCAAAGACACACTTCTTGGGATTTAGTCTGACTTTGTATTCCTCCAGTCTGTCAAAGATAGCACTTAGGGTTGCTATGTGATCTTTTATTTTTCTGGATTTAGCTAGGATGTCGTAGACATAGTCTTCGACTGTCTTATGAATCATGTCATGGAATATCAATGTCATGGCCCTTTGATATGTTGCTCCTGCATTTTTTAAGCCAAATGGCATCATGTTCCAACAATAGGTCCCCCATGGACAAGTGAAAGCTATTTTATGCTGGTCCTCCTTAGCTATTATGATATGATTATATCCTAAGAATCCATCTATTAGTGATAGCATCTCATGTCTTGTTGTCATGTCTACTATCATGTTGATGTTGGGAAGCGGGAAATCATCCTTTGGACATGCCTTGTTCAAATATTTGAAGTTTGTGCAGATTCTGATATTTCCGTCGGGTTTTGAAACAGGTACCAAATTTGACACCCATTCTGGATAATCGATTGGTCGGATGAATCCCGCATCTAACAACTTTTTAAGCTCCATTTTGATCAATAAGGCAATCTGAGGGTGCATTTTTTGAAGCTTTTGTTTGACCGGCTTTGCTTCTGGATACATTGCTAGGTGATGAACCACAGTCTCTAGATCAAGCCCTGGCATGTCAGTGTAACTCCATGTGAAGTTTATTTTTCTTTCCCTTAGAATGCCGCTAGGAGATCTTGCTCTTATGATAGTAGCGATTCCACATAGAATGTGATATGCGGGGTCTCCTCTGTTCCTAGGTTGACAGGATTGCATTTTTTTGCCAAAATTGCTGACTTTTCCTGATGAATAGCTCTTAAAGGAAGATTGAATCCCCCATCCTCGAGCACCTCAGAGAGGTTTTCACCATTGGATGCATCCTTTATTTTTACTTTTTTCTTGTTAGAGAGTGCCACAGTGTGGTTTTCACTCAAGGACTTGGATATTACTCTTAATTTCTCACTTTTGCGACTAAAGGATTCAATCGTTTCCCCATAATAGGCATGTGTGTCCAACTCTATTATAAACCCTGCTTTATGATCTCCATCTGGAATGTTATCCATTAATCCCATAAATTCTGAGAGTGCCTCATCATTTTTGAATGTATCAAGAACTGGTGGTCCTCGTTGGTCGTAGTTGATGATTTGGGGATATACTAAGCAGATCTCATGATTTTGATGGTCTGTTTCAAAAGATAGGGTACTAATCATGCAAAGGGTGGTATCCTTGAATAGACTAGGTAGATTGGATGTGGGGTCGTCATCATCGCTACTACTACAAACATCGGTTATATCAAAGGTATAGTTGTCTAGGACATGACCTGTGGATACCAGTAGTTGTAATTTTGCTATAGTTGGTTGACAAGGTTTATTAGCCTCTCTAACTGGAGGATTTCAACCGCGTATGGTTATACTCAGAGGAGTACATCCAAGGCCAAGATTTGCTATGGGTCGCGTCTCTGACATGATAGGTATTATGAGCCCATTATCATTTTGTCCCAGTCTTTGGTTTCTGTCGTAGCCCATTGCGAGCATCATTTGCAGACTTTTGCTTCGATCATCCATTGGTAATTCTGGTGCTAGTTTTTTTATCTTGATATAACATATGTGATGGATCCGCCTCAATAACCTCCTAGCCAAGGTCTTCCCATCTTGTGAATTCGGGATAGTCTTCAGGATACGTTTGTGATGTAGAAGCTTGATTTTCTTGTGGACGTCCTCGTGATCTAGGAGATTGTGGTAACTCTCCTACCACAAAAGCATTGTTAGGGAGCTTGTAGCTTCCACAACCATCATCTTGGATGATGAGCTTGATGTCAGAGATGGTGGGAATGGTGGGAGTGGTAGGTGTCTTTGTCACAGAAGTGGATGCAAGAGTGGCGGGGTCGATGTATGGTGTGGATGGGCCCTCATCATTTTTGGGTACTTGGGGGATTTTGTAATATTTTGCTTTAAGATTTTTGCAATATGAGAAAGGTTTGGGATCTCCATGGATGGTAACTTCTTATCCATTATGTGTAAATTTCACACATTGGTGGAAGGTTGATGCTACTTCTTTCATCGCATGGATCCATGGACGTCCTAAGATAATGTTATACGGAAAGTCAAGGTCCAAGACCTGACAAGTGGTTTCCATGATGGTGGGACCTACTTGAATATGGAGTTTAATTGTGCCCTGAGACACTCTTTCTTGGTCATCATATGCTCTTATTGTAATGCCCTTTCCTTTGTCGATGGAATCTTCTGATATTTTGAACTGCTTGATGAGGCTTAGGGAACATATGTTCAAGCTCGCACCTCCATCCACCACGACCCTTTTGATTTTTCTCTTGTGTACTATGGCTTCCAAGTGAAGTGCACGGTTGTGAGATGGTTGAGCGGGGAAATCCTGGTTAGAGAATGTAAGAAGATTAGGTGTAATGATATTTCCAACCATAGCTTGGAATTGCTTTGCATCAAGGTCTACGGGAACAGTGGATGAGGCCAACGCTTCTTCAAGAATTTTCCTATGGGCAGATGAGATTTTTAGCAACTCCATGATGGAGATTTTCACTGGCATTCTCTTGAGTTGATCTAGGAAATTGTAGCCATTAGGAATAGGTCTAGATGCGGGGACTTTGTTTGGCTAGGATGATCCTGTGATGGTTACTTTGCCGCCTCTTGTGGTGACTCCACAACGTTCGGCATGGGCACATTTGATAGTAATGACCATGTAGTTTTCATGTAGGGAGGCAAAAACTATTTCATACACATGATTTACGTTTGAGTGGGTGCCTTTCCCTTTATCTTTGTTGTTGTTATTCCCTTTGTTGCCATGATTTGGCATCAGATTCATATATATCTTAAAATCATGATTTCCTGTAGGCTATTCTACGTTTATGATTCTTTTATCGATGAGATCTTGGACGATGTTTTTCAATCTCATGCAATTTTTTGTGGTATGGCCTTTGATTTTATGGAATTCGCAAAGTTGATTCTCGTTATACCAAGGAGGTTTGACATCTGGTTCTTGGTAATTCTCAAATGTAGGTGCTTTGATGAGTTTTTCATCTATCAACTTTTTCATTATGTCCTCAAGTGGTTCCCCTAAAGTGGCGCACTTTTGCTTGGGATAACTCTTGCGTTGGGGTGGTCCTCTTTGCTCATTGAGATTATTGATTATTGGATTGTTGTTGTGTGGTTGGTGTGTTGTGTGATGATTATTTTGGTGTTGTGTTTGGATTTGCAGTGTGGGTGTATTTTGGCGAGGGGCACTAATGACCACCTTGGCATCGATGACACCATCATTAGTAATGTTTTGTTTCTTGCCCATGCACGAGGTTTATCATTGTAATTGGATGGTGGGCAGTTGTTTTGTTGTTCGTGGTATGATGTTGATTCCATGGGTTGAGTCACAAGGGCTCTTTCAATGCTGAGCACCTTGGGGATGAATTGATCATATGTGGTGATGCCTTGAACCTTGAGATGGAATGCCAAATGGCCTTCAAGGTTGGATATGATGGTGCAAACTTGTTGTTCTTCTGGCATGGTCCACTTGCTCTGATTGGCATTGGATCGCCATCGTTGTAGGAATAAAGTGAAAGGTTCACCCTTGTTTCAGAGCTGAGAGTTCTTATAGACTGACATCCATTGCAATGTTGCATGCGTAGTTCTTAATGAATGCATCTATAATTTCTTGAAATGTTTTAATGCCTGAAGGTAAGCGAGAGAACCATTCCATAGCGTGGCCTGCCAAACTCCTAGGGAAAAGTCGCATCAGATAAGTATCATCGTATGCAACTTCCATGCAATGAACCTAGAATTCCCTGATGTGATCTTTAGGGTTTCCCGTCCCTTGATATTTATCAAATTTTGGGATTTCAAATCCCTTGGGGAATGGTTTCATCACTAGGCTCCTGTCGAATGGATACGAACACAAGTTGCTTGGTGTCTTCGTTGTTCGCCCTGATTGAAGATCAAGCACTTGTTGCAAGAGCAACTTGAGTTGTGTCGTCACATCATTTTGGGGATTAGGGGTGGGATGAAAGTGTTTTGGGGTGTTTCAATCATGGGTTGGATCGATGGGTTGGTCGGTGTGTTGCTTGATTGTATCTATATGTTTTGTCGAGTGAGGTAGGCTTCCACCTACTTTTGTATGAACAACGCCTGTTGTTGATCTTGCTGTTGTTGTGCTAAGATTTGTGCTTGTTGTTGCGCTTGTTGTTGTTCCAACAACACTTGTTGTTGTGCTTGTTATTTTTCCAAAAATGCTTGTTGTTGGGCTACCAATTCGGTTGCTTCTTGCTGCTCTTGATATTGCTTTATTGTTTGCTGATATACTTGCAATTGCACTGCTTGTCTTTGTGCAAGAAGTTGTGCTTGATATTGGGCTTTTTGTGCCTGATATTGAGCTTGGGCTTGAACTTGCACTTTTGTGGCTTGTGCTTGTGCTGCTTGTTGTTGCAATAGAAGTCGTTCTTGAGTGGCCTTTTGTGCTTGCAATGCTTGCGCGACTTGTTGTTATTGTTGTTGCAATAAATCTTGAGCTTGTTGCGCTTGTAATGCGGCTTGTGTAGCTTGGGCAACTTGCATAGCTTGAGTAGCTTGCTGAGCAGCTAGTTGTACGACCTTTTGTTTCTGCACTTGTTGGAATCCTCTTTCAAAAGCAGCTTGCAATGTCATGTTATATTGGTTTGATGTGGTGGAAGTTGGTGGTGGTGGGGGTGGTACTGGATTCGGGATGGCGTTTGTGGTAGTGGTGAGCGGTGATGTCGTGTTGATTATTTGATTGGTGGATGGTGTGGTGGTTTGAGTGATAAGTGGTGCCGTTGATGTGATTGGTCCTTGAGAGACCATGCTTTGTGATGTTATGGGGGTGTTTGATGATGTTGCAATTGCTTGTGTGTTTGTCGTCTGTTGTTGCGATGTCGACAAAAAATTTTGGGTGTTTGGCATAATGCTTTGATTGATGCTTGGGATGTTATTTTGATCGATACTTGGTAAAGGGGGGAGCCCTAAGCCAAGGAGTGGTGTGGGTGATGATGGCAATGGTGGTAGTGGTGGAAATGTAAGGGGTGTGAGTTATTGTGAAAATGTTGTGGTGCCGAAAAAAGACCCTAAGATGTTGGATGATTATCTAAGGGATAGTTTTTTTCTAAGGATGATGATTTGAATATGTGTAGGGAGAAGGATGCATCTACCCACACCTATTCAAACAAAATGATAATTTAGCTAATCATATAAAGAAGGATGCATCTACGTATACCAAGCTAAACAAGATGAATTTGATGACTCTGACTAAGCATATGCAAAAGGATGCTCTACACGTACCTAGCCAAAGGTGATTTTGATAAAGTTTTCAAGGATTTAGAATCAAGGATTTGATGGTGTTTGATTTTGCCAAAAAGCCTAGTATTAAGGATGATTTCAAGATTTTCCAAAAGGTGATGGTGAGATGAAGTTTGATGTTTTGAAAGGTGGATGAAAAAGATTTTGATTTGCTTTGATGCTAAGGTGAACCTAAAAAAGACACTTTGTTTGCCTAAACCTAGGTATTGAAGAACATGCAAATGCTTCTTATAGACCTTTGTGACCAAAGAATGATTTAATTTTGAACACATTTTTGGATTTTGAACCAATGATCTTCGCTTTGGATTTTGGACTTTTTTGAGAAATCGTGAGTCTTCAACACACATGAGAGTTCATTTTTCTTAGCTTTGCTTAATGGCTTTATTTTACCACAAACACTTTCTTTGATTAAGTTTTCAAACTAAGATGTCCAATGTCTTAATTTCCTCAAGCCCCACAATATATGTGTTATGTGGAAATTCGATGAACTTAAGGCAAGGGGTTTCCTATTGTTTACTTAAGGAGACAAATTGAGATATAATCCAAATGTTTAGAAACCTCTAAGGATGTGAATCCCAAGGGCAATCAATAACATATAGATTGAGCCAATTATATTTGTCTCCAAAAAGGGTTTGAAATTTGGATGATGTTAAGTGTTTGTTTTTGAGATGTTTTCGATCAAGCAATGCATTTTGTAACCCAAGAATAAATACAACCCTATGGATGTGTAAGACATTATTTGTTGGATTTCCACTTGGACAAGTCCAACTACGCTTATCTTTAGAAAATGGTTAGATACTTGACCCCACTGGCTCCCCTCCACGACACTCACCTATATGGGGCAGCCAAGCATCAACACCCATGAAACTCCCATGGCATGTTTTCCATTTCTACTAAAAGATTGTAAAAGTGTGGGGCGACTTTAGAACGATCGTTCTTGCACCAACAAATAGATTAAAGGATTTTGGAAAATTCTAGCACATGGGTTTTAATAAGGACTTTCCATTTGTGGGGATTGACCCATATGGCAAGAGTCCCCTTTCAGATCCATCTTGTCAGAATCAACCGCGTGATATTGGCGTTTACTCCAATACCCACATTTATATACCGGTTGGAAATACTCTTGGCTTTAGAGTGTTACCGGTTCAGTCATTCCCTTGGGTGAGTACTTTTTCCCCAAGGCAGGCCCTCTAGGATAAACAAAAGCAAGTGAAAACAAGATCCGTAATTCAATCAATCTTTGATGGAAACAAAGAGAGAGAATATACGCGAAAATGCCCCCATTCACACTCGCACAATATGTTCAATTTTAAGCCCAAATTGAAGTGTGTAGGTGATTGCTTTGTCTCACCCCAAAGTCATGAAAAAGGCCTTTTGATTCTCAAGATCGCTATAAAGCGCGAGAGAAGTGCATACGTTCTTTTTCAATGACTTTAGTTTAAGTAAGCTTTCATAAAAAACAAAGTTGCATTCATTTTTTTTAAATCCACAAAGCAAAGTGAGTTCTTTTTAAGCACCAAAAGACAAGTGAGACATTTGTTCAATTTTTATATCCAAGAAACAAAATCTAGTATGTTGTGGTCCTAATGTCCATTTTAGCCTTTGCAAGAAGAAATTGAAAGATTCTTTTTAAACCTAAATGAAAACTAGTGTCCTAAGGAAGAAAAAGATAACAATTTCTTAACAAAGTGTTAAACAAACACTAAAGTGTTTAAAAACACTTTGATTTGATGAACATCCTCCTCATGCTTCTCCTTTCTTCGATTTCGATTTCCAACCTACAAGGAAGAAAAACTAGTCAGATTCTGGAAAATACATAGATGAAAGGGCAGAAACCAGAGAACAAATTAATCATTAATCAAATAACACGTGCTAAAATTAAATTTTCCCTTTTTACTCCCTTCCAGCGTCGCAACTCGTAACTGCATCGCAGTTTGATTTCCTAGCGGTGCTCTCACAGTGCCGCTTGCCAGTCAGCGTCGCTCTGTGTCGGAACAAAGAGCTCAATTGCATCGCACTTTTCGCCCATTGTCACAGTTTTCCTCGAGCGTTGTAGTTTGTTATTTTTTTGAAAATTTCTGAGTCAACGAGCCCAACGGTGGAGTTTATAATTCAAATTTTCTTGGCGGGATGAGTCCAACATCATACTTTGAGTCTCCTGCGGTGCTATATAGCGACGCTAAAGAGATAACGACGCTGAGCTCCCAGCGTTAGAATTTTCTGTGTGAGAAAAAAAGGGGGAAATTTTGGGAAAAAGATGAGAAAGAATGATGTCCAGCCCTCCTTCTAGCGCCAAAATGTGTGAACCCCAACCTTGGTACCTGTAAAACAAAAAAAATAAACAAGTTAGACAAGAGATTGCAAGCCAAAACAAGGATTCCCCATGAAATCCATTTACAACACCCAAATTAGGAAGAAAATAATGAATAACTCAATGAAAATGCCAAAACAAAGATTGAATCCTAATTAGAATAGAAAACACATGATTCCATGGGGGAATTGGTGCCAATTTGATGTGAAAATTGGCCCTTTCCCAATTCCTAAGATGAAAACTTGATGTGTTGATGAAGATTTGACCCACTTTGTTGATGACGATGAGTGCTCCAAGCTAAAATCTACAAAAAACCTAGCTAAGAACTCAATGAAATTTGAGAGATATTTGAGCATGGTAACTTTGCCTCAATTTTTGATGATCAAATGAGGATATGAGCTCTTTATTTATAGAATGCCAAGATGGATGAATGTCCAAAATTGAGAAATGTGGGACTAACATTCATCCAATGGCAAGATGCCATTTGTCAAGCTATGAATGGATGGAGGATGTGCAAGATTTGGGGTTTGTGCCAATAAATGCATAATTTTGAATTTCAAATTTATTTAAATGACATGTAAGAGGGAAGGGAAAATGCAATAAATGCCACTTGGCTCAAGGCAAAGGACATGTAAGATGGAATTATTGCCTTGTTGGATGTACATGTTGACTTGGAATTTTTGAATTCAAATTGAGATAATATTCCAAAAGATGCCTTGTGAGGAAAATAGAGATTTAATAAATGAATTAAATCTATTTTCATGAGCAACTTGCATTATCTAGAGGATGGGACATGAGATGGGATTAAATTAATCAAGGGTTAATTAATTTAATGAGAAGTTAGATGATGTGGCCTATCTGACTCAAATTTATGGATTTATTTAAATCAAATAAGAGAGGAATATGATAAGAGATTAATTAAATAAGGATTTTGATTTATTTAATTAAAAGGGGTGGTGTTAGATTAAATCAAATAAGGTTTTAATTTATTTAATTTAATGGATCTACTTTAGAAATTTAATCAAATAAATTAATTATTTAATTAAATAGGGATAATTAGATCAGATGGATTGATTCAATTAACAAAGAAATTGACTTAACTAGATAAAATAATTTATTCAATTAAGAGAGGAATTTTGATGAATTTAATTAGATAAGGAGATTTGATTAAATGATTAGACTGAGGGATGATCCAGGAAGAAACAATGTTAGTAAATCAGAATCAAATGCACAATGTCAATCGGTATATTTTACGTGTCTACAATAACTAATGGTATATAATGATATGCCAACATTTAAATCGAAGATTTTGTTGATTATTAGTCATTTTAACATTATATATCTATAATTTGACATATATATTAATATATGATTATATATATATTCTACATAGATCAATATCTTATTTCAATTCTTTATATTATGATTTTGCAATATATATCTATTTTTTGCAATATTTTTTTTTATATATAATCAAACATTTTCCAATCTTCTTATCACCTTTTCACCTCTTCCCTTTTTTTGAAGGGTTATGTTTGCAATCCAAAACATTATTGATGAATTACTGCGTGTGATCTAAAATTTTCCAGACAAACTATAAACAGTGAATGGAAGAAAAACTTGTCTGCCAGAAAAATAAATAAACCTTAGATTTTTATGAGACAAAATAATCACATTTTTATCTCATTTTTTGAGCAACCTTTAGATCTATAGCAGTCAGAAAAATAAATAAACCTTAAATTTTTATGAGACAAAATAATCACATTTTTATTTCATTTTTTGAGCAACCTTTAGATCTACAGCCAGAAAAATAAATAAACCTTAAATTTTTATGAGACAAAATAATCACATTTTTATTTCATTTTTTGAGCAACCTTTAGATCTACAATGACTTGCTTTTGAACCTTTTAGCTAAAATAGTGTATTTTCTATGCTGTGAGCGCCACAGGGACAATTTTTCTAACTAGATCCTATATTGTATTCTCCTAATATGGGAAATAAGTTTTTGTTTTTGGCTTGAGAGCTACAGAAACATGGCCGACTGCCCGCACATGCATTTTGTTATAATCAGTAGCTCGAAGGTGTCTCCAGCTTGGAACCGTGTCACCCAGGCTGGAGCGTGGGTGGAGATAATTATCTCCAGATTTTTCTATTTTTTATCCTTCTTATCCAAAAACGCACATTGCAAGTTTGGAGAATTTTCTTTAGCAACATCTTTGTTTTTTCCTAAAGTTAAAACATTGTCTTATCTCATTGTTGGTGAATAAGAGGTTATAAAAAGGAAATTGAGGTGTGTGTTTGTGCGATACAGATTGAAGGTTTTTGCAGGAAATGACATAGGATGAAAGAGAGGTTGCAGTGAACAGAAGAAGGAGTTGAATATTATCCAAGATTGCAGTATTGCTGTGGATGCCAAGTTTTGGCAGCTATTGTAAATTTCTTCTTTTTTGTAGTAATAAAATCTCTCTCGTTGAATGTTGGTTTTTCCCTAGAGTTAGGGGTTTTCCAGGGTAAATCATTGTGTCAAAGTGTGATTGGTTTTCTCTAAATTTCTGTTGCGTTCAGTATTTTAGTGAATGGTGTTGTGTATGCTTTAGTTCTTTGTTTTAGTCATTTGATTTTTGTTATTCGAATTTCTGAGATTAAACAATAGTGAATTTATTGTTGGGTTTCACAACACCAATAAGGGAGATGTATTTTTCACATGGTATCGAAGCAAATACTCTGAAAGAGAAAACTAGGGTTTAATCACACAAGTGCAAGTTTCAATTTTCTTTTTGTGTTTAGGGAGGTTTAAGTTCAAGGGTTTCAGCAATGGTAGCTACCGGATTAAGACATTCAGATAGACTTGAGCGGGTTCAAACTTTGGCATGTGGAAAGCAAGAATTCTTCTGTTACTGGAGGAGAATGGTCTGAAGGAATATGCAACCACTACCGTTTATGTTCCAACAGATGCTACGCTACTGACGACCTACCGGAAAGAAGATGCCAAAGCTAGATGCATCGTTATGGAAGGGGTCAAGGATCACCTTGTTCCTCATATTGCAGATTTAGACACCTGTAAAAAGATGTATGATGGCATACTTAATCTATACCAGAGTTCAAATTTGAACATGCAACTGATTCTCAGGGATACGCTGAGAAACACCAGAATGAAGAAAGGGGAGAGCGTTGTGGACTACCTTACCAGGATTAGAACAATAAAAGATGAGCTGGTAACTGTTGGGGTAGCAATACCAGATGATGAGGTTGTCAGGATTGCATTGGCAGGATTCACAAAAGATTGGGACATCTTTGTCAAAGTTGTATCCGGACGACAAGATATTCCTGATTGGGATCATTTGTGGACTGATTTCACTCAGGAAGAGTTACGAATGAGTTATGTTAATGGAGGAAGCAACAGTGGTTGTAAGGGTGAGGTGGAAGAGAATGATGCTCTTGCCAAAAGGAAAAGCTAAGAAAGGCTCAAGCAGTGAGTCTACCTCAAAAGGAGACAAGAAGAAAAAGAAAGACCTGAGTAAAATCAAATGTTATGGTTGTCATAAGCTAGGACATTATGTCAGTCAATGTCCGAATCGGAAGAAAGGAGACAAGAAGAAGAAGCAGACAACAACTTCAGTGGATGTTGATGAGCTATCCACTAGACTAGATAATGAGTTTGCTCTTCTAAACTGCTTATCTAGCTCGAGCACTACAGGGGTCTGGTATATTGACAGTGGTGCATCATGCCATATGACAGGAGTTAGAGAAAACTTCTCCAACTACAAAGAAGAAGAAATAGGCTTCCAGATAAAAATGGGAAACAAGTCCACATGCTCTCCAGTTGGGAGAGGGACTGTTTCATTTCAAAGGGAGTCAAGCAGTGATATTAAGATCACAGATGTATTGCATGTGCGAGGGATGTGCATGAATCTGATTTCAGTATTTTCCCTTGAAGACAAAGGGTACAACGTACTCTTTCAAGGACAAAAGGTGTATTTAAAACACAAGGACTGGAAGAAGGCAAAGCAGATTGGAGTAAGAAGTGACAATTTATACATATTACAGTTTGAAACTCCAAAGGCATTAGTGAGCAGTAATAACATCAGGGAAATAGGAGAGCTATGACATAGACGGATGGGACATATACACCATGGGGCATTGAAATTGCTCAGAGAAACCGTGATAGGAATTCCAAAGTTGAGTGCAGAGCATGGTGACACATGTAAAGGGTGTGCACTTGAGAAATTTTCAAAGGTAGCCTTCCCTAGAAGTGATAGTAGGAGTACAGGTGTTCTTGACTTGATACATTCTGATATTTGTGGTCCCATGTCTACTCAGTCTTTGAGGAGTTATGAGTATTACGTAACCTTCATTGATGATTTCTCCAGGAAGACCTGGATATATTTCTTGAAGGCCAAAGATGAGGTCTTCAGTCGCTTCCAAGAATTCAAAGCTCTTGTGGAGAATATGACAGGCAGGAAGATCAAGGTTCTTCAGATAGACAATGGAGGTGAGTATAAAAGAAAAGCCTTCTAGGAGTTCTATACCAAAGAAGGAATCAAGAGAGAGTGGATTGTTCCCTACTACCCACAACAAAATGGGGTTGCTGAGCGTAAGAACAGGGCAATTGTTGAAGCAGCCAGGGCCATGCTGTTTGACTAGGATCTGCCTAAGTATCTTTGGGCAGAGGCTTGCAACACAACAGTCTATATTCAGAATAGAGTAACTCATAAGATTTTGGGAAAAATGACACTAGAAGAAGCCTTTACAGTGAAGAAGCCTGAGGTCGGGCATTTTAGGATCTTTGGCAGTATAGCATACTATCACGTACCATCAAAGAAAAGAACCAAGTTAGATTCCACTGCAAAGAAAGGTTTCTATGTTGGATACAACAAAACCTCCAAGGCATACAAGATCTTTATTCTAGGGACGAGGAGGATCATAGTGAGACGTGATGTGAAGTTTCTGGAGGAGAAAGCCTTCAGAAAATCTTAGGATTTTCCAGCAGTTGAGCAGAGTCAGCAAATTGAAGCTCCAAAAGTGGATCAGGAGTCTCAGGTACAGGGCACTGTAACAAGAACAAATGCAGATACAAGTGCCTTGGGTGAGTTGAGTCTACAGGATCAGGAGCAGCAAAATAAGGAACAACAAGCTCCATCTATTGGTGTATCTCCTACTGGTGGCAGAAGGACTAGTCGAGTGGAAACTCAAATTGCGTGAGATGCTTAGGAGTTTATGGGAGCTCCTAGAATGAGTGACAGGGAGAGGAGACCACTAGCTAAATATTCATATTATGTGGCATTAATAAGCGAGCTCATTGACAGCGAGCCTTCCAGTTATCAGGATGCTGCACAACATCAAGTTTGGTAGGATGCTATGGTGGAGGAATACAACTCCATCATGAAGAATGATGTCTGGGAGGTAGTGCCAAGGCCTATAGATAAGGCAGTGGTTGGTTCTCGCTGGATCTATAAGATCAAGCATGCTATAGATGGTAGCATAGAGAAATACAAAGCCAGGTTCGTGGCCAAGGGGTTCTCTCAAAAGGAGGGAATCGACTATGACGAGACATTCGCTCCAGTGGCCAGATATACCTCCATATGAGTTGTGATCTCATTAGCAGCACAAATGGGATGGCAGATCCATCAGATGGATGTCAAGATGAATTTCCTAAATGAAATCATAGAGGAAGAGGTGTACATCAAACAACCAGAAGGTTTTGTGGTGCATGGGAGTGACTCTCATGTTTATAGGTTAAAGAAAGCACTATACAGACTTAAGCAAGCACCCAGAGCGTGGTATGAGCGCATAGATAGCTACTTGCAAAGCATGGGATTCGTGAAGAGTGAGGCAGACTCTAACCTTTACTATCTAATGATGGGGGGTGAACCACTCATCCTAGTTTTGTATGTTGATGATTTATTTATGACTGGTTCACCGAGGCTCATAGAGGATTGCAAGAGGGACCTAGCAATAGAGTTCAAGATGAAGGATTTGGGGTTGCACTATTTTTTGGGACTAGAGGTGTGGCAGACAAAGGGAGAGATTTTCCTTGGTGAAGGGAAATATGCTATGGAAATCTTGAAGCGATTCATAATGATGGATTGTAGACCCATGTCTACACCAATGGTTACAAATTGGCGGAAGATCAATGCATCAAAGCAGGAGGTAGTAGACCCCACCTTGTATAGACAACTTATTGGGTCATTGATGTATCTGGTCAATACAAGACCAAACATTTGCTTTGCAGTCAACTCTCTTAGTCAGTTCATGGTAGAACCAAAGAGAGTACATTGGACAACAACAAAGCATGTGCTAAGGTATCTACATGGTACAGTTGAGTATGGGTTGAGAGATACTCGGGGTGATGGTGTCAGGTTGATTGGCTACACTGATGTAGACTGGGCAGGCAATGCGGTAGATAGGAAAAGCACTTCAGGTTGCTGTTTTAGCATGGGATCAGGGGTTGTCTCTTGGTACAACAAGAAACAAAAGTCTATTGCATTAAGCTCTACGGAAGTAGAGTACATGGCAGTGAGCACGAAAACATGTGAGGCCATATGGCTTCGAAAGTTGTTAGTGGCGTTGTTTGGTTAGGAGCTAGAATCGACCATCATTCACTGTGATAATCAGAGTTGTATAAAACTCTCTGAGAATCCTGTATTTCATGATAGGTCAAAGCATATTGACATCAGATATCACTTTATCAGGGATTGTGTACAATGTGGATTAGTTCGACTATAGTATATATCTACAGATGAGCAGGTTGCAGACATCTTAACAAAGGCCTTGATGAAAAGCAAGTTTGTCTTCTTCAGGGACAAGTTAGGTGTAGTAGAGAACACCTTCCTCGCTAAGAGGGAGTATTAAAATCAGTAGCTCGAAGGTGTCTCCAACCTGGAACCGTGTCACCCAGGCTGGAGTGGTGGTGGAGATAATTATCTCCAGATTTTTCTATTTTTTATCCTTCTTATCCAGAAACAGACATGCCAAGTTTGGAGAATTTTCTTTAGCAACATCTTTGTTTTTTCCTAAAGTTAAAACATTGTCTTATCTCATTGTTGGTGAATAAGAGGTTATAAAAAGGAAATTGAGGTGTGTGTTTGTGCGATATAGATTGAAGGTTTTTGCAGGAAATGACATAGGATGAAAGAGAGGTTGCAGTGAACAAAAGGAGTTGAATATTATCCAAGATTGTGGATGCCAAGTTTTGGCAGCTGTTGTAAATTTCTTCTTTTTTGTAGTAATAAAATCTCTCTCGTTGAATGCTGGTTTTTCCTCAGAGTTAGGGGTTTTCCAGGGTAAATCATTGTGTCAAAGTGTGATTGGTTTTCTCTAAATTTCTGCTACATTCAGTATTTTAGTGAATGCTGTTGTGCATGCTTTTGTTCTTTGTTTCAGTCATTGAATTTCTGTTATTCGAATTTCTGAGATTAAACAATAGTGAATTCATTGTTGGGTTTCATAACACCAATAAGGGAGATGTATTTTTCACACATTTTATCATTACGGATACTGCCATGAATGTTTTCAAAACCCTATTCATTCTTTGCATTATCTTTTATTTAAATGACTTGCATTTTCCTTAATGTTTGCGTAATTAAAATATTCAAGGTGATCACTTTGAGCTAGAAAATGATAGTCTTCTATCACTTCTGCCCAAACTGTTTTTCAGTCGTACGACACTCTAAAATGTGAGCTGTATTTGAAGAGGGTGTACCATTTTCTCTTGGGGTAAAATTAGTGTGTCCTTGATTCCCTACCCAAGAGTGTCAAGGGTCCTCCCTTTTAACCCTTGCTTTGGAGGTTAATTCGTAATTGTATTGAAGAGATACTACCTGAAGCAATCTTTAATATCACTACGCTAATGTTTGGACCTAAGCAAGAGAAAATTTTAGTGCACCAATCTATGGTCTATTGTTCAGTTTACAAAGTTGAAGGACCTGATGCTCACTACAAAAAAAGGAAACATTAAGCATTCTAGAGAACATTGACAATTGACAGAGTTGACATCTATGTGGTAGGGTACAACCATTTTAAGTGGCAGAATACCCTAGATAATAACAAATTTTACAAAGCTTGACGATTTTTATCTTGACACTAATCCTCAGGATACAGGAAACCTCAAGTCTTTTCAAATTACATTTTTGGATAGAACTTTTGGATTTTAACTAGTTAAGCTCAATTAGGAATCTTACCCAACTGGTCTTCTTTGGCAACAAACTTTCTAGGAAAGTTTTGAAATTTTAACTAAGTTGGTCTCAATTGAGAGGCTAGATATATCTGATAAGAACAATATTAGTAGTAAAATATCACCAATGATAAGAACAATATTAGTAGAAAAATATCACCAAGCATGTGGAGCCTCAGTAGCTCATGGTTGCTAAGTTGCTCCTAAATCAATTACAAGGAAATATACCCACATCCCTTGTGCACATTTCTACCTTGGATCGGTTAGCAGTTGTCTGAAAATGACCTGAGTGGGTTGGTTCAACAACAACTAACTAATTTTCGTATTGGCCCACTTTATGTTTCCTCTAATAGGTATTGTAGGGCAATACCTAGAGGAGCACAATTTGACACCTTCGACCAGACCTCATTTCAGAAAAACACTGTGCTTATCTGGCTACCCTTTATAAAGTTGCATACAAAGTGAGACAATTTGGTTCCTCTTCCTTCATTAGTGGTTGACAAGGTGCAAAAACCATGGTGCAAGTCTGTAGATGAACATGTCTCACTGATTGCATTGGGCTTGGGAGTAAGTACTGGATTTGTAGTAGTTATGTATCTTATTGTTCAGTAGGACATATTTGGGGGTCTTATGTGTCCCAGACAAACAGTACATATGTACAGAGTCCATTGAAATCCGGGATGGGAGTTGCAGAATGTTACAGAGAGAACCAACTGCGTCCACGTTATTCTCCTTAAATAACTCTATATATCTGTATATATATTTTCTTTTAAATGTTGTATTTTATGGTTCAATTTCTAGAAGGGTTGTTGGGCTTTGTTCAATCCCAAATAATTTAAAAAAAAAAAAAATTCCTCAAAGGCCAAAAGGTTACATAACATTTTATATACTTTAATTAATATATTCAGAGCTATGTTACATCATAATGGCAATGCAAGGAACGAAATATTTAGAGGTTGTGCATACGGATTTTATAGATATATATATTTTATTAATATATTATATTTTTCTACATATTTTTTTACAATCTATAATTTCAAAACTGGGAGCATGCATAATATTTCCAATTGTCTGTAAATACAATTAGATAATTTTATATTTTTGGTAAAGGGGAAAAAAAAATCGGAATAAATAAACCTGTAGATCAAGCAAAAATTATGCAAAATCATGCCTGCGAGAGTTCTGGAATGAATTTTTAAACTAAACAAAACTTCACTCAAACTCCTCAAAGTAGCGGAAAAGCCCTAAATAATTGCAGACATTTTCGCAACCTTGAAAAGGCTTAGAAAAATGCACAGATTTTGTTCATAAATGCAAAATTCTTCTTAACATTTGAAATGGATTAGAAACGGCCATTTGCAACGGGAAACCCGTTTCGGCCGTCAGAACGCGAAACGGAGGCTCCCCGTCGCGTTTCTGGTAACATAGATTCAGAGTGCGTTTATTGTGCATGTCTTTTGCAGATTTAGTGTCATTAGGACTGCACAGGGTTATAGGTAGTAGTAGCTTCTCCTGTGAGCTGCAGATGTAGATGATTGAGTTACAGAGCTGGGATCTTCAAGAGTCTTGGATCTTAATAGATGCACAAAATTTGAATTATACTTGAAAATTCATCTATAATTATTTTCTTTGACACCAAGTATTTTTCCCACCTGTTTGTTGAATATAATCTTTCCTTCCAATTTCCCTTACCATAGAATAGCATAATTATTTATTACTCTTTCAATAATGGAATGAAGTTCACAAGCACCATGCACTCATTGTGTCTATGTAAGCAATTAGGCAGATCCATTGAATATAAAACTATTCCACGACTGAATAATATGTCCTTTTTATGCTCTGCTCAGCTATAATGTTGATATTTATTTTAAGATCAAATTTGTTAAAAAAAGTTTATTCTTCTCATTTCTCTTTATATTATACCTCTACATCTATCAGCATACCCATTACATCTTTAGATATGATTGCTCAGCTTGTAATACTGAAGGACCTTTTTGTTTGGTGACTATATTAACTTTCTAATAGTGGCAATAAGCTGTGAAAAGCCTTCACTAGTATTTGCTCTTCCCCTTTGACAAGCAAACCTTTCTCCACTTTGTGCTCACCTCGTCCACTTAGTGAGAACTCCTCTGGAGTGAGGCGTTGGACGATGGAACGTTGTGTGAAGACACTTATCCATAGCCATTTACCCTCATCCATCTCCATTGAAGATATAATCTGATTGTACTGCATTAATGACAATTCCATTGGTGGAGTTACCCAATTTATAAAAAAACAGAGCAGAAAGAAGGAACTCTTCTGCCGCAGTTTTGGTTTGGAGTGAATTTTCTGGTTAGAGGAGTCAACCACAGAGACATTCAGAGAGAGCGACCAGTTAACAAGTGAGGCCGCATTAGAGACTGCCTGTGTGCATATGATTAATGTGTCTGGCAGCTTCAGGAAAATTCACTCTCAGCAATTCACCTCTAACAATTCACATCACCATGACAAATTCATCTCTAGGAAAATTCACCACCAGCAATTTTCTAATTGTGTATGTGATGAATAGCTTGATGGTGAATTTTTCATGGTGATGAATTGCTAATGGTAAATTTTTAATAGAATGAATTGTTAGAGGTGAATTGCTTGTGGTGAATTTTCCTAGAGCCATGTCTGGCCATTTCTGTAAATTCCTGTAACAATATTTAGTCAATACATATGATAAGATGAAAATAGTTGAAACTTTTTAATTTCTATAAACTATTATTACCTGTATCGTTCGAATGCAATGTTCAATAGCTGATCCTTTGTTTGCTCTGAGTTGTAGAGTTTTCAACTTCTCCATGTGCTCCAAACTTTTGATATGGGGTATTTCCCGGTAGGTGCGTATAGTTAAGCTTTCCAATCTTGTGCAATATTCTATACCTTCAATTTTCTCAACTTGGTCACACCATCTTAGTACAATTTCTCTGAGAGAAGTTAATTCTGCAAAACTCAAAATGTACTTCAGCATTTCACAATGCACCAACTCGACTGTCGTCGGCAGTGCCTTGACCTCCGTTAAATGGTGATTATCTTCAAGTGAGAGAGTCTGTCGGGGACAAGAGTCTTCAGAAATTTAAATCCTGCACACTTCTTGAGTCATATAGATATTTCATTTTTCAAGCAACCTTTAGATCTACAGCGACTTGCTTTTGAACCTTTTAGTTGAAATAGTGTATTTTCTATGCTCTGAGTGCTACAGAGACAGTTTTCCTAACTAGATGCTATAGTGTATTCTCCTAATATGGGAAATAGTTTCTGTTTTTGCCTGAGAGCTACAGAAACATGGCCAACTGCCCGCACGTGCATTTTATCATTAAGGATAGTGCCATGAATGTTTTCGAAACCCTATTCATCCTTCGCAATGTTGCCTATATTTTATTTCTATGACCTGCATTTTCCTTAATGTTTGCGTAATTAAAATATTTAAGGTGATTACTTTGAGCTAGAAAGTTAGAGTTTTGTATTTCTCCTGGAGTAATTTTCCCTTTTTGCCCAAACGGTTGTTCAGTCGCAGGGCACTCTAAAATGGGAGCTGTATCTGAGATTCTGAAGAGGGTGTACCATTTTCTTCAAGCATAGGACAATTAGCAACCATTTTCTCTTGGGACAAAATTAGTCCGTCCCTGATTCCCTACCCAAGAGTGTCAGGGGTCTTCCCCTTTCAACCCTTGCTTTAGAGGGTAATCCGTAATTGTATTGAAGAAATACTACCTGAAGCAGTCTTCAATATCACTGCACTGATGTTTGGACCTGAGCAAGAGAAAATTTTAGTGAACCAATCTATGGTCTATTGTTCAGTTTACAAATTTCAACAACCTGGTGTTCACTACAGAAAAAGGACACATTAAGCATTCTAGAGGGGCTCTAGGAAAATTCACTGTCAACAATTCATTGTCATGATAAATTCATCTCGTGGAAAATTCACTGCCAACAATTCACCATCAATTCATGGCGGTAAATTTTCCACAAGATGAATTTGTCATGGCGATGAATTGTTAACGGTGAATTTGCCTGAAGCCTTCTAGAGAACACTGACAAGTTGACATCTATGTGGTAGGGTAAGAACATTTTAAGTGGTAGCATACCCTAGATAATAACAAATTTGACAAAGCTTGACGGTTTTTATCTTTACACAAACAATTTGTCTTGACGCTAATCCTCAGGATATAGGAAACCTCGGGTCTTTTCAAATTACGCTTTTGGATAGAATTTTTGGATTTTAACGAGTTAACTAAGAAGTCTAGCCGCTGACATGAGCTTAATCAAGAATCTTACCCAACTGGTCTTCTTTGGCAACAAACTTTCCTGGAAAGTTCTGAAATTTTAACTAACTTGGTCTCAATTGAGAGGCTAGAAATACCTGATAACAACAATCTTAGTACTAAAATACCACCAAGCATGTGGAGCCTCAGTAGCTCATGGTTTGCTAATACAAGGAAATATACCCACATCTCTTGTGCAAATTTCAACATTGGATCAGTTAGCAGTTGTCTGAAAATGAACTGAGTGTATTGATTCAACAACAACTAACTAATTTTCGTATTGGCCCACATAGCGTTTCCTCTAACAGGTTTTTTGGGGCAATACAGAGGAGCACAGTTTGACACCTTCGACCAGAGCTCATTCCAGAAAAAAACTGTGCTTATCTGGCTACCCTTTACAAAGTTGCAGACAAAACGAGACAATTTAGTTCCTCTTCCTTCATCAGTGGTTGACAAGGTGAAAAAACCATGGTGCAAGTCTGCAGATGAACACGTCTCACTGATTGCATTGGGCTTGGGAGTAAGTACTGGATTTGTAGTAGTTATGTATCTTCTTGTTCAGTAGGACATATTTGGGGGTCTTATGTGTCCCAGACAAACAGTACATATGTACGGATTCCATTGAAATCCGGGATGGGAGTTGGAGAATGTTACAGAGAGAACCAACTGCGTCCATGCTATTCTCCTTAAATAACTCTGTATATCTGTATATATATTTTCTTTTAAATGTTGTATTTTATGGTTTAATTTCTAGAAGTATTGTTGGGTTTAATCCCAAATAATTTTAAAGAAATATCCTTTCCAGGACAAAAGGTTACATACCATTTTATATACTTTAATAAAGTATTTAGAGTGGGTTTATTGTGCATGTCTTTTGCAGATTTAGTTTCATTAGGACTGCACAGGGTTACAGGTAGTAGTAGCTTCTGCTGTAAGCTGCAAGTGTAGATGATTAGGTTACAGAGCTGGAATCTTTGAGAGTTGTGGATCTTAATAATGGATGCACAAAATTTGAATTATACTTGTAAGAAGAAATTTTCTCATTTATTATCTTTGACACTGTCATTAAGTATTTTAAGGATAATAGCTTTCCACAACCCATAGTGAATATTTTTCCCAGCTATCTGTTGAATATAATCTTTCATTCCAATTGCCCTTATCATAGAATAGCATAATTATTTATTACTCTTTGAATAATGGAATGAAGTTCACAAGCACCATGCACTCATTGTGTCGATGTAAGCAATTAGGTAGATCCATTGAATATAGAAGTATAAAGCTATTCCACAGCTGAATAATAGGTCCATTTTATGCTCTGCTCACTGCTCAGCTAGAATGTCGATATTTATTTTAAGATCTACTCATTTCTCTTTATATTATACCTTTACATCTATCAGCATGCCCATTACATCTTTAGATATGACTGCTAATCTGTAATACTGAAGGACCTTTTTCTTTGGTGACCATTTTAACTTTCTAATAGTGGCAATAAGCTGTGAAAAGCCTTCACTAGTGTTTGCTCTTCCCCTCTGACAAGCAAACCTTTCTCCACTTCGTGCTCACCCCGTCCACTTAGGGAGAACTCCTCTGGAGTGAGGCGTTGGACAATGGAACGTTGTGTGAAGACACTTATCCATAGCCATTTACCCTCATCCATCTCCATTGAAGATATAGCCTGATTGTCCTGCATAAATGACAATTCCATTCGTGGAGAAACCCAATTTATAACAAAACAGAGCAGAATGGCATCGCCATTGGAGGAACGCTTCTGCCGCAGTTTTGGCTTGGAATGAATTTTCTGGTTAGAGAAGGAGTCAACCACAGAGACATTCGGAGTGAGTGAGCCGTTAACAAGCGAGGCCGCATCAGGGACTGCCCGCGTACATATTATTAATGTGTCTGGCCATTTCTGTAAATTCTTTGAACAATATTTAGTCAATGCATATAATAAGATGAAATTAGTTGGAACTTTTTTATTTGTAGAAACTATTATTACCTGTATCGTTTGAATGCAATGTTCAATAGCTGATCCTTTGTTTGCTCTGAATTGCAGCGTCTTCAACTTCTCCATGTGCTCCAAACTTTTGATATGGGTTATTTCCCGGCAGGTGCGTATAGTTAAGCTTTCCAATCTTGTGCAATATTCTATACCTTCAATTTTCTCAACTTGGTCACACCATCTTAGTACAAATTCTCTAAGAGAAGTTAAATCTGCAAAATTCGGAATGTACTTTAACATTTCACAGTTTTTGAAATACATCAACTCGACTGTCGTCGGCAGAGCCTTGACCTCCGTTAACTGATGATTATCCTCAAGTGAGAGAATCTCAAGTCGGGGACAACAGTCTTCAGAAATTGAAATCCTGCACACTTCTGTTCCATATAGAAATAACCGCTTCAGGTTGCTCAGTGCAAAAGTCATCAACCCCGCCCCAAAATCCAATTCGCTGAGTGGGCAATGGCTTATACACAGAAAGTGAAGATTATTCAGTTGCCTAACCGATTTGGGTAGAGACTTCACTCCTGAATACTTTACTACTAATTCCTCCAAGGGATTAAGACGGCCCACAGAGTCCGGTAAATCTTCCAGCTCGGAACACCCATTAATATTAAGCATAGTCAAGGAGGACAAATCACCAAGCGAGGACGGCAAGCTTGTCAACAATTCACTCCCTATTTCCATCCTTTGCAGCCTGCGGAGCTGACCGATGTTAACTGGTAGCTCCCTTATCCTGGTATCATCTAGATAAAGCTCTCTCAAGCATACCTGATTTGTGATGTGATGAGGCAACTCTTCCAATTGCTCGCACTCAGAGAAGCTCAAAAACTCGAGCTTTGTCATGTTTGCCAGAATGTTTAAATCCTCTGGAGCAAATGTGAGTTGGTCACACCCCTTTAAATTGAGATATTGCAGGAGTATCAGGTACCTAAAAGAAAGTGGCAAACTCCTCAGCTTTCTGCAAAAGAACGAACTTAGATGGCGCAGATTCTTCAAATCACCAAAATTGCTGGGTAGTGATGATAGCTTTTTGCAGTCATGTAACACCAGGTGCTCCAGCGATTGCAAAAGGCAAAATTCTTCTGGCAGACTCGGAACATTGTCACCATTTACAATTACTAATTTTTTCAAGTGAATTAGACATCCTACTGAATTCGGAAAACCTCGGAATTTTGTGCATCGAGAAATAACCAACTCTCTTAACTGTACAGGAGCCTGCAACACATTTCCGAGTAGACAAACGTAAAACATATAGTGATTATACCACAAAAAGTTTGAAATATCAATTTAAAACAGCCGAAACAGAAAACCTATACACACATCATCAACAGCCTCCCACAGCTCTTCTAAGTGATGTTTATTATGTTCTTCATAGAGTTCTAAAACCCTCAAGTTTTTCAATGAAAGTCGTGATGGAAGATTTCTCTGCCCAATTTGGAACCAGCGAAGCCAGACTAGCTCTCTTGAAACTTCACCCATTATTTGATTAAAATAATCTCCTCTAATTACAAATTTTTTTAGTCCAATTAAGGAGGGTGCAAGTGACCAAATTCCTCCACTTGTGTTAACCATGAGTTCACCGTACGAGCAACCGCGAAATTCATCCATCTCACTACTTGATTTGATAGCTCGAACGGGATCTGCTTCCTGATTAGGATAAACATAAAATATTCAGGGAAAAGATATAAAGCCAAAAATTTATACAGCCAATTAATATTAGCAGCAGGAAATAGAGAAAAGGGCGCAAACAAACAAACCCAATATTTATTCCACTCTATTTGAACTGAGGTGGCGATTATTCCCCGAATGCCAATTTTTTTCTGAACAAGAAAAGAAAAACATTAAATGAAAAACTATATAAAAAAAATAGAAGAGCTTAAAACAGCTCAAGACAAAGATTAAAATAAATACGTTGGCTGCTCAAAGACCACTAAGAAGCAAGTTGTACATGCGATTTGATTGCAAAATGGTTCTTAGCGAGACTGTCATTTTCGACAGCTGTTAGGCTGTAAAAACAATAATATTCATGAGCCCCTGGCGTAGACTGGGCAGCTGAGCGGTTGAAAAACACGCACAGAGCTTTGCAGATTTGAAACCTGATTTAAAAGCCGTGTCAAATGTAGAACAGCTCAGGTCACAACCATGAAGTTATGATGGCTTGCCCAGTTAGTGCTGGGCTGCTGATTGAAGTTATGATGGCTTGCCCAGTTAGTTGCTGGGCTGCTGATTGTCCATATGAGTATAGAAAAAGGTTCACTTTTGCTTTGATTAGTAGACAGTTGTGGGTTTCATCACCTGCTATATAATTTTGTGTTGGACAGAGAATGTAAGAGAAGGTGAGTGCTTGATGTCTTCTGTACGGTAAATTATATCTCAGTGTGTGCAAATCCTGTGTATGTGCAGTAAGCTAATTACATTGATGCTGTAGAATAGATATTTTGATTTGGTTTTGTGTTCTGCAGGTCCAGGGAGAGCAGAAGTCCCCTGTTCTGAACAGAGCTTCACTTCAACAATGAAAGAAAGAGACAATGAGGGTTTTTGCTGAAGGTTTTGCAAATGGGGTTGGAAGTTAAGTGGGTTTAATCTTAGAAAAACTCTCTGGTTAAATGTGCTTGAGCTGGAGTAGTACTGGGATGGGTGACCTCCTGGGAAGGCCCAGTGTTTCACCTCTGTGAGCATTACCTAGATGCAATGAGTGCTAAGTGGACCATTCACTATAACGAGAGATGGGTTCTTGTGAACCACTACTCATGAAACATGGGTCAATGAGTTTGACTTGTAAAACGACACAGTGGAATCCTGATAGGAATATCACAAAAAAATACCTCCTTCTTATCAATAAAAGAAAGAATTAACCCCATCTCTGTTTTGTGAGGCAATAAAAGAAGAATATTAATCTTACCTCTTCTTGCTTCTGAACATTAATAATTTGCTGGCGAAACCAAAGCCTGTAGGGTGACTGCTCATTTGCGATTTCCCTTCCCAGATCTCTTAAATGATCATGCATTTTAATACAGTTCATCTCATCTACTTCAATAAGACATTTATTCAGGAGTCTTTCCCAACTGTACAAACCACTCCATCCTGATCCGTTCCACACTTCAATTGCCAAATTGCTCTCTTCGCCAAGAAAAAAACAAGCAGTATCTAGGAACATCTCTTTCTCTTCATTATCAAGGGCATCATAACTTAGTTTGAGCCTTTGTTTGATATCATGAACCAATACTCTAGAGATTTTATGCAAAAGAGACTCCCAATAATCTTTGCGGGACTCCCCATAGAGCTGTCCTCCAAACACCTTGAGAGACAAGGGTAGCCCATTACAAACCTTTACAAACTTTTCAACAAGCTCTTCGAATCCATTATTGGGAAAAGATTGTAAGAAAGCATGCCAACAAAAGAGCTGCTTTGCATGAACTGGATCCAATGCTTTCATTTTATATACAGAGGAGATGCCCCAACATCTCAAAACTTCATTTTCTCGCGTCGTTACAATGATGAGACTACCCCCTCCAAGACCATCCTTTGCGGGCAACAAAGCATCCAGTTGGTCCACATGATCTACATCATCCAGAACAATAAGAACCCTAACGGATCTCAAATACCTTCCAAGAATTCCCTTACCTTCCTCTATATTGTCAAATCCTAGACCTTCGACACCAAGGTCTTTGAGGAGTTTTATCTGCTTGCTAACCAACAGACCTTTGGTTGCTGCATCTCGAACATCAAAAACAAAACTGGACCTCTCCATTAACGAGAATCTTTTGTTGTATATCTCTTTTGCAAGTGTGGTTTTACCGGAGCCACCCATGCCCCAAATTCCAACAATTTCTACAACCTGACCGTCGCCTTGGACAGATTCAAATCTATTAATTTCAAAATCTTCTACTGTTTCTTTGAGACCAACTGGATGTTTTGCAACCATTAATGGGACATTGTTTATAACTTTAGATACACATTTCACAATATTCTTCAGCAGCCTCTTCTCATCACTGCACAAGTAAAACATTGAAAAACAAAATAGAACAGATGATTATGGCAAAGTTAAATACATAGATTTGAAAAAGAATGCAGGTTTGTTAAGATGAGGAGGCCGAAGGTATAGTACTTACTCATTATTTTTGACGATTTCACCAGTGTAAAATGAGACATCGTAGAGTGCCTTTTTCCACTTCTGAAGCTGTTCTAAGCTGTATCTACGCTTCTATTTGTGCTGAATAAAGGCATCAACAAACATTCCTTTCCCTTGATCTATATATCTGAGATCCATTGGCTCTACATAGTAGAAAACAGGAATAATTTTGGCGCCAGTTTTAAGCATAGATGACAGCTCTGCCAAACACCAGGACGATTTTGCATAGTTTTTAGAAAAAATTGCTATATGAAGTGACGCACTGCGCATTGCTGCTTCCAAGGTTGTGGGAAAGAAATTGCCATAGTCCAGTTCCTCAGAATCCAAAAAAACTGGTACTTTCATGTCACTGAGGATATTATAGAGAGTGCTAGCTAACGTGTGTTTGACATCTAGTCCACGATGATTAATGAATACATCGTAGCATGGCTTTTGCATGATTGTTGAGGATGTAGCAGAAGTAGATGCAGATGGTGCGATTCCCTCAAAAGCACCCGTAACATCACTCTCTGGCATACGGCCTGTGGTAGATGAAGATGCCATGGAATTGGGCTGAGGTGAACGCCATGAAAGAAAGAATGAAACGCAATCAAAACAGGATGAAAACAAACGTGGGGCTGATGATATAGCAGAAGTAGATGAAGATGGTACAATTTCTTGAGAAGTGTTTGTAGGCTCCCTCTCTGGTCGATCACCAGTGGTAGATGTAGATGCCATTGAAGTAGACTGTACTGAACACCCAGGAAGAATGAAACAAACTAATGAAAGCAGGATGAAGGATGGCTTCCTAAGTATTTTGTAAAAAGGAGTTGGAAGTGTTAAAGAAGATAACTGATCCCTCCGTACATGAAGCATGTGGAAGACAGGAGAGCCGTCCTAGAGGAGTGGATTGATTGGACTAGTAAATAGTGGATTGATTACCTATCTATATTCATAGGTGTTATGATGTGCTTAGGTCTCAATTTATTAAAAGAATTATTAATTGAAAGAAAAATCTAATAAAAAGTTAAACAAACATTAATATGTATATGTGTAATTTTATTCAAGGGGAATAACATTAAAAAAAATATGTTGTTCAATTTATGACAGTATTTTATAATAAAAATATATATTTTAATTGGTTATAGGTTCACATATTTATAATATTCATTATTTTTGAAAGGAGACAAAAATCATATTGTTCAAATCACACCCACATAATCACTCTATAGTCTTTGAGGTACCATACATAGATGTACTCCTCCATCTAAGCCTTCATGTGCACATCTATCCATACCTTCTATCATTTCCACTTGATAGATTTCAAATGTGCACATCTAATCATATCGTCTATCACTTCTAGCTAACATATTCTAATTAATAAAGGTTTCTCCACAACCATTTAATTGTGTAAGGCTCCTCTATTAGATTTGAAATCTAAACAACTTAACAATTCACAACAAATCAACCATGACTTTTTACATAATATTTTCAAATCAAAATCAACCACTGAATATAAATGCACAAAAAATTTAATAAATAATATGATCATTTGCTTGCAATTGAATTTCATATCCCACAACTTTAATTAGATGCATTTATATTTAAAAAATTTCAATTATGAACATTTAGTTGGATAGTTTCATCAGAAGAATTTTTACAAAAATTCTATTCTTCTCTCTAGGATTCAAATAGTGATGAGATGCAACTTGATTTTTGGCAATGAATTTTATCTCTTAGATTGTCTAAGGTCTTACTGACTTCTTCAAGAAATATAGTGTAGGATTTCCATCAGAAGTAGTTGGCTTTAAATGTTCTTTGTTTATAGGAAATCAATATATTTGGTTTTCTACTTTTTACTACTTACTATGTTATTTGGCCACCCAACTCTACATTTTGTAGCAATCACAATGTTTATCATGGAGGGCTTGTCAGATCTCTCTCTCTCTCTCTCTCTCTCTCTCTCTCTCTCTCTCTCTCTCTCTCTCTCTCTCTCTCTCTTCTAAGTAGTTTTAGTATGTTGTTGACCTTAGTTCTAACCCCACTAATTGTGTGATTTGAATCTTCTTAAATGTTGACAATCATTCTTTTGGTATTATAAATCTGTATGCTTCCAATGATGTTGTTGAGAGATCTCTTTTCTATGATGGATTATTGATTTAGTGCTTGTTTCCACTTAGGTCATGTGTGGGGACTTTAATATGGTTGAGATAGCTTTTATGGAGGCCCAGGCAATTTTACTGGCTGTGGAGCATGGCAGTAAGTTGGGGTGGAGCAGGATCATATGTGAGTCTGATTCCCAGGTTGTGGTTAACTTGCTGAACAGGCAGAAGTTTGAGGATGTTAGTTGGCACCTGGCTTTGATTATTGAACAAATTCTCAATCTTTGTGTTTCTCTTGAGTTTGTTACTTTTACTCATATTCCTCGGGAGTGGAATGGTGTTGCTGATTGTTTGGCTAAATGGGCTTCTGATCATATTCATGATTGGAATTTGGTTGATCGGGGTCATTTACCCCCTGATTTGTCTCAACATTTGGACCATCTGGTGGAGCTTGATAAGGCTATGTAATGTTTTGGCTCTGTAATTTTCTTTTGTTTTAATAAATTTTTACCCCTCTTTTATGTTAAAGATGGAACTTTGTCTTTATGTTGGACAATTGGAAAAATAGAGTTGTCGTATTACATACATAATAAATTGGACCTTTTTTTATCCCAATATAGGTTGTCATCATAATCATTTCTATTGGTATATGTGGAACAATTTTTGGGCTAGTTCTAACAAATTCTTTAAATGCCTAGATTATGCTATTATTTTTGTATAGTCCTTTTTTTCTTTGCCAACTATTTCTCACTCCTAGTGGAGTCTTTTTTATATGTCACTTTGTTAAAAATAACTCCAATTAGGTTTAAAATTCAATGGCAAGTAAATATACCTTAGAGTTGTAAAAAATATTATTTTAAATACTTTGTTGTGGACTCTTCAAACTTCACTAAGCCACATTAGGTGCGTTTGGAGCTTAGAACCTTCGTGCACTCAACCAACTAGTTGGATTGCTTGGTGGAATAGATCCATCAAGTGTACTTCTTAGTTCCTTCACATCTATAGTTGATAGTTGATAATATTTTGACACCATGCATATAAGGCCACAACCTTGGAGCTTTGCAAGGCTATTGTAGCTCTTAAAGTTGGCCCATTTTCCCTTGCTTTGTAGGTCAAGGTGGTTGAGCTTCGCCATCACAAGAAATTATTGATAACCATTCAACTAGACGAACTCAAATCAAAGATATACTACACTAGCTTAAGGTTGGGGATAAAGCTTCCTATAAATTCTTCCAAGCTCTTATATATCGCTATACTTCACACGACATCAAGTAGATCAAAGATGGAAAAAATGTTCTCAAAGAGATTCTTGATATCCCCCAAAATTTTGTTGAACTTTATAAGCATGTTTTCATAGCTTAGGAAAATTCTCCTAAATCTAACCT
The DNA here is from genome assembly GCA_007258455.2 of Sequoia sempervirens. Taxonomy (NCBI): domain Eukaryota; kingdom Viridiplantae; phylum Streptophyta; class Pinopsida; order Cupressales; family Cupressaceae; genus Sequoia; species Sequoia sempervirens. The sequence goes on from VDFB02193867.1 coordinate 626,295,001, forward strand.
TGTCTTGTAGGAGTGCCTAAACATTTTTTCCTATTGAATTTCCTCCACTCAACAATTCTTTTGTGATCAATTGATATCAATTGATGACCTCAAGGAAGCTATTCATACATACCAAATGGTAAGGCTCATGCTTGTGATGGCTTTCCTTATGAATTTTATAAGGCCCTTTGGGATTGTGTTGTGAGGACACGAACAATAATCTATCTTGGAGCCTTTTATTCCAAATCATTAGGAAAAGTAATCAATAGAGGGTATATTAAATTCATACCTAAGATAATTAGGAGGATATTTGTGATTGGAAGCTTGTAATCTTGCTCAATGTCTCCTATAGGATCGTTGCCAAATCTTTGGCTCTAAAATTGTGCCACCTCCTTCATCGAATTGTGATGCCTTAGAAAACTAGTTTCATCAAATCAAGGTACATTTTAGATAATATAATTATAGCTTGGGAAGTTATGGAATATGCTAGGTGCTCTCATCAAAAGGCTCTATTCCTTAAAATTGGTTTTTCTAAGGCCTATGATTGCATTGAGTGGCCCTTTATCCTAGCTATGTTACATGCTCTAGGATTTGGGCCTTTTTTCATTCAATTTGTTAACACGCTCTTTGTAAATGCCTCTGCTTGCATTACTATTAATGGTCAAAAAATCTAGTGCCTTTGGGATTTTCAAGTCCATTAAGTAAAGTTGTCCCTTTGCTCTGGCTCTTTATGTGCTTCCCATTGAAGTATGTTATTCCCTTTTTGTGCACTGAAAGGTTGGTTACAAATATATCTCTAGCCAATTCCTCAGCTCAACTTGTTAATGGTCACTTTGTAGATGTTCTTTTTTCACTCCTAGAAGAGCAAATTATCAAACACACCTTCAAAAGCTTGGATTTTTTTGTAAATCCTTTGGATCTACCATTAAATGGTATAAGACACAATGCTACAAATAATCCTTCCTGCCAATTCCTTCTTAGATCAATTCCCATGGTTGGAAATGGATTGATCACAAAGAAAATTTAAGATTTATGGGTATTCCTTTTTTGTTCCAAGCATCTCGAGCATCCTTGTGGCAAGATGTTCTCACCGTAATAAAAAAGAAACTAGCTTACTAGGTTGAAAAAGTCTCTCCACTAAGGAAAATTTAGGTTTATTCTAAGATTCTTGTGGCCACTCATGTTTATTATTCTTGATGTTGGGTTCCTTCTAAGGATTCCTACATGAAGCTAGACACGCTTCTTCATAAATTTATTTGGGCTTCTTTAGAGAATCACATGGGATTTCATAGGGTGGTCTAAAAGATTTTCTACCTTCCTCAGAAAGCTAGAGGTTTGGGACATTTATCTACCCAACATTAGGGACTGGCTCTTTGTACTAAGTAGATCATCTGTGCCCTTTAGGGTGACAAAGCCTGAAAAATCCTTGTGTTAAATAACATAATTTTTTGGTCATCTTATTGGATAATCTACTTGGAAGGGGATTGGGCTTCAAACCCTTCTTACGATGAAAAAATCTATGCCGATCCAAGGGATTTTTGTGATAAAAATTATTTAGAGAACTTGAGAAGCCATGAAACATTGGCCTCTCTACAATGGTTTTGGATTTCGTAATAATCTTTCAATTAATTAGTAGAATATCTAGTGGTCCCTCATTTTGCAAGGTCATGACTATCTTTTGGCGAAGTTGTCTTGGGTTCATGCTTTGAGATTTCATAAAAGAGAGTTAGTGTTGGTGTAAATATGTAATTTTCCTAACTAGTTATTAGTGGAGTCCTATTTACATTTTAAGTCTATTTAGGTTCTAGTTCATTTAATAATGACCCATGTCATTTAATAATGACACGAGTCATTTTTGCATTTGGTACATCATCTCACCTTGTCTATATAAGCAAGGTCATTGCATACTTTTGTAAAATACCTCAATCATCATATTTGATAGATCTCAATATCAAACAAGCTCATTTCTTGCATACTCTCTTGTAGAAGGTTTTCATTATTTTTGTAGGTGGTCTTAGGCATAAAGCTAATTTTTAGCTCTTGCATGGTATCAAAGACAGTGGCTCCTACATGGTGTCTAAGCCATGACCATGCAAATTCATTCTCAGATTTGAGGGTAGAGCTATTGCCAAATGAAATATCTTGGTGGATTTTAGTAAGTTTGAGTATGTTCTTCTCTTGCACCATATGGTAATATGGAGAATTAGAAAAAAAATAGAAAAAAACTAGATTTGGGATTTCCTTTTTGTTGCTTTGTATTGTAGGTTCATTTTGGAAAAAAAAGGGTCAAAATAGACCCTTCCATTGAATCTAGGAGGCCCAAAAACCCCCATTTCATATAAAATACTTTATATTTTAAATAATTTTTTTAGCGATTTTAAATTTTTTTTTGGGTGACTATCTTAAATTTGATGGCCAAATGATCACCATGAAGGAGTGTGTTTAATTTTACAGTTAAACAACCATCATACAAATGCACAACCCAGTCTTCTAGCTTCTAGTTGCATGGGACAACCACCCACCAACCTTAGGGGGCTTAATTTTGGCCCCTCAAGCCTTAATTGGGTAGTTTTTTAAAAATGCCATAACTTTTGACTCGGGTATCGAATTTTTAAAAATGAGATATCTTCAGAAAGTCACTTTTGAGCACTTTCTAATGGTGTAGGTTTTATTATTAGGTTTTACTCTTAGAATATTTTATTTCTGTTTGAAGTCGGATCTCCCATTTAGACCTCTAAGCTCATAAAGTTTTTCCTAGATCTTCGTTTTTCATGACTTTTTGTGGCATCTGAAAGGTATTGAGCAACTCTATCATTGTGCACATGAATTTTTTATAGATTCATCCCCAAGTATTATTTATTCATATTTTGTATATTTTCATTATGGTTAATTACTTGGACATACTGACTCTTGAAGAGGTTCTATCTTTTTGGGAAGACTTCATTTGCAATATAAATCATGTTTAGGGGTTTCTAATTACTATTGAAGGTTAGTGTCTTTGTAATTTTGAATATTTCTCATAGTTCGTTAAGGTTTTTCATTCCATCCTTCTCTGATCATTTTGAAAAGGGGAAACTATAAACAATGGAGAGATGACATCATAAAACATATCTATTGGCTTCATATGTTGTCATGCATTTGTATGGTCTTGTTCCCCCTCCAAGTACTAATAGTAAGAAATTTTCTTGGAATTGCAAAAGGGGTCATGTCTTAGGAGTTATTTATGTGCATGTTGATGATAAAATTTTGAATTCTATTGTTCATGTTGAGTGTCTTCATGCTCTTTGAACTAAAATTTAGGAGATATATGGAGATCCTAATACTTAGCCATTCCCAAATGATCTTGTTTTAGATTGTCTTATGCCTCTTTATTTTTTAGAAAGGATACCTTATGATTATGGTACTATTTAGGATTTTGATTATTTGGAGTACTTTGAATATTTAGATGAGGATGACAATGTTTCTTTAGATGCTCCTTCTTCTCCTTTAGAGATGGTTGTGGTACCTTCACCTTTAGTGATTCCTTATTCAAAGTCATTGATTGCGTCTCCCATCATTCTTGTTTAGTAGGACCATTCATCTTCTATTGGTGATTCATTGAGCACTTCTAGTGATTCATTGCAACATGTATCTAATTGTCTCCTTGATTAGGATTCCTATTTATTAGATATCGCATCTCTATTGGAGTCTCACATTTCAGATTTGGAAGACACATTTGAGGGGTTATCTATCCTCTTTGATGACATCCATTTCACTATTGTTGTCAAACCATCATTATCTTTGGATTTTGTTCAACATCAGTTTTCACATTGTTCTAGTTTGTCACCTTCTTCTTTGATTAGGCATACACCTGATTTGATTTTGTGGCATCTCCATCTTTAGTGGACAAGGAGACTATAGGAAGTTTGAGGAGATTGTCATTGATGATGCTAGTTGGCAACATGAGCATGGAGAATGTACATAGAAATGTAATACAGTGTTGTCATTGATGTCAACATTTTTGTGGACTATTTTGATTAATCCTAACATGTTTCTGAGGTGTTGAAGAATTCATTTGTGCAAGGGGATTTGGGTTGAAAAGTTTAGTGGTGTGAAAATCTAACTAAGTGTCAGAACTGCCAGTTCATGGTTACAATGCATCAATTTTTGGGTCTGCACCACTCCGTAAAGGAATATTTTGATATGCGCTTCTAACCTAATTTTTGTTGTTGTTAGAATAATCTAAATCCAATATTTCATCTTATTTGGTGAAGTATTTTGGGAGATATGAATGATAGAGTACGGTTTGGCATTTCACAGTCATTTCCTATATAGTGTGTTTGTGTGGGAGATTTTGCACTCTCCGCGAATGAGTCTTTGACGTTGTAATGTTGAAGATAAACTTCAAGATGTCAGTTGAGCTTGAATTCTAGACGGTATCATGTTTTGAGGTCCACATATTGCGAATTGGATGAATAGTTGAAGGGTTTTGGTTTAGGTCCTATGATGTACCAACCTAACACATTTGATGAGTATGCAAAAGGTTGATATGTGTTGTGCTTTTATATGGGATCTATTTTAGGTCTATCCTAACCTATCTTAAGGAGTTTAGAATTTTGAATTGTGGTGCAAAGTTTGGTTGAAATGTTTTGGGGCCGACAAATTGAATCTTGTGTGTTACATCCAATTAGGCCAACCTAATTGCTGTTTCACTTAATGTAGGTATATATGAATGATTGATTTTAGTATTTTGTGTGTGATGACAAGTATTGGGTGTGACCTACATGAGGTTAGAAAGTGTGCAAATGCAGAGGAGAGAAGAGCATTGATCTAGATTAGTGCAAAGATTGATATTGTCCTTCATTGGAGTTGTGATCTTGCATATTGTAGATACAATTTGTAACATTTCAAAATAGGCTACGAGCCACCCTTTTTCTCTCCTATCCTTTTCTCTATGGACAATGAGTCCACTTGTAGTGAGCACTTTTGTAATATACTATAAAGTTGGTTATAATATATTGTGAGCTAACCCTCATCATGGTTTTTCCATTTTGGGTTTTCCAAGTAAAAATTTTGGTGTTCATGTGTTATGTGATCTTATGGATGTTTCATGCTTTCTTTTCTTATAACAGTTGAATATGATTTGGTAATTGGATGGTTAATGTTTGAATGGTTTAATAGAATATTGATTCACCCCCTTAGTATTATGGGTGTTCAATAATTGGTATCAGAGCTTGGATCCTTGGAAAAAGCTTAATCACTTTGGGAAGATCTTGGAGATTGAACACATGGCTGATAGGAAGTTACCTATTCCCCCAAAAGAAATTCCTGCTATTGGATACATAGAAGAAGATTGCATGCTTGAAAAAGATGGAGAACTTAAAGTTGCTCTTGAAGATCTTGATAAAGTTGAAGGTGAAAACATAGATCTAAAGGAAAATGTTAAAGAAGTAAATGAATGTATCATAAATTTGAGAGAGCAAATCAAGAAGTTCAGAGAAAGGCATAAGGAAGTCAGTGAACAATTGAAACAAGAAAATGAAAACATTACTGGATTAAAAGTGCAAGTTGAAGAAAATAAAAGAGTTGAGGAATGTCTAAATGCAATGGTGAAAAAAAAATCTAATGAATGCACAAGGCTTGAATAAGAAGTGGTAAACCTAAGATCATATTTGGAGAAAGCAAGAAGTCATGAAGATATATTCAAGACAAGTTCTACAATGCTTGATGAGTTGATTGCAAGATAGAAAGCATCAAAAAACAAAGATGGTTTAGGATTTGAAAAAGGTGAAAGCTCAAAAGCATATTAGAAACCTAATGCAGAAAATAAGATCAATGAACTAGAGAAGACTGAAGATAAGAAGAATAATGGGAAGATCCAGAATCAAAGAAATGATACTAGAAGACCTCTAGTTAGACAACCAAATGCTCAAAGGCACCCATATTTCAATGGTTTTTGTTACTCTTGCAATAAATTTGGACATAGAGCAATGGAATGTAGAAGAAAAGTGAATCAAAATGTTTCATCTTTTACTTGTCAATGCTTTACATGCAAAAAAATTGGACATAGAGAAAATGAGTATAGAAGTCAAATGATGAATACACATAACAATGGTAGAATGATTAAACCTTCAATGGTTATTGTTATACATGATATGGATTTGGAAACAAGGCTAATCAATACAAATCTAGGATGAATGGAAGGAATACTGCTCAAAAGAATGTTGTATGTCACATTGCAATAGACTTCCAAGGACATATTGCCAAGTTTTGTAGAAGCAAAAATACAAGGATAATCCGGTAAAGAGAAATGAACCAGTCAAAAAGGTTGACCTGGTTGAATTAAAGAAGGAAATAGAAAAGATCTGGAGAAAGAAGAGACAAAAAACAAGGAAGAATCTGTACCATTCTCCAGGGTATGTGCAGGATTATGATGGGCCAAAAAGTGGCAATGGGGAAAAAATACGTTTTTCACCGACCCAAAAATGCAAAAATGTCAAGTTGACTTTTTTGTGGCTTGCGTGCCAATACATTGCTCCAAAACAATGCCCAAACCAAGATTTCCATATCGGATATCCGATTTGAGGATATATATATATATATATATATTTCAGGCTGTTAAAATCATTTCACACTTGCACAGGCCACAGGTACACAGTGAGGAGGTTTTTCACATAACGGATATCCGATTTAGCCAATATTCATTTTGAAAGGTTAGATTTTGGATTTTTGTTTGCTTTAATCGAATTTTGAATTAGATTTGTATAATTTTAGTTAATTTTTTATGGATTTTTTTTCAAAATAGGGGTTTTGATTGAATTTTTATGAAAAACTTAAGTTTAGAATGGATTTTGATTAAAAATGAATGTTTTTTTATGAATTTTGATTTAAAAATAGTGTTGTTTATGTAGTTGTATTAAAAATTAGAGAATCTTATAGATTTTTGTTAAAAAGTAGGGTTTTTTTTGGATTTTTTTTAAAAACTAAGATATTTTTACAATATTTTCATTTATATTGTCTAATTTCAATTAGATTAATTAGTTTTTAACTTTAATTAGGCATTATGGCTGCTGAGAATGAAAATGCACAAATTCCAAATGATCCACCAGCGAAGAATGAAAATTCACAAATTCCAAATGATCCACCAGCTAAGAATGAAAATGCACAAATGCCAAACGCTCCACCACCTCCGCAACCAACAATTGAAGACTTAATTGGTGAAAAATTGCAGCAATTGAGGGGCATTTCTGAAGTTTATACGAGAATCCCTCAATTATTCGAGATGTCAAACACATTGAAGGAAATAATTAAAAATATAGAAACCCTCTCCACCCAACATAATGCCTTTCATTCGTGGGGAGAAGACATGAGGGAATATTATGCATGTGGATTGTCTTATGATGATGTGAAAGATCTCAGAATAAACAAAGCCCAAATAGCCTCTTTATTTGTTAACCCCCGCACTGGTTTGCCAGTTAATGTTAATAAACCAAAACTTTCTATAAAATGGTGCACGCATAGGGACATTGTAGATAACTTTTGGGATCGTTGGTGTATGGTTTTTGATAAACCACTGAACAACAATTGTGATATACCATTTTACTTTATTAAAAAATTATATGCTAAGTTTGTGTTAGGGCATCATGTCAATTACTTTGACATTAAATCCTTCCAGGGCGTTGGTGGAGGTATGCCCTAGGATAGACCAAGGGTAGTTAGAGTAGTCCCATGCCCATATGTTCCCCCTCCTCCCCTTCCTCTGCCACCTCCAGTATATCATCCAGATGTTATGTAGGATGCAACCACACAGACTATCCAGGCTATTCACTCTTTGAGTGGTCTTTTGGTTTCGCAAGCTTCTACAGTAGCTTAGCCGCATTCTGGTGATGTTGGCAATGGCTCGAGTGCTGCTGCATCATCCTTGTCAGGTACACATATTTGTGTGCCACATACTTGCTCCATGTGCCACCAGATATGCTTGGGTCCTCTTGTACAACCCACCGAGCATCCCTTGGACACTTCTGATTATGACCTCCATGATGTGGACATTATAGATCAGATGTAGGGGAGTGGAGCACACCCTACAAAGTCCTCTCCTGCTAGAGAGGGGTACATTGGAATAGTGACATAGGTAAGATTTAAGTTGTAAATTCATAACTTGCATTTGTTTTTAAATGAATATTAATAAGAGCTAGCATAATGTACTAATATTTATTTAAATGGTCTATTTAACAATTGATGTCTGAGGAGGAGCTCGCACAGGTGACTGATAGCACCCTTAGGGCCATTTCATTTGGCCTCGACATGCACACAGTATATATTTTTGCACTCACTCGTTTATATTTTTTTATTATATACTTGCTTGTCATTAATGAAATTATATAATAACTTATATGTTTATCTTATTTTCCTCTTGTAGGAAATACCTAGTGCGAGTGAGGTGCAACCTTGTCCAGATTATGGAAATGCAATGTTAGATAAGGGGAAGGTAATTAAACTCAAATTCGATTGAATTACAATTTTTAAGATCTTATATTGATTATAAATACATCGACATAGATTGGTAGTTTCATATGTACTTGTCATATTTATGTACATGCAGTTATGAGCTATACGTCGTTGTTGACAAGTGCCGCAATGCCTGAAGTAGTACATATTGGAACACCTGAAGGAGTAGGTGTTGAAACACCTTAAGGAGGAGGTGTCGAAACACCTAAAGGAGATAAAGAAAAAGATCAACCTAAAGAGGTATGTGTTTATTTTATTTTGTGTTTGGTATTTATATGTTCCTATTACCGAAAATTGTATGCTAGCTTGGATCAATTTTATGTTTTTGTTCACATATATAGATTGACATTACAAAAGTTGGTTTGGTCAGTTCTTTGAGAGGGGCATATTCTAGGACTCCTGACCCTTTAAAGAGATGAATATTTCAGGTAATCAAGATTTCAATTTTAGAGTTCAATTATAATTCAATGTATATTGATTTTGATGTTAATTAGTCAATTTTAAATCATATAGTATAACTAATCTCAATTGTGGTTTGAATTTTTCTTGTGTAGCTACCTGTGAACCAATATCCTATACTTGCAAGAACACAACAAATGAACACATTAATAAGATCAAATGTAATTTAGAATAGAGATTCCTCAAGAAATCCATTTGAATGTGAGAGAAAAGGAATGAAATGAAGAACACAACACACTTAAAACAAAGATATCAAATCATATTCTAAAACAAAAGAAAACTCTTAATCTCTTGAGTGAGTTGGTGCCAATTTGATGTGAAAATTAGCCCTTTCCAAACTCCAATGATGTGATAAAGATGATTGATGATGCAGAGTGATCCACTTGATGAAGACCTCCAATGTGCTCCAAGATAAAAATCTGCAAAACCTGGCTAAGATTGGATGAAATTAGATGAAAATTGCTATGAATTTGAGTATAGTAAGTTTACTCAAGTTGTGGATGATAAAATGAGGAATGAAGCCTCTTATTTATAGAGTATAAAGTTGAAGAGATGTCCAAAATGGAGCAATGTGGGACTAAGAATCGACAAATGGCAAGGTACCACTTGTCAACATGTGAATGGATGAAGGACGTGCAAGTTTTGAAGGATGTGTCAATAAATGCATATATTTGAAATTTGAAATTGTTGAAATGACATGTAAGAGGGAAAGAAGGTGAATTGAATGCCACTTGGCTCAAGGCAAAAGGATTTTTTAGGTGGAGTAAATGCCTTGTTGGAAGGACAAATTCCACTTGGATTTTGAATTCAAATTTGAAGAATATTCCTTTATTATGCTTTTTTGAGAGAAAATAGAGATTTAATAAATGAATTAAATCTATTTTCATGTGCAAGTTGCAAAAGCTAGAGGATGGGACATGGAAAGAGATTAAATTAATCAAGGTTAATTAATTTAATGAGAGACCGAAATGATTTGACATATTGATTTAGATTTATGGATTGATTTAAATCAAATATGAGAAGAATATGATTTTAAGATTAATTAAATAAAGATTTTTGTTTTATTTAACCAAGGAGATGAAGTTAGATTAAACTAAATAAGGTTTTAATTTATTTAATTTAATGGATGGACTTTAAAGATTTAATCAAATAAAATTGATTATTTAATTAAATATGGATAATTAGATCAAATTGATTGATTTAATTAGCAAGAAAGGATGACTTAATTAGATAAATGATTTATTTAATTAAGAGAGGAACATTGATGAATTTAATCAAATAAAGGTATTCACTTAAATGGTTAGACCGAGGGATGATTTAGGATGAAATAGTGTTAGTGGTCGGGATCACATGTACAATGTCCATCAATACATTTTCTATGTCTACACTACCTTCAGAGCCAACAAGTGCTTCAAAGAGGCACCATTTTGATGATCTACCAATAGTTTAGGATGGGATAGACATTTTGGCATGTAAATTTTGAATAGACATTGAGATGGCATATGCCACATTTTGTAAACCTTTGTTTGAGTTAGCATTGATGCCATTTTTGTATATGGAGATACACTCAAGATTATTGGATAATTTGATATATAGAAGTTGACAATCGAAATTTAATTTCTTCCTTATGTGCATGATTAAACTCTTTGAAAATTTAATCAAGTAAGAAATGGTTAAATATCAATGTACAATAGTATAAAAAAGAATAGTTGTATTATGTAGTTTATATTCATATCGCTGATTACATTGCATTGCACATCTTTCAAACTCAAAGCATTACTTCACATTTCATAACTAACAACTAGATGCTGATAGATGAAAAAATTTCAATTACAATATAATTTTTACAAAGTCAACCTAAGCAGTTATGCAATTACTTCACATTACATAACTAATAACTAGGAGCAGCTATCAATTGCATTTGCTTTTCATGGAATTTTATGAGACCACATTTCTTTGAGACATTTTTTCAAATAGTTCATTGCCTTGTCTATGCTACCACATTTTTCATACATGTGTACCAAAGATTTTTATCAAACAGTTCATTGGCTTGTTGTTATGGCTAAAATCCTAAAACAAGTGCTTTCAAACAAGCTATGGATTGATGCAGAGTAGGGGTGAAAACATATGTGAAAAATACCCTCGACTCCTTTGGACCAAATTTGAGAACTAATAACATACCCCTATCCTATTGTAGTAAATTATCCCTCTTTCACAAAGTGTGTTCCCTTTAAACACTTGATCTTCATAAGAAAATCCAAAACAATCTTGAGTTGTGTCATAAAACAACAAATTCTAAGATTATTCTGCACCTACAGGTCCTTTAGTAAGCTGTCCCATGAAACTGCCCATTTACCATGCAAATGCATAGGGTTTATTGAAATTCCCACTTGCACAACTCCCCTAACCATGCCATCAACTCAGAAACCTCTATTATGACCCCAATATGCTTAAATGTTAAAGAGATTCCCCCACTCTCATTGATTTTAACAAACCTTAGGCTAAAAGCTCCATTTTCATGCAATTTAAGCAATGATTTGCTTAGGATAACAACTCCAAGACTCACAAATCATTTCCCCTTTATTAAATGGACCTGCACACATTCAAATCATATTGTACAAAACCTCTCCACCGAGCCACATGAAAAGTACAGTAGGTGGAGGGCTTCAATAATTCATAATTTACTCAAAATGCAAAATCTGGGTTCACTACCCGCCTTGAGAAAACTTGGCACAAAGCTCACAAAAAATGAAAAGAAAGCACTCAAACCAACTTTAAAGGGGTCTCAGGCCTACTTCCCCCTCATTCCACATGCTATGCAGTTGTTTACTTGTTGTGTAGTGGTTGAAGAATGGAGAAAACATAGATTTTTCTGTAGAAACCATAATTTTTGCAAAGTAACTCAATATGATCTTATTGATTCTTCACAAAATTACATTCATCAATTCCAAAAATGACTTCCTCAACCTTTTTTAAGACTCTCCCCCACACAAAAAAACTGACCAACTCCTAATAACTAACTTACAAACTAAGTAACCTATTTAGGTTCGGGGGTTCGGTTCACCAGTTCAGCTAAATTTTTTTTGGGGGTGGTTCGGTTCGTTTTGGGTTCGTTAGTAAAAAAAACATGTAATATAATATATATATGCAACATAGAAGCATGAAATAGGATTAGAATATCACATAACATCATATAAACAACAAAACCACCATAAACTTGAATGTCATTTAAAACATGCATGATAAATATTCATCGTTGAAACTTGAATTGTGGTAGCTTGATATATAGAGTCTATTGATGCCAAGGTTCAATTTGCATGATTTTGAAAAAAGAAGCCAATTGAGTAGAGCTATCAACATTCTTTAGAAATCATAAGAATTTATTTAGTACACTAGCCATTTTGATGTCTTCTTGCAATCTCAAACACTAAATCTATGAAGAAATTAACTCTGCTGCCCACTAGTTTCCATTAAAAAGAAAGCAACAAGCTATGGTCTCATGGGTTTTTTTCACACGAAAATCAGCGTCGTAGTTCAGTTGGAGGTTGAAAAGTACTTGTAACTACATAAATAAATCTTGTTCTATAACTCGTATGACCTAACTGACCATTCCATCATGTACAGATGGTTACGTTTAGGTTAGGTATGGTCCCTTTTCGCACCCAAATCGGTTGAAGTAGTTCGAGCTACATTCAATCAACGAAATCCCTTAAGAGTCCAAAGTGCAAAAGGGCATCAGTCTTTGACAGAATGTTTCTCAGAAACTGTGATGCCTACAAAGTTTTTGTTTAAGGAAATGAGATCGTGTTGGGCCCCTCTACAATAACCTCTCTCGGTTTTTCTATCTTAGAGGCATTTTCCTGTGGTGGAAAGCTTTTAGTTGAAGGAAAAGTTGTCAGATGCAAGCAGTGTAAAGTTACAAAGTGGTGCAACTTTTATTCAACAACTCACACGACCAAACAAATTATTCCAACATGTCAAGATGGGTACATTTACGCTAGGGATGGTCCTCTTTTGTACCCAAATATGCTACATTGGATCGACAATTTCCCTTAAGAGTCTAAAGTGCTAAAATACAATAATCTTTGAAGGACTATTTCTCAGAAACTGTGATATTTACAGACTCTCTGTTTGAGGCCATGGGAGTGTGTTTGGCCTATCTACAATAACCTCTCTTAGTTTTTGCTATCTCAGAGGCGTTTTCCTGTGGTGGAAAATTTTCAGTTGAGGGAAAAGTTGTTAGATGCAAGCAGTGTAAAGTTGTAAAGTGGTGCAACTTTCATTCAACAACTCGTACGACCAAACAAAATTTTCCAACATGTCCGAATGGGTACGTTTACGCTAGGGATGGTCCTCTTTTGCACCCAAATACGCCGAATCACTCTGAGCTACATTGGACCAACGATTTCCCTTAAGAGTCCAAAGTGCTAAAAGACAACAATCTTTAAAGGGATATTTTTCAAAAACTATGACATTTATAGACTCTCCGTTTGAGGCTATGGGATTGTGTTTGGCCCATCTACAATAATCTCTCTCTATTTTTTCTATATCGGAGGTGTTTACCCGTGGTGCCAAGTTTTTAGTTGCAGGAAAAGTTGTTAATTGCAAGCAGTGTAAAGTTGCAAAGTGGTGCAAATTTCATTCAACAACTCATACGACCAAACGAACTATTCCAACACGTTCGGATGGGTAAGTTTACGCTAGAGATGGTCCTCTTTTGCACCCAAATATGCCAAATCACTTCGAGCTACATTGGACTAGCGATTTCCCTTAAGAGTCCAAAGTGCTAAAGACAACAATCTTTGAAGGGATATTTCTTGGAAACTGGGACATTTACAAACTCTCCATTTGAGGCTATGGGATCATGTTTGGCCCATCTACAATAACCTCTCTCGGTGTTTGCTATCTCAAAGGCCTTTTCTTGTGGTGGAAAGTTTTCAGTTGAGGGAAAAGTTGTCAGATGCAAGTAGTGTAAAGTTACAAAGTGGTGCAACTTTTATTCAACAACTCATACGACCAAACAAAATTTTCCAACATGTCCGGATGGGTACGTTTACGCTAGGGATGGTCCTCTTTTGCACCCAAATACGCCGAATCACTCTGAGCTACATTGGATCGACAATTTCTCTTAAGAGTCCAAAGTACTAAAATACAACAATCTTTGAAAGGCTATTTCTTGGAAACGGTGATATTTACAGACTCTCCATTTGAGGCTATGGGATCGTGTTTGGCCCATCTATTTAACCTCTCTCATTTTTTGCTATCTTGGAGGCATTTTCCCATGGTGGCAAGTTTTTAGTTGAGGGAAAAGTTGTCAGATGCAAGCAGTGTAAAGTTGTAAAATGGTGCAACTTTCATTCAACAACTCATACAACCAAATGGACTCTTCCAACACGTCCAAATGGGTACATTATGCTAGGTATGGTCCTCTTTTGCACCCAAATATGCCGAATCACTCCAAGCTACATTGGACTGATGATTTCCCTTAAGAGTCCAAAGTGCTAAAATGCCATACCATCTATTGTATGGACTATAGCTGGATGGTATGGCCATGGTATATTTTATTAGGACTATATAAGGTGACTATGTGGGTTTAGAGAGCTGGAAATGTCTGTACTTGAGTTGGTGAGTTGCCATGCATGGCAAAAATGAGTGAAATTAGGTAAAAAATGGTGGTTACAACTTGCTAATGTCAATGATACATGGGGGCAACAAAATTTAAGGTTGGATCAAGCTTGTGCAGGTCCTAATAGATGTGTTTGATGGGTTTATAGGGTGTGGCAAGGTTGGAAACATTGATTTACTTAAAAACCTCATGAAAGTTGCTAAAAATGAAGTTGCACCCAAGTTGGATTTGAGGAGCAAAAGTGGCAAGCCATTGTAATTTATTATATATAAATAGGGGATATTACAAAACCTAGTTCAAACAAGCATACCAATAGGAAAGAACTAGGAAGAAAACCTTCAGTTGTAGCTCGATTAAGTACAAAAAGTTATTACAAAATTGTCCCAATAACAGTAACAAAGCATACACTTGTATGACTAATTCAACCTATGAGTTTCCAAAATAGACCTCTTTACATTTTAAACATACCCTTTATACAATACCAGACATTTGACCCATATTTCAAAAAATATCACTGGATATAGATTATGCCCATACACAGTTATGACCTTTTTACATTGTTTCACATTTAAAAATTCAAATTAAATTTTCTTATTGGAAGCATTCAGGGCACAGTCTTCCACAATAGTAGTATGTTCACATTCTAGACTGGCAAGCACCTGTACAAACCATTAAGGTAGCTTAGAATAACCAATCTATATTATTCTAAATGACACAAAATATGATGAGATGGTAATGCAAACTATAAAGACACTTAGAATAACCAATTTATATTGTTGTAATTTGTTGCATACCTCTCTGAAAGGATCAAAGCTGGCTATTGTTGCAACAAGTCCATGATCAATCATGCCAGGAATATCACAAAAGTGGGAAAATGAGAAGTCTATATTGTCACAATAGAAAAGATGCTTAGACTAACTAATCTATATTAATCTAAACAACTTGAATGATGATGAATTGGTGATGCAAACTATAAAAGATGCTTAGAATAACCAATCTATATTATTCTAAATGACACAAAATATGATGAGATGGTAATGCAAACTATAAAAGACGCTTAGAATAACCAATCTATATTGTTGTAATTTGTTGCATACCTCTCCAAAAGGATCAAAGCTTGCTATTATTGCAGTAGGTTCATGATCAATTGTGCCAGAAATTTTGCAAAAGTGGGAAAATGAGAAATCTATATTGTCACAATAGAAAAGATGCTTATAATAACAAATCTATATTAATCTAAACAACTTGAATGATGATGAATTGGTGATGCAAACTATAAAAGATGCTTAGAATAACCAATCTATATTTTTTTAAATGACACAAAATATGATGAGATGGTAATGCAAACTATAAAAGACACTTAGAATAACCATTCTATATTGTTGTAATCTGTCGCATACCTCCAAAAGGATCAGAGCTGGCTATTGTTGTAGCAGGTCCATGATCAATCATGCCAGGAATATCACAAAAGTGGGAAAATGAGAAATCTATATTGTCACAATAGAAAAGATGCTTAGACTAACAAATCTATATTAATCTAAACAACCTAAATGATGATGAATTGGTGATGCGAACTATAAAAGATACTTAAAAGACCATAGGGCTCAGGTTCACCAATATATATTGTTCTAATTTATCGCATACCTCTCTGAAAGGATCAAAGCTAGCTATTGTTGCAGCAGGTCCATGATCAATCATGCCAAAAATATTGCAAAAGTGCATACAAAATATCACTATTAAAGAAACTTGCATTGCAATAGTGTACAAAATATCAGTATTAAATAAAGAACACTAATGAACTTAAGCATAATGAACGTAAGCATTGTACCTTCCATTCTTGAAAATGCTATTCAAGTGTGCCTGAAGGGTCATCTCTTTGCTTAAGAGTATCCAATATTGCTTCATGATCAACATTACTAAGTTTCCATAGTTTTTTTTGTCTTTGGTCTGACATGATGCTTCAACAACTTAACATGTTTTGCTATAACAAGGTACAAATACATGATAATGGTTTTGTGTTTCTTGTAGTCTTCAAATGCAGGTATGCCATTCTTTCTAATCATGTATGTTCGCAACCAAGTTCCTGCAACCACAACTGAACCTGTAGGATACATGAAACCATCATCATCTTCCATCGGTTGTGTTATCTTATGCTTTACCCACACACATCGAGCCAACCAATAGTCTAATCTCTCTTCATGCCCTTACGGTGCAACAATTGCAAAAACATGTCCTAGATATAGTAGATCTGAAAGCAAGTTGTAATCAACTAAAATTTCCATTATGTCATTTGTTATGGATATTGTTTGAGATAAAGGAGTTAGATACTGTGGAACCCATGTATCCACCCACTCACTTGATTCGCATTGATCGCACTCGCACTGAACACAAGTTTGACCAAAACAAGCCAACTCTTGTGTCCAAATGGTCCATGTGCCTGCATCCGAGCTTTGAAATGAATTCATCTTTGAAGAATATTTGATTGTATGACAATCCAATCTACCTCCCACTATACCCTCCTCAACCAACCAAAAGAATCTGTGCACTGTTGAATCAAGTGTCCCTCCCTGTGACAATGTTGAACTACACCAATCAACAATAGAACTTGCATTGCTGAATTTTGCTCCTGAAATCTTCAATTTCTCCTTAATTAGAGCTCTCTTTATGCATGCACCTACTCCATCATGCTCCCCTTTCCCATGCCCAACTTCAAAAAACTCCAAATAAGAGGTACACCCCTTTCTACATGCATTCTACTCAACCAATAAAACATACAAACATGCTTGAATTAACCTGTGCAATTATTTGACCATATGAGATGTTGGCCCAGTGCTATATCATGGTCCTGCAAAAACTCAAAAAAAATCTTGAAACAATGTTGGACATACTCGGACGAGTGAGATCTATCATCACTCATATAAAAATGATACTCTCTGATTATCTTTTTATCCTCCTCTGTACTATCAGGTGCATGTCTAAATGTTATGTGGACAAAAATAGCAATCTGAATGGAATTGTAATACTGAGATTGTACCTTGTTTTGTGGTTGCAATGTGTAGTTTTCTACAAAATCAACCATTGATATAATAGTGCCAATCATAAAAGAGTCCTTACACATCTTAAATTTTTGATCCAACCACTGAGACCTATGACTATGCCTTGCATACTTGTAGAAAAGATTGTCCTTAAAATCTGAAATAAAATCAACAACACTGCATTCTTTTGTAACGAACTCGCATCTAGAACCTTCACCTCCACCTCCACTCTGCAAAGTATATTTGACTATCTCATATCTCTTTTTCTCAATAAGATTCTTTCCAAATTCATGTTCAGAACCCTCATGAAAATATTGAACAAACTTTGACAAGCCACCACATTGTGAGCACTTCGCATTTAAACAATCATTTCTATAGAAAAAACAACCATCATCTCTAGAGCATAAAAATAGATCTAGCAAGTCCCTTGATGATTTCAAAAGATGCATTGCACCACACTCCTACAAAATTTCATTAGTATGTAAAGTAGAAAAGATATAGCATAATAGCTCATGGTACATTGAAAACTCCACATGGTATTTGCAACAAGTATTACGAATCTTAAGAGGCACACAATAAAACGACTTCAAACCTTCAAAAGTCCTTTGCAAGATTTCCATATTTGGATGTGTTTCAATAATTTTTTTGAACATTGATTGGCTTGATTCCAATAAATGTTTAGGATGCGGTGTACGGTCTTGATTGCCAATTCTTAACTTTAAAACATCCTTCATGTTGGGTGATACTCTAGAGTTATCATGCCAAAATTGTTGAATTACCTGCTTTACATTATCAGTTAGCTTCTTATCAACACGTGGAAGCCTCTTGACAAAAGCCCATGCATCATTTTGAAGAGGATCATCTATTCTTTCTCTTCTTGCGATTGCTCTATCCAAAGTTTTACGATTTATGTCAAAATCAATATAAGTTTGTCTCATAAAGCTAGCCTTTTTCAATTGAAGGCTTACTAGGGTGGTTGTAATGACTCTCCGAGCAACTCTCTTATCCTTTTCATTGTTATTTTTTCCAATAGACTTGAGAACATTAAAAATATTTTTGACAATAATATAATTTTTTTTGGTCTTCTTGTTCACACGAATCTTGAATTTGGCTAGCAAATGTCTCATATTTTGCATCTTTAGCAATTGTACAAAAAATTGGAATTGTTTGGTCAATGTGTTATCGCTAAAATATTGGTTGAAAAGTCTTGTAGCCCACAACCGAATAGTTCATGTTGACCTCTTGCCTTCAAAATTGTTTATAATGTTCTCATCAATTTCAAGTAACCATTTAGGGGTTCTTGAAGGTCTTGAATTTGGAATATGTCTTTCTTCCACACAAGGTTCTTCATTTCTCATGTAATCTAGTGAAACTTAATTTACAATTGCTTCAATATTATGTTCAAAATCTCCATTTCCAACATTTTCACCTTGAACATTTTCAATATCAATTTGAATAATTTCATTCCCAATTTCAATATCATGTTCAACATCTTCAAATCCAACATTTTCACCTTGAAAATTTTCATTATCAATTTCAATATTTTCATTCCCAATTTCAATATCATGTTCACCATCTTCAAAGCCAACATTTTCACCTTGAACATTTTCATTATCAAATTCAATATTTTCATTCCCAATTTGAATATCATGTTCAACATCTTCAATTCCAACATTTTCACCTTGAATATTTTCACCTTGAACATATTCAATTTCCTCTTCACTTGAAAGACCATAGGGGTCAGGTTCACCAATATTTAACATACCTTGTCTTCTCTTCCTATGAACTTCTCTATCTCTTTGTCTATATGCTTCAATTTTTTCTTTTGTAAGCTTTCTCTTACGTTTTTGCTTCTGACGACTGCTGCTCCCCATTATACATCATAAAAGATGCTAAAAAACATTGCTTATGAAAAATTTGAGTAGAAGATGCTCCAAAAAGTTAATCTTTGTCTCTTCCTATCTGAAACCACGCGTTTGTCGCATGCACAGCCTGCAAACAAAATGTAGGGTCCGTTGGAATGCACAAAATGACCCACATGGGGTTTTTCTATGGCCCACAAATCTGATATTCGATACAAGCTGACATCTGATTTGAAAAAAAATTAATATTTTTTTTTAACGGTGTGATTTTAGTTCTACAAATTAGATATCCGATTTGTGTACACATAGACCTAAGGGTTAATGGTAGATGGTAGAGGGTTTAAGGGTTAAGGGTTAAGGGTTTAGGGTATAGGGTAGAGGTTTTAAGGGATAAGGGTTTAGGGTATAGGGTAGAGGATTTAAGGGTTAAGGGTTTAGGGTAGAGGGTTATAAGGGTTTAGGGTTTCAGGGTT